>SJYO01029184.1:11586990-11718580 GCA_006410555.1 Capra ibex | reverse complement strand
ATTCAATTCTTACATGATAGTATACATGTTAGAATGCCATTCTCCCAAATCATCCCACCCTCTCCCTCTCCCTCTGAGTCCAAAAGTTCATTATACACATCTGTGTCCTTTTTCCTGTCTTGCATACAGGGTCGTCAATTATACACATATCCCCTCCCTCTTAAGCCTCCTTCCCTTCCCCTCATCCGACCCCTCCAGGGCATCACAGAGTGCCAGACTGGGTTCCCTGTGTGATGTAGCAACTTCCCACCATCTATCTATTTTACACACGTATAGCCAATATTTTGTGGTAACTAAATGGAGTATTTAAAAAACTTTAAATGGAATGTTTCAATGGAGTATAATCTATAAAAGTATTGGATGACTATCCTGTACATCTGAAACTAATACCATATTACAAATCAATTATACTTCAATAAATACAATAAGGGAGAGCATATGGTTAAATCATAATCAATATGAACCCATCTCTGATATACTTATGAACATTCAATGACAAATGGTGTTTGCTATTATTTTTATTTCAAATAATTAAACAAAGTAGCCATTGCTTTAAAAAAAAAAACTCATTGCTATTAGTGACCCCTGATCACCCCTCAGACACATACACACACAAGCACATGCAACACGCCTTTCCCAACTCCCTGAAAATAAACACTTTGACTCAATTTTCTCTTCCATTTCCCTGCAGTATTGCCCTGATGATCTCATTACCAACTCCAGGCAGACTTGTTACTAGCCAATCTAGTTACCTTGGACTCACCACCATATCTGAGCTCATCCCCCTATAGATTGTTCTGTCATTAACAAGTGTCATCTACATAACTCAAAGTCATGCCCCAAAGCTTTGCAGCAGCCAGCATAGTGATTAAAAAGCAGCCTGGTCCAACCAGGACAGGATCCAGATCTCCTTATTTCAAACCAGATTAATTGCCTCATTAATGACAGTGCCTCACCTGACTCAAGTCTATTTTTGCAAAAAAAAAAAAAAAAAAGAATACTGCATAAACTGTATACTCCATATCTTTCTGGGGGCTCCCAGCAGCACTGGAGATGGACACTCCCATTTACAAAGCAGAGAGGGCAAGTGACCTGTCCTAGATTCACAGAGAATAGGTAACAGGCAATATCAGAATTCAAACCCAAACCATATCCAGGCCAGACTCTTTCCCCTACATCATGGCATTAGTTCACAGTTGGATGGGGAAAAAGAAACACACAGAAAATACATTGGTAGACACCTGACCAATGAGAAATTTGGCACGACATATAGCAAAACAAGACCCATGACTTGTAATATGACCTGATTTATAATCTAGGGGCCAGAAATGAGAAAATTCTCTCAGATCAGCAGTGAGCTCTCCCACAAGTCATTTACTCACTCATTCATTCTATGAAATATATTGAAAGCCTTGTACATACCAGCCACTGTGCTTGGTGCTAGTGGATAAAACACAAAGAAGAACAGGACATGGTGGATGCACTCAAGGAATGCACCATAGTCTACAGAGAGAAAGTGGAAACAGACAAGGATAACTCTAAATGCATAGCAAAGTAGGATTCATGCCATAAGGGAACAAAAATCTCTGCTAGCCTAGAAAGAGCACTCAGATTCTCTTTGGGGGATCAGGAATGACTTCATGGGGTATAAGCTTGACTTACAAAGGTTGAGTAGAATTTGAAGAAATGGTAAATGACTGGGAATAAGGCGCTGCTGGGGAAAGAGGATGGCGCAGCAGTAAGAAATCAGATGTTCAGTTCAGCTCAGTTGCTCAGTCATGTCCGACTCTTTGCAACCCCATGGACTGCAGCATCCCAGGCTTCCCTGTCCATCACCAACTCCTGGAGTTTACTCAAATTCATGTCCATCAAGCCGGTGATGCCATCCAACCATCTCATGCTCTGTCATCCCCATCTCCTCCAGCCCTCAATCTTTCACAGCATCAGGGTCTTTTCTAATGAGTCAGTTCTTCACAACATGTAGCCAAAATATTGGAGTTTCATATTCAACATCAGTCCTTCCTGTGAATATTCAGGACTTATTTCCTTTAGGATGGACTGGTTGGATCTCCTTGCAGTCCAAGGGACTCTCAAGAGTATCCTCCAACACCACAGTTCAAAAGCATCAATTCTTCGGTGCTCAGCTTTCTTGTTCAACTCTCACATCCATACATGACTACTGTTCAACTCTCACATCCATACACAACTACTGGAAAAACCATAGCCTTGACTAGACGGACCTTTGTTGGCAAAGTAATGTGGCTGCTTTTTAATGTGTTGTCTAGGTTGGTCATAACTTTTCCTCCAAGGAGCAAGCCTCTTTTAATTTCATGGCTGCCGTCACGATCTGCAGTGATTTTGGAGCCCCAAAATAGAAAATCTGCCACTATTTCCCCATCTATTTGCCATGAAGTGATGGGACCAGATGCCATGGTCTTAGTTTTCTGAATGTTGAGCTTTAAGCCAACTTTTTCACTCTCCTCTTTCACTTTCATCAAGAGTCTCTTTAGTTCTTCACTTTCTGCCATAAGGATGGTGTCATCTGCATATCTGAGGTTATTGATATTTCTCCTGGCAATCTTGATTCCAGCTTGTGCTGCCTCCAGCCCAGCATTTCTCATGATGTACTCTGCATATAATTTAAATAAACAGGGTGACAGTATACAGCCTTGACGTACTCCTTTTCCTATTTGGAACCAGTCTGTTGTTCCATGTCCAGTTCTAACTGTTGCTTCCTGACCTGCATACAGGTTTCTCAAGAGACAGGTCAGGTGGTCTGGTATTCCCATCTCTTTCAGAATTTTCCAGTTTATTGTGATTCACACAGTCAAAGGCTTTGGCATAGTCAATAAAGCAGAAATAGATGTTTTTCTGGAACTCTCTTGCTCTTTCAATAATCCAGTGGATATTGGCAATTTGATGTTCCTCTGCCTTTTCTAAGTCCAGCTTGAACATCTAGAAGTTCACAGTTCACATATGGCTGAAGCCTGGCTTGGAGAATTTTGAGCATTACTTTACTAGCATGTGAGATGAGTGCAATTGTGCGGTAGTTTGAGCATTCTTTGGCATTTGCCTTTCTTTGGGATTGGAATGAAAACTGACCTTTTCCAGTCCTGTGGCCACTGCTGAGTTTTCCAGATTGTCTGACATATTGAGTGCAGCACTTTCACAGCATCATCTTTCAGGATTTGAAAGAGCTCAACTGGAATTCCATCACCTCCACTAGCTTTGTTCGTAGTGATGCTTTCTAAGGCCCACTTGACTTCACATTCCAGGACATCTGGCTCTAGGTGAGTGATCCCACCATCGTGATTATCTGGGTCGTGAAGATCTTTTTTGTACAGTTCTTCTGTGTATTCTTGCCACCTCTCCTTAATATCTTCTGCTTCTGTTAGGTCCATACCATTTCTGTCCTTTATTGAGCCCATCTTTGCATGAAATACTCCTTCGGTATCTCTAATTTTCTTGAAGAGATCTCTAGTCTTTCCCATTCTGTTGTTTTCCTCTATTTCTTTGCATTGATCACTGAGGAAGGCTTTCTTATCTCTCCTTGCTACCCTTTGGAACTCTGAATTCAAATGGGTGTATCTTTCCTTTTCTCCTTTGTTTTTCACTTCTCTTCTTTTCAGAGCTATTTGTAAGGCCTTATCAGAGAGCCATTTTGCTTTATTGCATTTCTTTTTCTTGGGGATGGTCTTGATCCCCTTCTCCTGTACAATGTCACAAACCTCTGTCCATAGTTCATCAGGAACTCTGTCTATCAGATCTAGTCCTTTAAATCTATATCTCGCTTCCACTGTATAATCGTAAGGGATTTGATTTAGGTCATACCTGAATGGTCTAGTGGTTTTCCCTACTTTCTTCAATTTAAGTCTGAATTTGGCAATGAGAAGTTCATGATCTGAGCCACAGTCAGCTCCCAGTCTTGTTTTTGCTTCTCCATCTTTGCTGCAAAGAATATAATCAATCTGATTTCGGTGTTGACCATCTGGTGATGTCCATGTGTAGAGTCTTCTCTTGTGTTGTTGCAAGAGAGTGTTTGCTATGACCAGTGCATTTTCTTGGCAAAACTCTATTAGCCTTTGCCCAGCTTCATTCCGTATCCAAGGCCAAATTTGCTTATTACTCCCAGTGTTTCTTGATTTCCTACTTTTGCATTCCAATCCCCTATAATAAAAAGGGACATCTTTTTGGGGTGTTAGTTCTCGAAGGTCTTGTAGGTCTTCATGAAACTGTTCAACTTCAGCTTCTTCAGCATTGCTGGTCAGGCATAGGCTTGGTTTACTGTGATATTGAATGGTTTGTCTTGGAAACAAAAAGAGATCATTCTGTCATTTTTGAGATTGCATCCAAATACTGCATTTTGGACTCTCTGGTTGACTGTGATGGCTACTCCATTTTTTCTAAGGTATTCTAGTCCACAGCAGTAGATATACTGGTCATCTTAGTTAAATTCACCCATTCCAAGGCTCAAGAAAACCTTGTGTGCACCAGGACCCAGGGACCCCACAGAGACTGAGCCAGAACTGTGTTTGAGTGTCTCCTGAGGAGGTACGGTTCAGCAGTGGCCTGCCACAGGGGCAGGGGCTCTGGGTGCAGCAGACCTGGGTATGGCATAAGCCCTCTTGGAGGAGGTCACCATTAACCCCACCATAGAGCTGCCAGAACTTACACAGGACTGGGAAATAGACTCTTGGAGGGCACAAACAGAACCTTGTGTACCAGGACCCAGGAGAAAGGAGCAGTGACCCCACAAGAGACTGACCCAGACTTGCCTGTGAGTGTCCAGGAGTCTCTAGTGGAGGTGTGGGTTGGTAGTGGGCTGCTGCAGGGTTGGGGGCACTGAGCATAGCAGTACATGCATGGGATCTTTTGAAGGAGGTCTCCATTATCTTCATTACCTCCACCATATTTTGGCTCCAGGTAAATAGCAGGGAGGGAACACAGCACCACCCATCAACAGAAAATTGGATTAAAGATTTACTGAGCATGGCCCCGCCCATCAGAACAAGACCCAGTTTTCCCCTCAGTCTCTCCCATCAGGAAGCCTCCATAAACCTCTTATCCTTCTCCATCAGAGGGCAGACAGACTGAAAACCAGTCACAGGAAACTAACCAATCTGATCACATGGACCGCAGCCTTGTCTAACTCAGTGAAACTGGACGGGTCATGGTGGAGAGTTCTGACAAAATTTGGTCCACTGGAGAAAGGAATGGCAAACCGTTTTAGTATTCTTGCCTTGAGAACCCCATGAACAATATGATAAGGCAAAAAGATAGGATACTGAAAGATGAACTTCCCAAGTCGGTAGGTGCCATATATGCTACTGGAGATCAGTGGAGAAATAACTTCAGAAAGAATGAAGAGACGGAGCCAAAGCAAAAACAACACCCAGTTGTGGATGTGACTGTTGATGGAAGCAAGGTCCGATGCTGTAAAGAGCAATATTATTGCATAGGAACCTGGAATGTTAGGTCCATAAATCAAGGCAAATTGGAAGTGGTCAAACAGGAGATGGCAAGAGTGAACATTGATATTTTAAGATTCAGCGTACTAAAATGGACTGGAATGGGTGAATTTAACTCAGAAGCCAGATGGGTTACATGAAAATCAGTGGATAACTGTATTTCAATGGAGCTGGAATTGGACAAAAGAAAGATATAATGGGAAGGTCTCTTTGGGCCAGATTTGGTAGACTTTGAATATCTCAACTTCTGTCCTTCTCAGAGACCAGCAGCAGTGAAGGATTTGGGGAAGACAGCAAAAGATAGATGTTGCTCCCTGGGATCCAGACTCCAGAAGAGGAGATGTCACACTGAGGCTCCTTGGCAGGGTGGGTAATGATGGCAAACTGCTTTCAGGGAAAAAGGAAAATTTAGTTCAAAAGAGAAATGCTTGTCTTGACACCTTCCCCAGTTTATCTTCTGTGCCTTTACTTGTGCTAAACTCTAAACTTGTAGCGTTTTCCTCAGCCCCTCTCCCATAAGTTCTGTTTGTTGAGAAAGCTGATGCCATTTTTCAAGGTGTTCTCCCTGCCCTTTGCCTCAGTGGTCCTAAGTTCTCCATAGTTAAAGCCACTGATATCTTTCTTCTCAGTCTTCTTTCTGGTTCCTTCCTGGCTCATCCCTTTATAGAATTAATCTTCACAAGCAAGAGAGTTCCAGAAGAACATCTATTTCTGCTTTATTGACTATGCCAAAGCCTTTGACTGTGTGGATCACAATAAACTGTGAAAATTCTTAAAGAGATGGGCATACCAGACCACCTGACCTGCCGCTTGAGAAGCCTGTATGAAGGTCAGGAAGCAACAGTTAGAACTGGACATGGAACAACAGACTGGTTCCAAATAGGAAAAGGAGTACGTCAAGGCTGTATATTGTGTTTATTTAAATTATATGCAGAGTACATCATGAGAAATGCTGGGCTAGAGGCAGCACAAGCTGGAATCAATATTGCTAGGAGAAATATCAATAACCTCAGATATGCAGATGACACCACCCTTATGGCAGAAAGTGCTGCTGCTGCTGCTGCTGCTGCTGCTGCTGCTGCTGCTGCTGCTAAGTTGCTTCAGTTGCGTCTGACTCTAAAGTGAAGAGGAACTAAAAAGCCCCTTGATGAAAGTGAAAGTGGAGAGTGAAAAAGGTGGCTTAAAGCTCAACATTCAGAAAACGAAGATCATGGCATCTGGTCCCATCACTTCATGGGAAATTGATGGGGAAATAGTGGAAACAGTGTCAGACTATTTTTTGGGGCTCCAAAATCACTGCCGATGGTGACTGCAGCCATGAAATTAAAAGACGCTTACTCCTTGGAAGAAAAGTTATGACCAACCTAGATCGCATATTCAAAAGCAGAGATATTACTTTGCCAACAAAGGTCCGTCTAGTCAAAACTATGGTTTTTCCAGTGGTCATGTATGGACGTGAGAGTTGGTCTGTGAAGAAAGCTGAGTGCTGAAGAATTGATGCTTTTGAACTGTGGTGTTGGAGAAGACTCTTGAGAGTCCCTTGGACTGCAAGGAGATCCAACCAGTCCATTCTGAAAGAGATCAGCCCTGGGATTTCTTTGGAGGGAATGATGCTAAAGCTGAAGCTCCAGTACTTTGGCCACCTGATGCGAAGAGTTGACTCATTAGAAAAGACTCTGATGCTGGGAGGGATTGGGAGCAGGAGGAGAAGGGGACAATAGAGGATGAGATGGCTGGATGGCATCACTGACTCAATGGACGTGAATCTGAGTGAACTCCGGGAGTTGATGGACAGGGAGGTCTGGCGTGCTGCGATTCATGGGGTCGCAAAGAGTCGGACATGACTGAGCGACTGAACTGAACTTAACTGAGAGTTAAATCCTTGGTCGTCCTCTCATAGTGTAATTTAAACATCCTATTCCTGGTCTGGACTTCCCTGCTGGCTCAGTGGTAAAGAATCCACCTGACAATGCAGGAGACGTGGGTTTGATCCCTGGGTCAGGAAGATCCCCTGGAGAAGCGAATGGCAACCCACTGCAGTGTTCTCACCTGGGAAATCCCATGGACAGAGGAGCTGTCACAAAGAGTCAAACACGACTTATAACTGAACAACAACTACAACTTTTGCAGTCCACATGCTTGGATTCAACTACTATGTCAATGACTTCTAAATCTACTTCTTTATCCTGAATCTTGGATCCACACATCCTGCTGCCTGAGAGACATCTCTACCTTGATGTGCCACAGTTAACTCCAGCTCACAATTTCTTTCACCGTTTCAGAGGAAATAATCCTCCAGCCCAGAACACACTTTACTACGTAATCTACTGCCATATGTTGACTCACCAAACTAAGCACCTGGAAATTTTCCTTGACCCTCCCCACTCCCTGTCCCCCAAACATCCAATCAATCAACAATCCCTGAAGTTTCTGCTTCTTTAATGCTGGCTGACTATATCTTCTCTTCATTCCAACTGCTGATCTCTCATCTGGATTAATAAAATAAACTTTTTACTGATTTCCTTGACCTCAAAGTATATGCCACAGTTCTCACGCAAGCCTTTAGTCAATGCTCTTCCTAAATACCGCCTCTTTCAAGAGGAAGCATTTCCTGATCCCTTCCAAATAGTCCTTTCTTCACATAGATCTTGCTAAGAATATATTGCTGTGGAGAATCCTGAGGTACATATGTGCCCAAGGGAACAGAGTCTGGGAAGGGGCTCCAAAGCAGCGCTGGAGAAGTCATACCAATCTACCTGCAAGCACTCTGCATTTTCTAATTTTACACATTTTCTCACTGATGATGTGGCCCACTGCTGCAGGGATTTGGGAAATAAAATGCATCCTTAATCAAAAATTACTCTTTCCTAAAATAAAATATTAGTTCTGTTGGGTAGTTAATTGTATTATCAGAATGAGCAGCTCATCCTCTTTTACAAGGGCTTTCAACCCTGATTGCCTAATAAGTGCAGGAATTATAGTTAATCTAGCTCAAAATTTAATTATAATGAATCATACATCACAAAGCAAAGCACACAGGGGCGAAACTCTGGTGAAGTCATGTCCAACTGACCTTGACCTCAGGCCGGCTGGCTTTTTCTAAGTGGGAAATTGGAAATCCTTCCCGTTTGTGAGCTAGCAGGGTCATCGGAACAAGACCTAGCCCAGTCTACCTTGGAGTTTTATAGGAAAGCCTGCCTTAATCAGATCTTACCATGAGAAAGCCCAGAAGCAATATTCCCTGTGGACTCATGCCTTTCTAGATCTTGTTAGGGTATTATGCAGTAGGATTTAAAGAACACCACTACAATGGATTCAGGCTGGACGAGGGTATTGTGGAATTGTTTGAGACCTTTAGAATTTCAAGAATGCATCTAAATCTAGATTCAGAGACTCCCCAGATTGTGTGTGTGCTAAGTTGCTTCAGTCATGTTCAATTGTTTGCAACCCTATGGACTGTAGCCCGCCAGGCTCCTTTGTCCATGGGATTCTCCAGGCAAGAATACTGGAGTAGGTTGCCATTTGCTTCTCCAGGGGATCTTCCCAACCCAGGGATTGAACCCACATCTCTTACATCTCTGCATTGGCAGGGGGGTTCTTCACCACTTGCGCCACCTTGACAGCGACCTAAATGGTAAACAGTTTCTTTAGGTTATATGGCTTTGAGTCCTCTCATAATCCTGATTGCTTACAGAACTGAGGACAATGGTGTTTTCTGAGTTAAAAAAAAAGAAGGAGAAGAAGAAACAGTCAGACGCCTTCATTTGGAAATTTCCACTTTTAATAATGTGGTTTAAGAAGTTATTACCTCTCTGAACAGTTAATGGCACCTAAAGTACTATCTTACAAGTTGTGCTAATTATTTATTTTTATACATATGCAGCTTGGACTTGATTGCATCAATTAATTAATGCTTAATAAATATTTTTATATTCAACTCATTATTCAACCTATCGTGACTGGGGAATACTCTTTCTGCAGTCTAAAATAGCTGCTACCTTTCCTTGATCCTTGACATCTGTACTTTGAAAATGAATCCTATAATTCCTGTCTATTTGGAAGTTGTTTATAATTTGCCTCCACCACTTCAAGGGGTGGTGGTGGTTTAGTCCTTAAGTCATGTCCAGTTCTTGCAACCCCATGGACTGTAGCCCACCAGGCTCCTCTGCCCATGGAATTTACCAGGCAAGAATACTGGAGTGGGTTGCCATTTCCTCCTCCAGGGGATCTTCCTGACTCAGGGATAGAACCCAGATCTGCTGCACTGCAGGTGAATTCTTTACCAACTGAGCAGTACCTTTCCTTGACCCTTGCCATCTATACTATTGAAAATTATTCCTTTATTTCCTGCCTGTTTGGAAGTTGTTTATAGTTTGCCTCCACCACTTTAAGGGGTTCCAAGCTCTAACTACTATTTATGTTTCCTGCTAAAGGTATTAAGAAGACCTCCTATTTGTTCTTATCTTTCTTTCTAGCCTCAAGTTTGACTACCTCCTCTTGGTATTTTGGGGCTTAGGGAAAAAGGTTTTACTTTGAGCTTTCCATGATGATAGATATTCCCTTTTCCTCCGTTTTGGTTTTCTATTGCTGTGTAACAAATCACTTCAAATGTAGTGACCTAAAGCAACACTTTTATCTTATTCACAATTTCATGGATCAGGAATTTGGCTGGACTTGGCCGGTGATTTGTCTCTGATTCATATGGAGTCTGCTGAAAAGCTAGGGCTGCATACTTCACTTTCAGTATAACTTCTGCACCTAAATGTCTGGCACCAAGGTCTGACACCTTGGCCTCTCTCAACATGACACCTCATCCTCCACCTCGCCACATGACCTGAACTTCTCATAACATCGGTAGCCTCAAGATTGTCACGTGTTGGCAGGCTTTCAAGAGGTAGGATGTGGAAACTGCCCAACTGGTTAAGAGATATTTCAAGAATGGTCACAACAGCACCTCATTTTGCTTTGCTGGCCGAAACAGTCACAGATTCCCTGAAGATTAAAAGAAATGGAGAAGAGGACTGTATTTCTTGATGGGAGAGTGATGTTGCACAACAGCATGTGGAGTCTGATAGATCATTGCAGCTATTTTTGGAAAATACAAACTTTTATACCTTCTATGGATTTCCAGACTTAACAGTCTTATATTTTAATATGCATGTAGAAAAAGCAGACAATGAAAGAGAGAAAGAAAGAGATCAAAATATTCAAATAAGACCAGTTTCCATACAGAGGAAACTTCAGGAAGTAAAATTCAATGAATTGGGATATTTAACTGGAAGATAAGATCAAGAAGTGGATACAACAAGGATTTGAATTCACAGAAGTCTGGATTCGAATCCTGCCACACCTCTCACCAATTTTATGTCCAAGAAAAAATAACTAGACAATTGATGAGCATTCATTGAGCCCTTTTCATATGCTAAGCATTGTGCTAGAAACCTACAGATACAGAAATGCAACAAGATTTAAGCCTTAAAGAAGCTCAAAGTATAGTAAGGAATACTGACATGAACAAATATTTGCAATAGAATGTAAGAAATGATATAATAGAGATACCAAGTAATTTAGTGACTCAGAAAAGAAGGTATTAGCCTGGGTGGTTCACCACATGTTTCACAGAAAAAATGAACTCTTGAGCTGTGTCTGAAAAGATAAATAAGAGCTTGCTATACAGAAATGTAAAAAGGATACTTTAGGAGGAGGAAACAACCTAAGCAAAAATATAAAGGTATGAAACAACATAGCTTCTTCAGTTCAGTTCAGTTCAGTCACTCAGTCATGTCCAACTCTTTGTGACCCCATGAATCGCAGCACGCCAGGCCTCCTTGTCCATCACCAACTCCCGGAGTTCACTCAGACTCACGTCCATCGAGTCAGTGATGCCATCCAGCCATCTCATCCTCTGTAGTCCCCTTCTCCTCCTGCCCCCAATCCCTCCCAGCATCAGAGTCTTTTCCAATGAGTCAACTCTTCGCATGAGGTGGCCAAAGTACTGGAGCTTCAGCTTTAGCATCATTCCCTCCAAAGAAATCCCAGGGCTGATCTCCTTCAGAATGGACTGGTTGGATCTCCTTGCAGTCCAAGGGACTCTCAAGAGTCTTCTCCAACACCACAGTTCAAAAGCATCAATTCTTCGGCACTCAGCCTTCTTCACAGTCCAACTCTGTGAAGACTCCATACATGACCACTGGGAAAACCATAACCTTGACTAGATGGACCTTAGTCGGCAAAGTAATGTCTCTGCTTTTGAATATGAGATCTAGGTTGGTCATAACTTTTCTTCTAAGGAGTAAGCATCTTTTAATTTCATGGCTGCAGTCACCATCGGCAGTGATTTTGGAGCCCCAAAAAATAAAGTCTGACACTGTTTCCACTGTTTCTCCATCTATTTTCCATAAAGTGATGGGACCAGATGCCATGATCTTCGTTTTCTGAATGTTAAGCTTTACGCCACCTTTTTCACTCTCCTCTTTCACTTTCATCAAGAGGCTTTTTAAGGAACTGTAAATAGTCATCATGGATTAGTTACACAGAAGACCTATTAAAACTTATGTTAGTGAAGGAGGCAAGTGATCACTGGAGTTTTTGTATCCTTTATAAAGAAATCCAAACATTGTTTTGTTGTCCATAAGAACTTAGATAATGATTGCATAATAGAAAGCCATTCTGTAGTAGGCATAGAGCAAGAAAGATTGGAAGAATCTTATAAAGAGAGATTTGCAATTACATACAGAGAAGGCAATGGCACCCCACTCCAGTACTCTTGCCTGGAAAATCCCATGGACGGAGGAGCCTGGAGGGCTGCAGTCCATGGGGTCGCTGAGGGTTGGACCCAACTGAGCGACTTCACTTTCACTTTTCACTTTCATGCATTGGAGAAGGAAATGGCACCCCACTCCAGTGTTCTTGCCTGGAGAATCCCAGGGATGGGAAAGCCTGGTGGGCTGCCGTCTATGGGGTCGCACAGAGTCAGACACGACTGAATTGACTTAGTAGCAACAGCAATTACATAGATGAGGACGACCTGGAACTTATATAGTTTTAATAGAGAAAAACAGAACAACCTGAGTCGAGTAAAAGAATGAAACTGACAAAATGTCATCATCAAATAGATATGGGGGTTAGACAATAGGTGGGGTCTTTGATATGACCCATATTTCTGGTGTTGGTAACCAGTAGTTTTGTGTTGCTAATAAAGCATACAGGGAAGAGACAATAATTTCTGTGTGAGTTGAGGTACCTTTGAGTCAAGCTAAGGAAACTGTCAAATAGGCGGTCAGAAACACTGAAATACTGAATGGTCTGGACTTAAGATGAAATTTTAGCAGGGATCAAAATAGAAATAGTAACTGAAGCCCTGAAAGTGGATCAGTGTGCAGAGTGAGAAGAAAAAGTAGCGCAGGAAAGACTCCTAGAGGAGCATCAGTGTGTCAAGGATCGATAGAGGAAGAAGGTGAAAGTGAAAGTCACTCAGTCATGTCCGACTCTCTGAGACTCCATGGACTGTACAGTCCATGGAATTCTCCAGGCCAGAATACTGGAGTGGGTAGCCTTTCACTTCGCCAGGGGATCTTCCCAACCCAGGGATCAAACCCAGGTCTCCTGCATGGCAGGCGAATTCTTTACCAGCTGATCCACCAGGGAAACCCAAGAATACTGGAGTGGGTAGCCTGTCCCTTCTCCAGGGGATCTTCCCAACCAAGGAAATGAACCAGGGTCTCCTGCATTGCAGGCAGATTCTTTGCCAACTGATCTATCAGGGCAGCCAACAAATACAGGAAGAGGAACCTGCAGAGTGAGGCTTATAAGGTTTGAAAACATAGCATTAGAAACTATGAAAAATTAAACCAAGAGAGAAAAATAAAACTAAAAGTTAACACAGTGAGTAGTGGGACAGTTTTAATCAGCCTGAACATGTGATGTTCATTCAGTTCAGTTCAGTTCAGTCGCTCAGTCGTGTCCGACTCTTTGCCACCCCATGAATCACAGCACGCCAGGCCTCCCTGTCCATCACCATCTCCCGGAGTTCACTCAGACTCACGTCCATCGAGTCCGTGGTGCCATCCAGCCATCTCATCCTGGGTCATCCCCTTCTCCTCTCGCCCCCAATCCCTCCCAGCATCAGAGTCTTTTCCAATGAGTCAACTCTTCTCATGAGGTGTCCATTAGAAGGAAAGAAAAGGATGGGGGACAGAAAAAAAAAATTGAAAGAAATAATGGCTGAACATTTTCCAAATTATGATATAAACCTACAAATTCAAGAATCTCAGTATCCCGAGCACAAAAGCACGAAAAACTACACTGAGGCACATCATATTCTAATTAATTAAAATTGGTGATAAAGAGAAATCTTAAAAGAAGCCAACTGGGGGAAAGCACATGTTATATACAGAGGAATGGCTATAAGGAAGAGAGTAGGCTTCTTCATGGAAACAATGCAAGTTAGAAGACATCAGAAGAAAATAGCTTTTAAAAATTTTAGAAAAAATAAAGGTTAAGCATGCCAACAATAGACAAAAGAAAGCTAGATTGGCCATACCAATACCTGCAACACAGATTTCAGACCAAAGAAAACCATTTCATAATGTCAAATGAGTCAATTCATCAAAAATATATTATGATCTTAGATATTATGCACCTAATAACAGAGATTCAAAAATATATGATGTAAAAACTGATAGAGCTGAAAAGAAAAATAGACATATTTACAATTAAAGTTGGAGATTTCAGTACCCCTTTCTCAGCAGTTGAAAGAACAAGTAGACAGAAAGTCAGTAAGGTTAAAGAAAACTGGAATAATACAATCAATAAAACTGACCTATGAGACATTTATAGAATACACCACCAAAAAGTATCAGAATTAATTTCCAAGTAAATATACTTTTACCATGACAGACTATATTCCAACCCATAAAACAAGCCTAAATATATTTTTAATATTGAAATTATACAACTTTTTAATCTGACAAAATTAGAATTGAAATTAGAAATCAATAACATACATATATATGAAGAATCTCCAAATATTTTAAAATTCAACAGTATACTTTTAAATAACCCATGGGTCAAATAAGAGATTACAAGAAAAATTTGAAATATTTTGAACAGAATGGACATGATAATGCAAGATATCAGAATTTGTGGGTTTCAGCTAAAGCAGTGGTTGGAGAGAAATCTGTATTATGAAAGGTTATATTAGAAAAGAAGAAAAGTCTTCTATCAAGTTATCAGAAATCAATGAAATATAAAACAGAAACACATCAGGGAAGATCAATGTTACCAAAGCTAGTTCTTTGAGAAGATTCATAAAAATTACTAACCTCTAGCTGGACTGACCACAAAAAAAAAAGACACAATTTGCTAATATCAGAAAGGAGGTGACACCACTACAGATTCTACAAGTAATAATGGATTAAAAAGCGTATTATAACTAATTTTAAGCCAATAATTTCAACAGTGTAGGAGAAATGAAATCTTTAAAAGACAGAACCTACCAAAGCCCCCTCAAATACAAGAAGATAACTTAAAGTGTCCAATATATTTTAAAGATATTAAACAGTTTATAGTTTAAAAAGATGTATAGAACAGTCTTTTGGACTCTGTGGGAGAGGGCAAGGGTGGGATGATTTGGGAGAATGGCATTGAAACATATATAATATCATATAAGAAATGAATCGCCAGTCCAGGTTCGATGCATGATATTGGATGCTCAGGGCTGGTGCACTGGGATGACCCAGAGGGACGGTATGGGGAGGGAGGTGGGAGGGGGCTTCAGGATGGGGAACATGTGTACACCCGTGGCAGATTCATGTTGATGTATGGCAAAACCAATACAATAGTAATTAGCCTCCAATTAAAATAAATAAATTTATATTAAAAATAATAATAATAAATAAAAACCTTCCCACAAAATTCTAGCCCTCAATGGATTTTCTGGTAAATTCTACCAGATATTAAAGCAAGAAATAACACCAGTTCTACACAAACATTTCCAGAAAAATTAAAGTGAATACTTTACAACTTCATCTGTGTGCCCAAACTGGTCAAAACCATCACAACGAAAGTATAGATCAATATCCCTCATGAACATATACATAAAAACTCTTAACAAATTTTAGTAAATCACACCTAGTAATATATTTGAAAGATATTACATTATGGCCAAATAGAATTATCAAAGGAATAGCAAATGCGGGTTAGTGCTTGAAAATCAAGCACTGAGGTTGAAAACTATTATAGGCACTAATTTTTGGAGTACTTCTCCTTTCTCTCACACTGGGTATGATGGGATTAGAGAAGTCAAATATTTGGAGGAACGCAAAGCTGAGGCTACATAGTGCAGATACGGTATTTGGAAGGCAAGGAGATGAAGACACAGTCAGTGCCGAATAAATGTGCCCTAAGATCCTGGCTAGACAAGGAAGGAAATGAACAGAAAAGGAAGGGTTTGAGACACTGGAGGTCTCTTAAGGTCAAAGAGCAAGTGACATGGAACTCAGCCATTGCTATGAGATTTGAGTCACAATAGAATGTTGGAGTTGAGTCTCCTAGGGGGTCAAGCCGTGTCCATTGATGTCAAATGACTGGTGATAGTTGAGATAATAAGATGTTAAAGATCAGAGAGGTATGAGACTGAGTTGTGTGGAATGTGTCTTTCACATGGATATTGTGAGGCCATCTAGGATGATGGCAAGACCTGGAGTATCAAGGAAGCCAGAGATTCAGTCCTCAAAAAATGGGAAGAGTGACAAGAGTTCAAGAAATAGAGTATTGTGCCCTCATATCTAATGAAAAAGTAATACTAGTACTGAAAAGATGCATCTTGGTTTCTTTTTTAAATATAAATTTATTTATTTTAATTGGAGGTTAATTACTTTACAATATTGTATTGGTTTTGCCATACATCAACATGAATCTGCCACGGGTATACACATGTTAGAACAAATTAAGATAAGGGATTTATTTATTTATTTTAATGCTCAGCACACAGCCTGGTACTTAGTAAGTGATCAGTAAATGGGAGCTGTGACTATTAATATTTTTATACTTTTGATTTATTTGACCCATTAAGTAATGTTATCCCTTTGAAAAATTATTTCTATGGGCACTATAACGTTTTCCCTCTGGACCTACAAGACACAGTTTTATCTCTGCAAATGAAAAATCCTCAGACATCTAGAGACAGCCAAGACATCCCTCATCTCTAGGAAAAATATCCTCAATTTCCTCTGTTTGATGGAGGACCTGCTTTTTAGAATCCCATTGAAAGAATACATAACAGGCTCAGTCGTGGAGCCTGACACATAGTAAGTTCTCAGCATATCTTCTTGCCTTTTCACACTGCACTGGCAGCAGTTCATGGCCTCAGTCCCTAAAAGGATGGCTCAAGTATAGCTATATGTTGATTGACTTCAAAATGGCAATGCTAGGTTAATTTTGAGAATCTAGAAAATTGGTTTTCTATTGGAAATTGGAAAAGACCCTGATGCTGGGAAAGACTGAAGGCAGGAGGAGAAGGGGACGACAGAGGAAGAGATGGGTGGATGATATTACCGACTGGATGGGCATGAGTTTGAGCAAGTTCCGGAAGTTAGTGATGGACAGGGAAGCCAGGTGTGATGCAGTCCATGGGGTCGCAAAGAGTCAGGCATGACTGAGTGACTGAACTGAATTGAACTGAGAGAACTGGTTGACTATGAACTCTGAGAATTGAGGATCATGGGATATTTTAAAATCTTCTAAATTCAGTTCTAGGCTTACAGAGGATACTCAATAGTGTTCCATAAAATGAAATAAATCCCCGCTTTATGTCGTGCCCTCAGGACAAATATAGCTCTTATTTTATTAATAAAATATAATGGGCAAAACGTGTTTTATACTTAAAGTCAATTAACTGGCATATCCTCTCACAATTATGATTCTGGAACTTTCATAGCAATCCAGTGTGTTTTGTTATCAGTCTCTCATTATGTCTTCCCCACCAAAATGGAACCCAGTGAGCTAGGCAAGCCAAGCCAACTTCGACAGCGACTGCATGCCCTGTCCCCATCAGCTTTCAAACTACATCCCGTTGTCACATGCCAGGGAGTGGTGCTGGGGTTGGTGTCAGCAGGATGGTCCCTCTCATGTTGATTGGCATCTAGGCATAAGAGACTGAGATTTAAATGTTAGACTCTTGATTCTCATTTAGAAAAGTCTCTCTTTTCTCCTAATCACCGCCCCCCCCCAATCTAACACAATCGCTAATCTCCAAGTCTCTCTGATCAGCACAACCTCTACTCTCACTCTTTCTGTGACTATTTTTCCCCCCATCCTGCTCCCTTTTTGGAAGAACTTTCTTCCTGCCCCAAACTACCTGTTTTCAACCATGTCTCCTTCCCCCCACCTCCACTCCCACTCCACAAGCCAGACAGTAGCATACACAGTGCACACCATTTATTCATCTTTTGGGGGGTGCTGAATGCTCTTGAATTTAATTTTGAGATGGTCTTCTTCAGAGATCACTCTCCTGCTTGCCTACACACAAACTTCGACCATTGCAGTGTCTTTGGAAAAAAAATTATGCCCCAGCTTCAGACTTCATTCTCATTCAGACAATACTGTATGTCTTGATTTTAGAATCTAACCCCTCATTTCCATAGAAATCATCTTTCCTTGCAACATTCATATGATCATGAGGTAGGCACAGAAGTCTTCATCTGTAGAATTAAAAATTCCACATCTTAAAGGCCAGGAAAGTTTTCTGGTCCGTGTATAGGAACTAGTATTGAAACACAGCCATATATCCCTTAAGTTTATAAATATTTTTCTGGTTATTTTGACCTCAAGATTCATAGACTTGAGTCTTTCATATTCCTTGGTTAATGACTGTTTTCATTAGTCTCTCTGTTTTGTTTTAATTAATTTTATTTTTTTCCTCTTTTCCCATCTCCAATTTCATTTCCCTTCTGCCCCCATAGACATCGACCCTAATATACTTAATAAGCACCCTTTCACTCCATCAGTTCAGTTCAGTTCAGTTCAGTCGCTCAGTCGTGTCCGACTCTTTGTGACCCCATGAATCGCAGCACGCCAGGCCTCCCTGTCCATCACCAACTCCCAGAGTTCTTACTCAGACTCACGTCCATCGAGTCGGTGATGCCATCCAGCCATCTCATCCTCGGTCGTCCCCTTCTCCTCCTGCCCCCAATCCCTCCCAGCATCAGAGTCTTTTCCAATGACTCAGCTCTTTGCATGAGGACTCTCACTCCATCATCTGTATATTAATTTAGATGCATGTGTAATCTTTGAATTTTGTGGTATTTTTGCATAAATTGTATTGCACGATGAAATTCACTTTATTACTTTTTCACCCAGCATAATTTTTGTTTAATGATGTTTCTTTAGGTTTGTTTATGAACTGAATGTTTGTACCGTTCACAGCACCAATTCTTATGTTGAAGCCCTAAACTCCAGTGTGATGGTAGGTGGAGATTGGGGCCTTTTGGAAGTAATTAGAGTTAGATGAGGTCATGAGGGTGGGAACCTCATGATGGGATTAGTGCTCTTATAAGAAGAGACACCAGAGGATGCAGAGAGAAG
Organism: Capra ibex; assembly: GCA_006410555.1. Taxonomy (NCBI): domain Eukaryota; kingdom Metazoa; phylum Chordata; class Mammalia; order Artiodactyla; family Bovidae; genus Capra; species Capra ibex. The sequence continues at coordinate 11,699,528 of SJYO01029184.1, read as the reverse complement.
ACACATCTGCAAGTCAGTAAGGAGCCCTTGCCCTCAGAAACTGACCGTGCTGTCACCTTAATTGGACTTCCAGACGCCAGAACTGTGAGTGAATAAATGCCTGTTGTTTAAGCCACCCAGTCTATGGCATTTCATTATGTATGACCACCTGAGTGGGCCAAGACACGTATCTAGACTATTAGTTTTGATCGTCCATGGTGTTCTCATCATGCGCATATATCAGACTTCATTTGTGAGTCCACTTGTTATAGATATCTAGGTTCCCTTCAGTGCTATCACACAAAAAATGATTCCATAAACAAACTTGCACATGTTCTTTAGTGGATCTGCCCCAGAATTGTAACATTGGTCATAGGGTTCATGTGTGTTTAATTTCATTAAACACCTCCAGATTACTCTCAGAGTAACTTTGCCAATTCACATTTCTGCCAGCAATACATGAAAATATAGGATTCCCCATATCATCAGCAGCTTATAATACTATCTGACTTTCTAATTTTGCATTTAAATATGATATCTCATGGTTTTTCAACTGTACATTTTTCTGAGTACAACTGTTTTTGGGCATGTCCCCATAATTGCAGATCTCTTGTTCTGTGAAACACCAATTCAAATGTTTTGCTCATTTTCTACTGAGCACATATTGTCTTATTTGTACATTTTGAACAGTTTATTTTTTATATGTCATTAATAACTTCATCTACTTCCAGAATGGATTGAAGGAAGATTAACAGAAAAATTCAGAGAAATAGGGCAGATAAATAAAGATCACAAGAGTGATAGAAAAGCCGTGTAGAAATGTCTATCCTAGTTCTTGTTTTTTTTTAAATTGGGTTTCTTTTTTAACTATTGAGTTGTAAGAGTTCCTTATATATTTTGGATACCAACCCCTTGTCAGACAGATGGTTGGCAAGTAGTTTCTCCCATTTAATCAGTTATCTTTTCATTCAGTTGATTGTTTCCTTTGCTGTGCGGGTAGAAACCAGAAGCTTTCTAGTTTGATGTAGTCAGTGGCTTGTGCTTTTGGTGTCATAGCCAAGGAATCATCATTGCCAAGACCAATGTCAAGGAGTTTTTCCCCTGTGTTTTCTTCTAGGAGTTTCACAGATAGGCACTGAAGTATTTATTAAGAGGGTAGAGCTCATGTTAACTGTTCTTGCCAGAAAAAAACCAAACAAATAAAAAATGTGAAGAGACACCAGGAAACTTTTGGAAGTGATGGATATGTTATTACCTTGATTGTGGTGATGGGTTCACAGGTATACTTGGGTGCCCGAACATTGAAATGTGTATGTTAAATATGTACTGTTTTTCTATATCAATTATACCTCAGTAAAACTGCCTTTTTTTAAAAAAAAAAAAAGTAGAGAAAGGCAGAACCAAGGGTGAAATAGTTACTCCTACCTAGCCAAGGGTAAAAAACCTCTACTTAGCATAACTCTGTCTTCTGGCAGCCAAGACAAAAAGAAGAAATGATTTGTTTATTCAGCACATGTTTTATGTTCATGCTTTAAGGTTTTAAATTCCCTTGGTGTCTTGGCTGAGTCTGAAGATAGAAAATAAATATGGTTTTGAGACAATAATCTGACTAAATCAAGCCTGAAAAATACAATCATCAGAACAACACTAGAGAAAATATTCTTTGGGGCTGAATCATCTCACTAATCATCATATCTGCAAAAAGCTTTTGAAACATTTGTTTTGGTATAAAAAATATTATCAAGACACGTTGATTTTTAAGTTTTTCTTAAATTTGTTTTGAATAGTGGGATGTAGAATGCATAAAAATGTTTTGAAAATATTTTCTCAAAACACTGCGATGCTAAACAGTGTTTAAAGAATGTTGATTTGCAAATGTAGACTTCAAATGGCCATAAAATTGCACTCCTCAGTGACAAATGAGTTTTCCACTGCTGGACTGGGGCCAGTTTGCCATGGCTCCTGATGGAAGGCTGCACAGAGTCAACCTTTCAAGGGAGAGTCCCATTTGGGGACCTGGATCATTAGGAGTTAAGGCTTAAGCTTATAAAAAAGCGCTCGTGGGAGGCTCAGAGGCACAGTCCATAGACCAATGGTCCCTGGGAGTATCTTGAGTGTCTACTAGAGAGAGGTGCATGCTAAGTCACTTTAGTCGTATCTGACTCTGTGTGACCTTATGTACTGTAGCCCGCCAGACTCCTCTATCCATGGGATTCTCCAGGCAAGAATACTGGAGTGGGTTGCTGTGCCCTCCTCCAGGGGATCTTTCTGACCCAGGTGGAGGGGTCAACAAAAATGTGGCCCCTTGGTCTTAACAGTTATCTTGGGGGTTCTGTTACCTGTTCAGCTGGAGTAGGTGAGGTTTTGCAAGCCACTTGGCAAATAGATGGGGAAACAATGGAAACAGTGAGAGACTTTATTTTGGGTACCCCAAAATCACTGCAGATGGTGACTACAGCTATGAAATTAAAAGACGCTTGCTCCTTAGAAGAAATGCTATGACAAACCTTGACAACATATTAAATTAAAAAGCAGAAACATTACTTTGCCAACAAAGGTTCATCTAGTCAAAGCTGTAGTTTTTCCAGTAGTCATGTATGGATGTGAGAGTTGGACCATAAAGAAAGCTGAGTGCTGAAGAATTGATGCTTTGAACTGTGGTGTTGGAGAAGACTCTTGAGAGTCCCTTGGACTGCCAGGAGATCCAACCAGTCAATCCTAAAGAAAGCAACCCTGAATATTCATTGGAAGGACTGATGCTGAAGCTGAAACTCCAATACTTTAGCCACCTGATGCGAAGAATTGACTCACTGGAAAAGACACTGATGCTGGGAGGGATTGGGGGCAGGAGGAGAAGGGGACGAGAGGATGAGATGGTCGGATGGCATTACCGACTGGATGGACATGAGTTTGAGCAAGCTCTGGGAGTTGGTGACAGATACGGAAGCCTGGAGCGCTGTGGTCTATGGCTTTGCAAAGAGTCTAACACAATTGAGCAACTGAACTAAACTGAACTGACCTAACCAGCCCTCGTTGGCTGGTACTTCTGAATCATTATGAATCCTAGCATTCCAAAGCAGGGGGAAAAAAGCCCTCAGAAAATGCCTCTGTTTAAATATTCCAGGCTCTGTGACAGGCACTGGCCATAAGTTGTATTCAATGTTCTCAGCAATCCCAAGAAGTATATAATAGTTTTAACTTCATTCTATAGGTGAGGAAACTAAGGCTTAGAGACCTATGTGACACCCCCAAGGTCACACAATTGGTAAGTAGGGAAACTGGGGCTTGAACTGAAGCCCCCAAACTCTAAAACCTATACTTTTAACCACTTCATGATACTGCCTACCTCCTCTCCAGTCAGTCATGGGATTAATGATTGAGCTTATTATATTCATTATATTAATAGTATCTTTTATAAATATTGTCATTAACTGCTTACCAAGCACTTTATATCCTTCTCTCCTTAAGTAGATTATAAACTCCTTACGAGTGTGGACTGCCTTTTATTCTTGTATACCAAGAGTACCTAATACAGCTCCAAGAACTTAGACGGGAAGTATGGAAGGAAAGGACTAATATTTATTCAGTACACACTATGACCCAAGCACTATCCTGAGCATTTTATATGCTTTATCTCATTAAATCTTCACACCCCTGTGATGTAAGTGCTGTAAATATTCCTATAGATGCAGAAACTGAGGCTTAAAGAGTTTAAATTACTTGTTCAGAAAGAAGTCAGACGCTAAAGAGTACATTCTATATAATTCCATTTACTTGAAGATTAAACCAGGTAAAGTCGCTACATGGTGATAGATGTTACAATAGTAATTACCTTTCCAGGGAGTACTGACTGTGAAGGGACATGAGGGAGTCTCCTGAGATGCTGGAAATACTCTATATTTTGATCTGGGAGATGCTTATGTATGTGTGCATGCATGCTAAGTCACCTCAGTCATGTCTGACTCTTTGTGACCCTGTGGATTGTAGCCCACCAAGCATTTCCCAGGCAAGAATATTGGAGTGGGTTGCCATTTCCTTCTCCAGGGGATCTTCCTGACCCAGGGATCGAACCCACGTCTCCTGCATTGCAGGCAGACTCTTTACTAACTGAGCCCCCTGGGAAGCCTACGTGGGTGTATCAGTTCAGTTCAGTCACTCAGTTGTGTCTGACTCAGGTGGCACACATAAGAGTGATGTACATTTTCGTATATAAGTTTTACTTTAATTAAAAGCAAATAATATAAAAATGACTTGCTTCGAGTATCATGATTAGTAAGTGCCAGAGCTGAAATTTGAACCCAGTTCCATATACTTTCACTTTCATGCTTCCAAAATCCCTGCCTCCTCTCACTTCTGCCATTTATACAAGTATCAGCTGGGTCTTCTTCTAGGTCATTTTCACTTCTCACAGCTTCAGTAGCTGAACATGGGCTGTGAGAACAGGATCCACTCAATATCTCACCCTCCAGCACCCTCCATGCCCCTTACTCAACACATGAGCTTCCTTTTAATTAAGGGAGCACATTTTAATCCTCATGATGCCAATAATTCAAGCAGAGGCATCCATCAAATGGACTTTGGCAATTAAAAGCTGGTGATGTTGAAATAGTTCTCTTGCTTACCTTCTAATGATTGGAAAGTTTTGCAACCATACACTGGAAGCAATAATAAACAGTTTCAATTTAGTTAATCTATTCAATCTTAACAGTACTTATTGGTCAAAAGATTCTGTACAAGCTATTGTGGGTCCAGTGAAGACTAAACCAATGACAAAGACAAAGTTCCTGATGAGCTTCAAGTCAAGTGGCAGAGGTGGATGTACGCAGGTAGCTTTGTACTGCTAGAAGGGAGAAGGCTCTTGTTAGCATTACACAGCTGCAAAATACTATGGGAATTGAAGAGGAGAGTTGATTTTAATGGTGGTAAGGTAGGGTGTGTCATGGAAGGCTTCTAAGAGGAGGTGACATTTTTGTTTGTTTGTTTCCATCACGTTTTTTTAAAGTTTTTATTGGAGTGTAGTCAATTCACAATGTTGTGTTAGTTTCAGGTATATAGCAAAGTGAATCAATTATACATATATCCATTGTTTTTTAGATTCTTTCCCCACATGGGCCATTACAGAGTATTGAGTAGAGTTCCCTGTCCTATATGCATAACATTTGATATGGATTATAAAAATATTATTTTTCTTACTTTTCTTTTTGTGACATCTCTGTGATCTCACTGTTTATTAGGGTTTGTAAAAGCCAAATAAATACATAATATTATTTGTATGTTAACTAGATGATTTAAAGAAAATTCCCCAACTAATCTTTCTCTCCATCACTTCCTTCTAGCACTCCCTATGATCCAGCTAACTCCACCGCAATTATTAGTTTCCTAAATTTACAAAAGACATAAATTTAATAGCACCACAGGGAGGTGACTTTGAACTGAGCCATGCAGAATGGGACTTGAACTGGATAAAGTCCTCAGCTTCATCCCTGATTTCTCTTTCTCTCATACACTTCATTCAGACCCTCCCAGGCCTCTTGCTTCTGCATTCAAAATATGTCTTGTCCAACCACTCTCTCCCCATTTTCACTACTAACACTCTGGACCAAGCTGTAATCATTTGTCACCTAGCCTATCATACTAGCCTTCTAACTAGGTTCTCTCCTCCTACTTTTGCCTCCAGGATTTTCTTCACCAGTGTTCATAGATCTATTAAAAGCATCAATCAGTTGCCATTTGCCTATTTGGAAATCATTTATTGACTTATGATTTTATTTAGAATAATATCTCAGCTCTTTACTATGGTGTCCATAACCCTACAGGATCAGGCCGCTGCCTACCTGTCTGACCTTGTCTCCTCCTTATCTCTTGGCTCAGTATGCTTTAGTCACATCGGCCTCTTTACAGTTCCTGAAACTTGTTAAGCATTTTTCTGCATCAGAGCCTTTGCACTCCTAGTTCCCTTTGTTTGGAATGCCTCATCCTTCACCTCATTCAGCTGTCTATTCATGTTACCTCCTCAGAGAGGTCCTCCCTGAAGTCCCCAGGTAAAACGAGAATCCCCTCCCCCATTCTCTACCCCTGTGTCCTGTTTCATTTTTCTTCATAGCACTTATTGCTACTTGTCATTTGCTTATATAAATATATGTTCCTTGATTTATCAAGTGTCTTCCTCATTAGAATATAAGCTCCATCCAAGCAGGAGTTTCTGTCTCTTTCGCTCACTGTTAAATTTCCAATGCCCAAAACACTGCCTTGCACATAAGTAGGTGCCCAGTGCATAACTGCTGCGTGTAAAGTCAGAGATGGAGAGCAATATACATTCCCAGTGGGAAATTCATTCATTCAAAACAGTGTAAGCTGCTGGGAATAAGGTATGTCAGAGAAGGTGAACCTGATAAATGGTGTCTCTGTCCTCACAGAATGTCCAGTCTAGAAAACATGCAATTACAAACCATGGTATAAATTCTCTGATAGGGATGAACACTGTGGACTGTGGGAGCACGTGGGAGGTCCTTGCTACGTGATTACTACAGTGACTGGCCCATGTTATCCATTCTTTCACTTATTCATCTGTCAAACATTTGTTGAATGCCTCCTCTACTTGTCAAAGGGAATTACATAACCCACAGTCAAGTAGAGGAGACGCATGCTCAGTGTTGGGATATAGAAAGATTAAGGTGAAGGGTGGTGAATAGAAAGGAGGCAAGAAGCTGGAGGCAAAGCGTCCTGGCAAGAAGCTATTGCAGTTATCCAATCACAAGGAAAGAAAAGCTGGTTTGAGTGAGAGGGATGTCACAACCTTGTCTGTGACCAGTCAAGGAAGATATAGCCATTTTCCCCCAAGAGACTCCTAACGTAGCCTGAAAAAACCCACATTACTGGGCTTTTTATTCAGTCTCCTCTCCCACCATCGCACATGCTGGTTTCTCAATCAGGAAGTGTTAGTCACTCCATCATGTCCGACTCTTTGTGACCCCATGGACTGTAGCCCACCAGGCTCCTCTATCCATGGGATTTCCCAGGCAAGAACACTGGAGTGGGTTGTCATTCTCTTCTCCAGGGGATCTTCCTGACCCAGGGATCAAACCCGGGTCTCCTGCATTGCAGGCAAATTCTTTACTGTCTGAGCCATTCTAGATTGGGAGTGTCCCCATTAATCCTTTCTGACATTTTCATGAGGTCATCAACACTGTCATACTCCATTGCATAGGACTGAAATCTTCCACTGGAAATAAAAATGGCATGTCGAGGTGTTTTCCTACTGCAAGGCGGGCTATATTAGTCCTACTGAGCAGGGATGTGGAAGGGAGGTGGAAGGCAGGCAAGAAGCAGACAGGAGCCAAGAGGGGTGTGAGAGGGGGTAGGCCCCTCCCTTGAGCCAGTCAACTGGGACAAGAGAGCCTGACCAGGGGCCGAGTTTCCAGGGGCTTGTTCCATTTCAGATGACTCGTTTAGGCATTACTTTATTTATACCCCTGCCTCATTCCACACTGCCTTCTGATCTGATCTGTTGATCCCCTCCCCTCCCCTCACCCTTTCAAATTAAAGGTCACCAGGATAGAATTCTTTGGGGGCCCAGGCTACACCTGTTTCTTGCACGTGCTCAAGTGGGAAAATGGCCAAGGACTAAATACAACCACTTCATCATTGGGGAAAAAAACTAAGACCCAGAGAAGTTGACAGAACAATTCGATGTCCCATAGCCAATAACGGGCTAAATCCTGATTCCACCCAAACATGAGCCTCGGTCCTCTGATGTTCATAGTTCGGAGACAGCATTTTCTTATGGTACAAAGGACAGGAACTCACTTCCCAGTGGAGAGCTTTCCTAAACGGGGGAATGTCATTTAGTGGACAAAGAGGATTCACTTTTCAAGTTGGGTTGCATTCAGCTTTGCAAGAAACTTAGACTCATATAAGTGTGAGAGTGTGACAAAGAGGTATACACATGCCTATGTCGTGACTTCTGTCAATTTCACACACACACACACACACACAATTCCCCCATTCTTCAGCCACCCAGAAAACTGGGCCCATCACTAGTATATAAGGCTCTTTTTAGGATATGAGGACTCTGAAGTCTGATTCCTCAGTGGTCTGGAGGGCCTCAAAGTGAGTGAGAGGCGACTTCATCATTCAAGCCTCTTCCTGTCTAACTGCAGGCCCCAGCCTCTCCCTTTCTCCCTCCTACTCCCTTTCATTGTGTCTGTCACACTCCGTTGCTCTGGTCTCTGCCACAGTGTGTCCCTGTTTCTCTGTCTCTTGCTCCCTCCTCTTTCCCCTCTACCTCTGTCTTTCTCTGATTGCCATCTCTTGTCTGTATCGCTCCATGGCTCTGTGTCTTTTTTTTCTCTCTCTCAATGATGGGTTTTTTTTTCTCTTACACGTGCACGTCCCCCCTCCCTCCCCTCCCCTTCCTCTCTCTCTTCCAAAAAGCCCTCCAAGAATCTCAGGCTCCTAAGCTGACCAGCCAGAACTGCCCTGTTCAGCTCTTAACTGGCTAGCTTCCTTAATCTTTCCATAAAAATAAATCATATTTGCAACCTAGATTAAAGGTCTTGCGAGGAAAAAAATAAAAGCTGGATCTTTGCTGCTGGGCATCCCCTCCCAGAATTTGGCATGGGGTTGAGAACATACCAGGTGCTCAGAGAATACCCATTCCCCTGCCTTGGCCCACCCCCACTAACTGTTCAGCAATCGCAAAGCTATTCTTCACCCCAGTATTCCTCTTTGTAGCTGAAATAACTCGTGGCAGCTGGAAAAGAGAAGAGCCTCCCAGAGTGCAATGGGCATATATGCTTTGAGAGGTCTTCAACTCTCTCCTGCCCCCAGCGGGGGTACATCATTGGCCCCAGGGTCTGGCCTCCTGGATCCAGAGTAGCCTGTTATGAGCAAGGGTATTCTGGTCTGATGCCCACAATACCTGTCACTCAGTCCATTCACCACCTTGCTGACATCTTTTCCTTCCTCTCAGACCCCAGTCTCAGTCTAGTTGGGTGCGCTCCTGTGGACTGCTGCCTCTCCCATCAGACCGTGGGTTTCGTGATGGCAAAGCCTGTGTCTGTCTTCCTTTTTTTTTTTTTTTTTGGAAGTATTATAAATATTTTTAATTTCCAGAAAAGTTTAGAAAAATCATTTTCTAAATTATAATTTTTCTTGATTTATGCTTGTCAAATGGGCACATACACCAATTCATTTAGTGTATCTGTTTATATATCAAATTTTTATCTCTTATCTAGTGTCTGTCTACTTATCATCATATCCTCAGCACTGAGCATAGTCCCTGACACAGGGTGGGTGTGCAATACACCCTTGCTGAATAAATCAACAAATAAACCAGTTATGCTCTGGAAAGCTCCATTTCCCCCCTTGTACAATGGGTGGCTCAAAGGTTAAAGCATCTGCCTGGAATGCAGGAGGACCCGGGTTCGATCCCTGGGTCGGGAAGATCCCCTGGAGAAAGAAATGGCAACCCACTCCAGTACTCTTGCCTGGAGAATCCCATGGAGGGAGGAGCCTGGTAGGCTACAGTCCATGGGGTCCCGAAGAGTCGGACACAACTGAGCGACTTCACTTTTTCACTTTCACAATGGGTGAAATACCAACCCCTGCTTCCTAGGACTCTTAGAAAAGTGAAAGCCAATAATATAGGTAAAGTGACAGGCATACAACAGGTGACTAATAAATATAAGGACCCTGCAGTGTTGTTGGGAGAACAAAATAAGATGACACGAAGAGGACTGGCCAGCACAGGGCCTAGCACAGAGGAGACCCTCAGTAAATGCCCATGGCCTTCCACCAGCCTGCAACCAGAGCTGCCGTTCGGGGCCAGGGGGTGGGGCGAGGGGGTAAACTGGGAGTGTGCCCCCTCCCACCTCCCTCTGGGAATGGGAGCTTGTGTCTTCTGGTAGCCTCTTTCAACAGTCCTAAGTGGGTGGACTCTTGGGGGACTGTAATCCCCAAGGCCCTTTCCTCAGCCCCTGCCCAGCCTTTCCTGCCTAATTAGATGAGTAACGGTGTTTACTGTCTCTGGCTGGGCAGCTGACGGATGGTTGAGGCTGCAGATCATTAACCTTTCCCGGGTTCCCAAATGTTCTCATTAAGGAGCCCTGTCCTATGTCTTTTTCCAGCCCCAAGCTGAGGGCTGGGGGGCTGGCTGGCAGGGCGGGACGTGACCAGAGGACCTGGAGAGTTCTCTGCTACAGCTGCAAGCATTCTGTCTCCTCTTTCCATCACCCCACCCTTACTCCTTCCTTCAGAAAGCCTCCTCCCAGAGATACACACTCTTGGGAAACCCCTACCAATAATATATCCTCTTTTTGCGCCCCCCGCCATATCTCATCAGAGTGTGAGGATAGATTTTGGGACTGAAGGGCTGCTGGAAAAACCCTCTGAACTCCAGGATGCAGGTAATAGAGCCTCGAAAAAGAATAGACACATGCATATGTCTACTGAATCCTTTGCTGTACATCTGAAACTAGCACAACATTGTTAATGAACTATAGTCTAGTCTAAAATTAAATTTTTTTAAAAATAGAGCCTCAGGACACTTGAGACGTACCTGATGAGAGTGTATGGGAGGTGAATTCAAAAAGCTGGTGGCCAGGATTTACTATGGATAGTAGTGACTGGTTTGGGGAAGCTGAGCATGTACCAGAACAGTGTTTGGAGGAAACAAACAAACAAATCAATCACTTCTCCAAGCATTCATGGAAGAAATACGCCTCCAGGGTCTGCATATGACTGGTTTTGTGATTCTGGATGAGTTGCTTCAACTTTCTGGGTCTTAATTTTTATAACTGTAAAATAGCAATAAGAACAACCAGAGTGACTTAGAATATTCTATGAGACACTGTATATAAAACTCATAGTTCAGAATCTGCACTTTTCCCAAAGCAAGTCAGAATTCTGCCCCCTCCCCGCCCTGCCCCCTTTATCTTGATCAAGCCATCTTCTTCTCATTAAAATTGAAGGGGCAAAATTTTAGGACCATTTCTCTCAACCTTTCCCCACTAGTCAGCCCTAGAGGCTTGAAATACCCACCAGAATGTTCACTGTTTGAGGACTTCCAGTACATGTATATTACTTTGACCACCTGACTCATTAGATGCCATACTGTTTCATTCTCATAGCAGTCATCTGCAATGGGCATCCTGATACCTCCTCTAAAGATGAAGAAACTGAGATTCAGAAAGGTTAGGCAACTCAGCCAAGATCACACTGCAATGCTGAGGTTCAAACTTAGAAATTCCTAGCTAGTCAGCTCATTTGCCTTCCACTGTACCAGAAAGGATCCCCCAAACATCTAAAAACTACTAGTTGAATAAAATTCTGCTCCTTGGGGACCTACCAGAGTTGGGAGTTAGTGGACTATACAATGTATTTTGGGGGAAATAATCTTTGTAGGAACAAGACCGGAAATGTCAGGCTGCTATGCCCATTGGCAGAGCTACTCGGGGTGTGGAGAGATCAAGCAGGAAAAATTAATGATGCAAAGACAAGTTGATTAAGAAAACCCTGCACATGTAGAGGGAAATATTGCACATTATCACTCCATCCCATAATTTATAAGTGATGAATCTCGCAAGTGAGCACCTGGACCTTCGCTTAGTACAGGGGCCCTCCCAATCGTCCCACAGAACCAGGGTGGGTCAGACGGGAAAGACTCCAACTGCAATGCAGATCCCCTGGACTCCAAGATCCCCTGGAGAAGGGCATGGCAACCCACTCTAATATTCTTGCCTAGGAAATCCCATGGACAGAGGAGTGAAAGATTGTCAGTATGAGCCATAAACAATGCCGGGATTTTTGGCCTCTGAAGGAGAGAAGTTCGATCCAGGGCCAGTGATAAGGCTTGATCGCTCAGAGCTTTTGTGTAATAAAGTTCTATTAAAGTATAAAAGAGATAGGAAAAGCTTCCGACATAGACATCAGAAAGGGGCAGAAAGAGTGCCCCCTTGCTAGTTTTTAGCAAGAAGTTACATACCTATTAGCAAGATGCTAATTAGGGAAAGGAAATGTCTCAAAACTCAGAGAGTGGCACCAGGCCCCTCACCCACAACATGCATTTTGAGATAGCATTGGCACAAGGTGAGTCATCCTGGGCCATAAAACAATTGACATGAAGTGAGTCATCCCGGGCCATAAAACAATTGACATGAATCTTGAAGAAAGACAGGTTTCCCAGCAAATACATAGTTTCATTAACATAGCTTCAGAGAACATTTCCATGGGTAAAACATAATGGTCTGTTGAGTGATTATTGGTTCTGAGTCTTAGGTAGAACAGACTTGAAGAAATACAGATTCTAAGGTAAATGCATAGTTAATTAACATAGCTTAAGAAAAACATTTCTATAAGGAAAACACACTGGTTAGCTCAAGGTTTCAGAAAAGTTAAATTCAGGTGAAACCAGGTTTTGTTATGGCTACACAGAATTTTAAAAGAAACCTCCTTTTAATTTTGTAGAGAAGGGGAAAAAAATCTGGCACTTGTAGTTTGTTTCCAACTCTATGGAGTTGGTGATGGACAGGGAAGCCTCGTGTGCTGCAGTCCATGGGGTCATAAAGAGTCAGACACAACTGAGTGACTGAAGTGAAAGATTACTCCAGTGCCCATCCAGAGCTTTTCCAGACACCTTGTATGCTATGGTTTGTCATGGATTTTTCTCTTCCACTATCCTAATGTCTATGAATGCAGTGAACAATCAGCAGGTCTGTTTGGACTGGAAGCTTCCTGAAGACAAGATCAGGCTGGTGTAGTTAGTTCTCTCCCTGGAGACAGCAGAAGCACAGAGATGCCTTGCCAGCATTGCCTCCTGCCATCCTCTTTTCTGCCACTTGGGGGCAACATGGAGGCTCATAAGTCCCTCTTTGGCTTGACCTCATCTTTTCCATGGAGAAGGAAATGGCAACCCACTCCAGTGTTCCTGCCTGGAGAATCCCAGGGACGGGGGAGCCTGGTGGGCTGCCGTCTATGGGGTCGCATAGAGTCGAACACGACTAAAGCGACTTAGCAGCAGCAGCATCTTTTCCATGGCAACCCACTCCAGTGTTCTTGCCTGGAGAATCCCAGGGGCAGCAGAGCCTGGTGGACTGCCAGCTACGGGGTCACACAGAGTCGGACACGACTGAAGCGACTTAACAGCAGAGGCAGCATCTTTTCCACTTGTTGAAATGTGTCTTAAATTTTCCTGTCTCCCTTTCTACTCTCTCCTCTTTTCTCCTTTTCCACATCTCCCTCGTCTTTCTCTTCAGTTCTGTCTTTTTCTGTTTCTCTACCTCTCTTTCCCTCTTTAAATAAATATCTCAGTATCTATTTCTATCTGCCTCGTGTATATGTGTCTCTCTTCTCCCTGCGTGTCTCTGTCTGTCTGTCTCTCTCTCACTCTCTCTCCCTCTCTCTTCCTCTCCCTCTCTCTCTTCTCACTGATTCTTACTCTTTCACCCTGAGTGTTTCTCAGGATTTCTTAAACCCCGTGGAATGCCTTCACAGCAGATGGAGAATGTGAGAAAGTGCTCGAAGGAGGTGGCAGTGGTTGGAGCTGAGAAAGATTTACTGCAGCCAGAGAAAGAGCTTGTCTTCCCTCCATCTCTGAATGGCCTGAAACGAGTCCTTTGGAATCAGCCTCTGCCCCCTCAACTACCAACTTCAGAAGATGCCCTGCCATCTGTCACAGCCCCTCTGCCCCATGAGAAACCGTGTGTCCTCCAGGTTGCAAAAGGAGCCTGGGAGGTGGATTTCATCACAAGCCAAGGGGGCTTGTGGCAGATGGTGTAGTGTGTGTTCCTAGGAACAAGAGATAAGATACCTTTCCATCTTTCCATACACCGGACCTTTTCCACTTGTCCAGTGTTCACAGAAACATACATACTCAGAAAATATCCCAAGTACTCCTGATGTCAGGAACGTAATATTTGCATCAAGCCTTGGCTCCAATGCTTCTTTATGTCACCCTAAACTGCCAATCTCATCCTCACGCCCTGACCCAGGCACTTGGCTTACAGAGAAGCTCAAGCTTTGGCAGGAGGCGTGCCTATGACCTTTATGAACTCCTCCAATGTTGGACTCCTCTGCTCATATGCTATGCTTAGGTACAACACCTGTTTTGCAGCACAGTTCTGCCTCCCCCTCCTCAGCCCTGGGGTGCTGGTATTAAAAGAACCCTGAAATTGAAGCCAGGAGCCTTAGTTTAGGGTTCCAACCCTAAACTTCCAACCCTAAACAGCCTTCCTCCATTGCTTCAGTGGCCCCCAGTGGTTTTAGGAAGCATCTCCCAGGTGAACAACCCTTTCAAAAGGAATGTGTGTGTGTGTTTCCCAATTATTGACTCATTTTCATTACAGTGTTAAACTATGAAGTATGTACAAAAAGAAAATGGGCTGCAGACTCCTGATGTTTATGGCTGAAACCCGATTATAAAGCTGAAACGAAGTTCCAAATGAAGTGTAAAACAAAGCTCCAAAACCAATAAAAATCAAATGAGCAACAATGATTTTAACAAGGTGGATGGTGATGTTTTTCTAAAATTAAATGGCTGTTTAGATTGTGACTGCAGTACCGACTGGGTTACAGGTTCTTTTGAGTTCCTTGCACTGTATTACTGAGTGCCAGGCGATGACTCAGCTCTCATATCACTTTTTCTTTCCTATTAGATCTACTGCTAAACTGTCATTCCTACAGCCCTCAGGGACATCATTTGGCCTTCACTGGGACTAAACCATCATTTATGTATTAAGTCTTCCTATGTTCTTTTCTCATTAGTCCTTGACAATGCAAGTAGGACAGTGTGATGCTAATGAGATTTTTTATGCAAACTGTGGCAGAGATTGCTAGTTATCTGCCCCACAAACCACCCTCTTCCTCCCATAGTGTGCCCAACTCAAACACTGCTTTCCCTGGCCTGCCTTGTAGATAGGCATGACCGTACCACAAAGCTCTGGCCAATGAGATAGAGGTGGAAGTGCTCCTGAAAGGAGTGGGGACTGTCCTTCGTTTGCTTTTTCCTTCCTATTACTGCTTGAAATGAGCAAGTATTAGCTGAGCTATAGAAGCAAGTTGGATCATGAGGGTGAATGTCAGACTCTAAGGACGACCCAGGAGAGAGCTAGGAATTACAGTCCCTAACTTTTCACTTTCATGCATTGGAGAAGGTAATGGCAACCCACTCCAGTCTTCTTGCCTGGAGAATCCCACGGGTGGGGAGCCTGGCGGGCTGCCGTCTATGGGGTCGCACAGAGTCGGACATGACTGAAGCGACTTAGCAGCAGCAGCAGCAACAACAACTTCATGGAGTTACCATATTAAAACCTACACATCCGATCTCTAGACTTCTTTGACATGATAGAGAACTAACCTTCTATCTTATTTAAACTAGTCTCATCTTAGATGACTTTTTGTTGCATGCAGCCTAACCTGATCCTAATAAACCAAGGCAGATATAAATGAGGGTCCAAAAATTTTATGGCTGCCCTTAATTTTATAAAGTAGCCATCCAGATGGATGATTCAGAATAGGCTTCTAGCATACATTTTAGATTTTTATTGCAATAAAAACACAATTTTAAAAATTATCACAGAAAACACTCTAACTCCTAAGAATATTCCATACTTCGACAGATCGCCAGAGCCTGGGAGAAACTTTGGCTTAGTAGTTATGACCCAGAAAGGATCTAGGCACCCAAGACTCAGGTGATGAGGTACAGGCCTTTGAACTTCTATTAAGGATCACCTGACCTTGAGTTGTGTCTCAGGCCAGCAGAGGGCTCAGTGGGAAACTCAGGAGAAGAGGGCATCAGCTTGGGAAAGAGGGCCAACAGCAGTGCCATCTTACCAAAACCTACTCCGCAGCCTTTCTCAGCCCCAGCTCCCTTTGTGTTTGCCTCACGTAGCTGCACAGAAGACAGCTTTTGATAGAATGAGAAGCCACAAGCCAAGAGAGTGACTGTCATTGCTTCCTAGAACGCCAGGGGCATAAAGCAGGTGACAGGAAGGTTGGGGCCAAAACACTAGCCAGGAAGGTCAGCTTTCTGTCCCTCCATGGGGCCCCAGCTGCTGGACTTAGCCATGGCCCCAGAAACTTGACTCCTGTGACTGAAATCCCCATGCTAATTTCAAATTTAGCCCTGGGCCTTGGGCCACTTCAGAAACTGCCTCCTCATTTGTTCCCCTCCCCACCACTGCCTCAGGGTTCATGGCCAGAGCTTAGTAGAAGAAAGGGGGGCTACGAAATATGAACCTCAGTTTGGCCTGCTTAACTTGTCTCCAGAAAATAAATCTTAATCAAATCACTGGAGAGAGTTCCTTCTGCTTTCACCGCAATTCTTTCTCTCTCTGCTCCCTTTGTCCCCCTTCCACTCCCACCACCCTTTCTGCCTTCCTGGAGTCTTTGCCCTTAGCCAGCCTACCTTCCCTTCCCCTGCAGGCTGTGCTGGGCCCCACGGGGTGAAGTAGTGGAAAAAGCACATGTTTGGGCTACAGAATGATAGTTAATCCCGGATCTACCACTAACTAGCTGTGAGATCCAGGGCAAGTCACTTCAATCCTCTGAGTCTGTTTCCACCCCTGGAAAATGGGGCTAGTAATTCTCCTAATAAAGCTGCCATCACGATTTAATTGAGACAAAATGCATGCTTCCAACACCTAGTAGGGGCTTTCAATCAATACGTGTGTGTGTGTGTGTGTGCACGTGTGCATGGATGTGTAGCCCCCACTAGCCACAGCTATTCCCCAAACCTGACCCTCTTTCTCTGCCGCCAGCCTGAGTGAATGGCACCTGCTGCCAACCAGAAAGCAATGAATCATTCCTGACTCGTTCTTCTACCTTGTCTTCCACCTGCAATCCATCACCAACCAAATCCTGTCCGTTTTACCTCCCAGTCTTGCTCAGACACTGTCCCATAATACCAGGGACCTCCAGCACTGCTTTGAAAAGTTGCAGTTTTATATAAATGGCTGTGATCATTCATGCCCATCTCCTTTCTCATCACTGTATTCCCAGTGCCTAGCACAATGCCAGTTAGGTGCTAAATAGATACTGTTGAATGAATGAATGAGGTAGAGGTAAGCTATTTGAGACTCAGAGAAGTTAAGCAACTTGCCCAGAGTCACACAGTAAGCAGCCATGCCATGATGTGAACTAAGATTTGTCCAGTTCTCAAGTTGGTGCTCTTAACCATAGTTTTAGCAGTGATGAGGCTGCCATATCAACAGGGTGGGCCATGGTACAGGTATAAGGTAGGGCAGATGTATGTCTGTATGTTTTTGCTTGGGGACTGGACTTGAACTCTTTCCCTTTCCTGGTTAGGGATTGCATCAGTGTAAATCTTGATCAGGATTCTAATTTGGCCAAGATGGGGTCTTAACCCTTTTCTATGTCCATGCCGCATTGATGTGGACAGAGTATAAGTGTGTGGGGGTGTGTGTATGTGGTGGGGGGTGCGGATCAAGGAAAAGAAAAAGGCCTATAGACCTGGTACAATGGAGCGAGATGTGGATCCATACAGAGGTTGCCTAAAGCCTGAACGTGGGAAGGATGGGGAGTTAGCACCACCTGGTGGACTCCAGGCTTCAAGTAAAATATGAGAGGCGAGGAAAGTGTTGGAGAGTGTGGGCTGAAAAATGCCGTAGAGTAGGAATAGAAGTATATTCATTATTGAGAGCTTGCTGTGCTAGATGCTAGTTTAATCCTTAATCCTCACACCAAGCCAGCTCAGGAACCAAAGACCAGAGTGGTTAAGTGACTTGCTTGAGATCACACAGCTAAAGCGAGAGAGTTAGGACTTGGACCCACTTCTGACTTTCTAGAGCTCACCTTCTTTCTACTGTGCCGTATGCTGCATGATGAGAGCATGAGGAGCCTAGGAAGGAAATTGTAAGGAAGAACAGAAGTCAAATCTCAGGTCAGTTCTGCTCAAGAAAGCAGCAGGCCACAGGCCTCTGGGCTCTGATGCCCTCAGGCTCCCTCTCAGTCTGCTGGTTAACAGCTGGCAATAATGTTAGGACAAGCTGTCACTTCCCAAGGGTCTGCCTCAGTGGCCCGGTACCCTATCTCCATGCCATCCCCTGCACTCTGTCTCCTCTGGGCAGCAAGTTCTTGATACCTTAGTGTCTCAAAATGCTAATGACCACTCTCTTGGACCCTTTTTCTGTCCCAGCATCTCAAGGGGAGGAAACTAAGAAAGTTTATAAAGGCCACACACAAATCATAGGAATTTGGGTTAAGTTAAATTAAAAATATTGAGTATCTATTCTAGTCTGGTTTTGTGCAATCTTTAAGGTTATGGAATAGACATGTACCTGGAATATTTAGCTCCCAACTCTACCACTTACCAACTGTGGGACCTTAGGGGAGTAACTTCCTTTCTGTGATTCTTGAGTTCCTCATCTGTAAATGGAGATAATCCTTCAGGGGCATTGGGAAAATTCAGAGAGGATGTCTACATATTACTGTAACACAGTTCTGGTGCCTGCAATGCTATTATTAATGACCAGCCACATCCAGCATAACATATCCTGTTCTAGCAGATCTTAATAGTTACCAATAAAATGTTAAAGGATTCCATTTATTTATTCATTCATACATTTTGTGGTAAATATGATAAACAGTCTTATTATTCTATCTATCAAGATACAATCCTTAAGAAACCCAATGATTAAATTTCTGAGTGATCAAACTCCTGAGAGAGCAGTTTAACTGAGACAAAGAATGCATTGGAAAGGTGTAAGCACTTTCTGTCAAATAGATGAAATACATGAACCCTTACACGTGATAGGAAAACTGAGCTGTGGTACATATACACAATGGAGTATTACTCGGCCATTAAAAAGAACACATTTGAATCAGTTCTAATGACGTGGATGAAACGGAGTTTATTATACAGAGTGAAGTAAGTCAGGAAGAAAAACACCAATACAGTATACTAACGCATATGTGTGGAATTTAGAAAGATGGTAATGACGACCCTATACGTGAGACAGCAAAAGAGACACAGATACAAAGAACAGACTTTTGGACTCTGTGGGAGAAGGCGAGGGTGGGATGATTTGAGAGAATAGCACTGAAACATGTATATTACCATATGTGAAATAGATTGCCAGTCTAGGTTTGATGCATGAGACAGGGCACTCAGGGCCGGTGCACTGGGATTATCCTGAGGGATGGGATGGGCAGGGAAGTGGGAGGGGATTTGGGATGGGGGACACATGTACACCCTTGGCTGATTCATGTCAATGTATGGCAAAAACCACCACAATGCTGTAAA
Organism: Capra ibex; assembly: GCA_006410555.1. Taxonomy (NCBI): domain Eukaryota; kingdom Metazoa; phylum Chordata; class Mammalia; order Artiodactyla; family Bovidae; genus Capra; species Capra ibex. The sequence continues at coordinate 11,680,291 of SJYO01029184.1, read as the reverse complement.
GCAATTAGCCTCCAATGAAAATAAACAAATAAATTAAAAAAAATTTTAAGACACACAAAATAAATAGTCCAAAAGGCCTATAGTCTCATCCCTGAAATGTATCCATGTCAACATTTATAGCTTAACAGGCTTGATCCTCTCATGGTCACTGGATGCTCAGCTGAAGACATCTGTGAAAATCTCACTTAGCTGAACAGTAGAGACCCCCCCCCGCCCCCGCACCCTGACTGTTTGATCTGGATAGAAGAAGACAGCACATAGCACTCTGAAGGCTTCCAGAGAGCACAGCTGGGCCTATAGGCTTTGAGGATGACATGGACCCTCAAGTCTTGGGAACTCTTGGGTTAAACGATCCCATAGCAAGACATATAAGTGAAAGGGCAGTACCACAGCCACCAGAGACATTAGTGACAACTCCAGGGGCAGTCTTTATGACACCATGGGATGAATGACTCCCTTTGCAGTTGTGCAGAACAACAGAGGAAAGGGGAAGATACCCTAGGTAAACAGGTAAATGGTACACTGTCTCGACCGTATGGCTTCTCTGGGCTGGCCAGAGTCTAGCCTAAATATGCAGGCCAGTCCATGGCTTTGCTTGGTGGGTAGAGTGTTCTTCTTGGTATGCCTGCAGTTATCAGTCCCTTCAGAATGGTCAGTGTTTCTAGTTTATATGTGTGTTCAGAGTGTTCTTTCTGTCTGACAAGCTCAACCATTGGCCATACCTTTGGATATCTCCTGAACCCTTCCTAGGCCTGTCTGATGTTTCTCCAGCTGGACATACAGCCTGACAGTAGCTATGGTTAAGTTTGGAACAGAGGAAGATTGGGGATGGTTCAACAATTCCTTCTGGGACTCAGGGTCCTTTGGCCTGACCAATGTCCCATTAGCCAGGCCGCTCAAAAAAACTATCTCCCCTGAGAGGCAGAGATATCCATAAGCCAGCTGCAGAGAGAGACCTGACCCACTCCAGCATGTACTCCAGGTGTCTTAGGCAAAAAGGCTCCCCCTCCCTCAAACACAGCTTCTTCCCCGTAGAGCCTTGCCTACTACACAACCTCTGTGGACCCAAGACTTGCCCCCTCTGACCTTCTGTGACAGCCACAGACACCCAGTCACAATGGAGCAGGGTTCTACTGCCAGATACTCTGAATTCAAGGTCTTCTTTTTGCCATTTACCCAGCTGTATAACCCTAAGCAAGTTGCTTCACGTCTCTAAGACTTTATTTCCCTGTCTAAAATGGGGGCGATAATAGCATCCACTTTGTTGAGTTGTTGATGGGATTAAAAGAGGTAATTCATATAAACTAACCTTGGGCATAATCCAGTGTGTGTGTGTGTGTGTGTGTGAGTTGTTCAGTTGTGTCCGACTCTTTGCGACCCCTGTAGCCTGGACTACAGGCTGTAGCCTGCCAGGCTTCTCTGTCCATGGAATTCTCCAGGCAAGAATATTGGAGTGGGTTGTTGTTCCCTTCTCCAGCAGATGTTCCTAACCCAGGGACTGAATCTGGGCCTCCCGCATTGCAGGTGGATTCTTTATCATCTCAGCCACTAGGGAAACCCTAATCCAGCATAATCTTGGGCAAGTTACTTAGCTTCTCTCTGCCTCAATTTCCTTGTCTTTAAAATAGAATGAATGGCAAAACCAATACAGTATTGTAAAGTAAAATAAAGTAAAAATAAAAATTAAAAAAAATAAAAAAATAGAATGAATAGTACATATCTCATGAGGATGTTATGAAAATTAAATAAGTTAAAATTTGGAAAGCACTTAGAGCAGAGATTGTTACAGAAGTGCTATATAGGTGTTTGTTAAATACGTTAATGTCAGATTCTTCTTCATTAATTCCACAAATATCTACCAACTATCTATTATATGCCAGGCATTGTTCTTATCCATGCGGATGCAGAAATGAACAAAATCAGCAAGGTTTCTTAATTTTGTGGAGCTCAGAGTCCAGGAAATTAAGACAAATGATAAATAAGCTAACAAAATAAACAAAATAAAGTAATTCCAAGGGAGAAATGAAACAACGTCATAGGACACAGAGTGATGGGGAGAACATGGGGGGCCACTATTTGATAAGGTAGTCAGACAAGGCTTTTATGAGAAGGTGATATATAAGCAGGGACCTGAGTATAAAAACAGAGAGCAGGGTCTTGGGAGACAGGTTTCCAGGCAGAAGGAAGAGATACTGCAAAGGTCCTGCGGTATGGGGATCTTCTCGACCCGGATATCAAACCCATGTCTGTTGCATTGACAGGTGGATTTTTACCACTGAGCCACCAGGGAAGCGTATGGTTGGAATAGAATAACGGAAAGAAAAAGTAGGAGATGAGGGCAAAGAAGGAGACAGAGATGTGATCATATAGGACCCTGGAGGCCAGGTAAAGGCGTTTAAGTTTTATTATAAATGCTGTAAGGGCTTCCCAGGTGGCACATTGGTAAAGAACCTGCCTGCCAGTACAGGAGACAGGAGAGATGTGTGTTTGTTCCCTGGGTGAGGTAGATACCCTAAAGGGGGAAATGGCAACCCACTCCAGTATTCTTGCCTAGAAAATTCCATGGACAGAGGAGCCTGGCAGGCTACAGTCCATGGGGTCACAAAGAGTCGGACATGACATGATTGAGCATGAGCGCAATAAATGCAATAGGGAGATAATTTCATAGCCTACTGCTTGTTTTACATTGGACCCAGTAATTGTCCAAGATTACACAAAGAATTAGCAGCAAACCTGAGATCAAGACCAATCTCCCCATATTCCCCAACATCTTGCATTCGATTCCTGGTCACATCATATTCTGTGCAAATTATATCATAGCATAACATTGCAGATTCATTGAATACAGTTTCCATGAATGAAATTGATGACCTGAGAATGGATTTCAGGTCATTTACTCAGCAAGTCCTACTGAGCACATAATAGTGTTCAGCCCCATGCTGGATGCTGATGATGGGTAAGCACCATAGAGTTTTTACACAGAGAGGCACTGAAATCTGCCAGCCCAGCCCCTCTTTTTCGGGTCTCCTGGGTAGGACAAAGAATTTTTGCATTAGTATGTAGGATGTGGGAGTCTGGCAGGAGGAAACTGGAACCTGGTTTTGCATACAAGCAGGCAGATGATGTCAACTTGACATCAGTTCAGTCACTCAGTTGTGTCTGACTCTTTGTGACCCCATGGACTGCAGCACACCAGGCTTCCCTGTCTATCCCCAACTCCCGGAGCTTGCTCAAACTCATGTTCATAGAGTCAGTGATGCCATCCAACCATCTCATTCTCTGTCGTTCCCTTCTCCTCCTGCTTTCAATCTTTCTTAGCATCGGGGTCTTTTCCAATGAGTCAGTTCTTTGCATCAGGTGGCCAAAGTATTGGAGTTTCAGCTTCAGCATCATTCCCTCCAAGGAAATCCCAGGGCTGATCTCCTTCAGAATGGACTGGTTGGATCTTCTTGTAGTCTAAGGGACTCTTGAGAGTCTTCTCCAACACCACAGATCAAAAGCATCAATTCTTCAGTGTTCAGTTTTCTTTATACTCCAACTCTCACATCCATACATGACTACTGGAAAAACTATAACCTTTGGCTAGACAGACCTTTGTTGGCAAAGTAATGTCTCTGCTTTTTAATATGCTGTCTAAGTTGGTCATACAATTTCTTCCAAGGAGCAAGCGTCTTTCAATTTTATGGCTGCAGTCACCATCTGCATTGATTTTGGAGCCCAAAAAAGTTACGTCTCTCATTGTTTCCCCATAAATTTGCCATGAAGTGATGGGACCGGATGCCATGATCCTAGTTTTCTGAATGTTTAGTTTTAAGCCAACTTTTTCACTCTCCTCTTTCACTTTCATCAGGAGGCTCTTTAGTTCTTCTTAGCTTTCTGCTATAAGGGTGGTGTCATCTGCATATCTGAGGTTATTGATATAGGGAATAAACTATATGATGATTACCTTCTCAAGGAAACTAAAGGAAAAGCACTTATTTGTAAGGAAATGCTATTTCACATTGCAGAGTCTAGCGTTAGGCAAAGAGAAAGCCTCACTCCAGTGCTGGTTTGTTCAGATTACTTTTATAATGCTCCACTAATTCAACCAAGCCTAGATGGGATATCCTGTCATTCCCTTCCCAGAGAGTAACTGATCTTGTATTTTCAAAAATTTCTAAAAATATTTATTACAAAAGATGAATAAGTTTAGAATGCATGATAGGGACAAACAATTTGGCTTACAAAATATTGATTTATGACATGTATTCTTTTGGGGTTAGTTGAAGGAAAGTTATGACCAACCTAGATAGCATATTGAAAAGCAGAGACATTGCTTTGCCAACAAAGGTCCATCTAGTCAGGGCTATGGTTTTTCCAGTGGTCATGTATGGATGTGAGAGTTGGACTGTGAAGAAGGCTGAGCACCGAAGAATTGATGCTTTTGAACTGCGGTGTTGGAGAAGACTCTTGAGAGTCCCTTGGACTGCAAGGAGATCCAACCAGTCCATTCTAGAGGAAATCAGCCCTGGGTGTTCTTTGGAAGGAATGATGCTAAAGCTGAAACTCCAGCACTTTGACCACCTCATGTGAAGAGTTGACTCATTGGAAAAGACTCTGATGCTGGGAGGGATTGGGGGCAGGAGGAAAATGGGACGACAGAGGATGAGATGGATGGATAGCATCACCGACTTGATGGACGTTGAGTCTGAGTGAATTCCAGGAGTTGGTGATGGACGGGGAGGTCTGGCATGCTGTGATTCATGGGGTCGCAAAGAGTCGGACACGACTGAGCGACTGGACTGAACTGAATTGAAATAATATATTTACTTTGTAAATCATTAAAAGAAATTACAAGATTGCAAACAAGAAGTTGAAAATCACTTGTAACTCTCACAATCAACTATTAACTTTGTAGTTTTTCTACTGTCCTTTCCCATGCATAGAAAAAGGTAAACAATTAAGATGATATTGCATATACAAATGTATATATTTTTTTCACTCTAAAATTGTGAATATTGTACCAACTCACTGAGTTCAGTTCAGTTCAATCGCTCAGTCATGTCCGACTCTTTGCGACCCCATGAATCGCAGCGCACCAGGCCTCCCTGTCCATCACCAACTCCCAGAGTTCACTCAGACTCGCATCCATCAAGTCAGTGATGCCATCCAGCCATCTCTAGACAGTCTCAAAGAGGCATGATTTCACTACTTTCTGTGTAATATTCCAATAAAAATACATGCTACTGTATAGTGTGTGTGCTAAGTAATTTCAGTAGTGTTCATCTCTGTGCACAACTGTATGGGCTATAGCCCACCAGGCTCCTTTGTCCATGGGATTCTTCAGGCAAGAATACTGTAGTTGGTTGCCATGTCCTCCTCCAAGGTATCTTCTGGATCCAGGGATCGAACCCGCATCTCATACATCTCTTGTATTGGCAGGCGAGATCTTTACCACTAGCACCACCTGGGAAGCAGTATAGTGTAGCAGTTTCCAAAGTGTTAAGATATTGTAGCATTTGCTTAAAAAAATAAAATAGTATTATTTTAGAAAGTGATCCATGGTCAAATGACTTTTCAAACCCTGGTTCAAACAGAAAATAAGTTTCTTTTCAGCAAGACTGATCTCAGACCTTTATTATATCAATATGAATTGGACTCCCCAAAGGAATATGGTATAGAGCATTTCCTGTTTGTTCATGGATCCCTTTTTACATGGAGCTTCTCACTGGACCCGTGCTCTATACAATAGTGAGATACTGCCCCAGTGTGGACATTTAGTATGTTGCAGTGTTCTACTCTTAACAAATCATTTTGCATAACTCTACTTGCATAGACTCTGTGCGATCCCTTGTCCCACTCTTTGCGATCTCATGGACTATAGCCTACCAGGCTGCTCTGTCCACGGAATTTTCCAGGCTAGAGTACTGGAGTTTGTTGCCATTTCCTTCTCCAGGGGATCTTCCCAACCCAGGGATTGAACTTGGGTCTCCTGCATTGCAGGCAGATGCTTACCCATCTGAGTTACCAGGGAAGCAAAGAGATCTTCACGACCCAGATAATCACGATGGTATGACCACGCACCTTGAGCCAGACATCCTGGAATGTGAAGTCAAGTGGGGCTTAAGAAGCATCACTATGAACAAAGCTAGTGGAGGCAATGGAATTCCACTTGAGCTATTTCAAATCCTAAAAGATGATGCTGTGAAAGTGCTGCACTCAATATGCCAGCAAATTTGGAAAACTCAGCAGCGGCCACAGGACTGGAAAAGGTCAGTTTTCATTCCAATTCCAAAGAAAGGCAATGCCAAAGAATGCTCAAACTACCGCACAATTGCAGTCATCTCACACGCCAGTAAAGTAGTGCTCAAAATTCTCCAAGCCAGGCTTCAGCAATACACAAACCGTGAGCTTCCAGATGTTCAAGCTGGTTTTAGAAAAGGCAGAGGAACCAGAGATCAAACTGCCAATATCTGCTGGATCATCAAAAAAGGAAGAGAGTTCCAGAAAAACATCTCTTTCTGCTTTATTGACTATACCAAAGCCTTTGACTGTGTGGATCACAGTAAACTGTGGAAAATTCTTCAAGAGTTGGGAATACCAGACCACCTGACCTGCCTCTTGAGAAACCTGTATGCAGGTCAGGAAGCAACAGTTAGAATTTGGACATGGAACAACAGACTGGTTCCTAATAGGAAAAGGAGTATGTCAAGACTGTATATTGTCACCCTACTAATTTAACTTCTATGCAGAGTACATCATGAGAAATGCTGGGCTGGATGAAGCACAAGCTGGAATCAAGATTGCTGGGAGAAATATCAATAACCTCAGATATACAGATGACACCACCCTTATGGCAGAAAGTGAAGAAGAACTAAAAAGCCTCTTGATGAAAGTGAAAGAGGAGAGAGAAAAAGTTGGCTTAAAACTCAACATTCAAAAAACTGAGATCATGGCATCTGGTCCCATCACTTCATGGGAAATAGATGGGGAAACAGTGGCAGACTTTATTTTTCTGGGCTCCAAAATCACTGCAGATGGTGATTGCAGCCATGAAATTAAAAGAGGCTTACTCCTTGGAAGGAAAGTTATGACCAACCTAGACAGCTTATTAAAAAGCAAAGACATTACTTTGCCAATAATGGTCTGTCTAGTCAAGACTATGGTTTTTCCCGTAGTCATGTATGAATGTGAGAGTTGGACTATAAAGAAAGCTGAGCGCTGAAGAACTGATGCTTTTGAACTGTGGTGATGGAGAAGACTCTTGGGAGTTCCTTGGATTGCAAGGAGATCCAACCAGTCCATCCTAAAGGAAATCAGTCCTGAATATTCATTGGAAGGACTGATTTTGAAGTTGAAACTCCAATACTTTGGCCACCTGATGTGCGGAACTGACTCTTTTGAAAAGACCCTGATGCTGGGAAAGATTGAAGGCGGGAAGAGAAGGGGATGACAGAGGATGAGATGGTTGGATGGCATCACCGACTCAATGGACATGAGTTTGGGTAGACTCTGGGAGCTGGTGATGGACAGGGAGGCCTAGCATGCTGCCGTCCATGGGGTCCCAAAGAGTCTAACACGACTGAGCAACTGAACTGAACTGAACGTGCATAGAGAGGTGTATGTACTCATCCTGCCTTCTCTCTAGGAGAGAATCCTCAGACAGAAACTACTGGGCCAAAAATAAAAGTTCTCATTCTTCCCTGTCTAGTTTTTTTTTTTTTCTTTGCTGGATCAGATTCTATTTTACAGGGTATCCCAAGGAAAAGAGTCTTAGTCTGGCCAAGATTCTTTCTACTGATCGCAAGTTCTGCCTCTTTGTAACAGAGGTTTGTCTGCTTTACTTTTAATAATATTTTTGATTTTAGAAAGATTTTACGCTTTAGGTAAAAACTGGGAAGACAGGGCAGAAAGTTCCCATATACCCAACATCCACTTTCCCCTATTATCAACATCTTATATTAGTATGGCACGTTTATTAGAGTTAGTGAACCAATACTAGTACTTAAAATGGACTAAAGTCCATGCTTTATTCATATTTCCTTTGTTGTTGCTGTTCAGTTGCTTAGTTTATACCTAATGTCTTTTTTCTATGCCAGGATCCCAGCCAACATACCGTACTACATTTATTAGATCTTCCTTGTTTTTGATGATCTTGAAAGAGGTATTTTGTAGAAGGTTTCTCAACTGGAATTTGTCTGATGTTTTTCTCATCATTAGACTGTGTTAATATGTCAAAGGTGAAATCAGAAGTCAGAGGTCAATTGCCATTCTTATCCCATCATATAAAGAGGAGTAGACATTATTAATATAACTTATCACTATTGATATTAACCTTGATCAATGAGCTTCAGATAGGGTATGTCAAATTTCTCCACTGTAAAGTTACTCTTTTCCCCTCTTCCAATACTGTACTCTTTGGAAGGAAATCACTGCACAGAGCCCAGACTTGAGGAGTGAGAGTTATGCCTCACTTTGTAGGCCACTTTCAGACGGAATATAGAGCTATTTATGTGTGCATTTATTCTTGAAATGATTTCTTTGGGTCCATATATTGTGCATGGTGTCATGGATGTATAAAATCCAGTCCCTCTTCTCTAAGAACTTAGTATCTACTTGGACTTGTGGTCCAGGGATGACATCATATAGACAACATGTAGCAATAACAACTGTGAAAGGCATTTTCTTACAATTCAGAATTCCCTCACATTATAAAGGAAAGCAGGCATCAAAAAAGTATATCATAATAAGCGCATTCACTTCCCAGAAAAACAAACTTAACGAGTAGTTATGTTTTATAAGCAGCCATTTAAAATCCTCAAAATTTTCCTAAGGCATGATAGCAAGTGAAGAAATATTTATTTAAGAAAATCTACTAAAGCTTGGTAACGACAATCTGTGGCACTTGAGCCGTAACCCACTCCCTCCTTATCTCTTGCCCAGCTGAGCCTAACAGGGCTCCTTCCTTCAGTTCCCGATCAAAGGACTCAGTATCTCACCAGGAGGTGTAGGACTCCAGCATTTGTCATCCCTCCTCCCCAAGTACGAGTTGCAGAGGCTAAATTTCTGATAAGCATGCCCAAGAGGAATGGTGAAGGAATGATTGGTTCTTGGAAAACATTTTAATATACCATCAGAGTCACAGTCTAGAAGAAGAAAGGATATAAGCAGGAGTCAGTCCTTATTATGTCACAGAGATTTCCCCAGCTCAGTGAATCCCATCTCCATGGATGTATAGAGGGTCCAAAGACAGCCCATCCTTTGGGAAAGAGAAATCTTTGTGGGCTCAGTAACAGATCAAAGTGCAGTCACTCCAGACAGCACTGAAGGGGTGGTAGGCCTAAAGCTGGACCACACATCTCCAGCCTGGAATTGCACGTGCTCGATCAACTGGTGTGTATGCCTCTTCTGGTTCTCCTTATTTTGTGCCTTATAGTTTAAGAAATGGGGCATGGCTTGTGAGAAATTAATGAGCTCATGGAAAATCTCTTTAGCTTATAGCTGGCACACAGTAGGTTCTTAATAAATGGAAGCCATTATTACCTCTCCTACTAGATTGCATTTCCTTTAGACTGTAATTCTTATTCTAGGTAAGCAGTTCTCAATCTCATGAAGACCATTCTATTTTTTTAATACACTTTGTGACATCTCCATTACTATCCTGAAATGAAATTCACAGATAATGAAACCCACCTGCACACATGACTTCAAAAATATCAGGATAATGCTCTATCATGTGAAAAAACGAAAGGAAAATAATTTATAATTTTTCACATATTTACGTAACATGTAAATCAATATGTAAATCTCAGGCACTGACAACAGAAGACATAAGATGAAGTGGTCAGTATGAAATTACCACGAAAACAACAATTACAAATGCAGACTGATATAGAAATGCTGTATCAGTAATACTCTGAATGTTATTGATGTTGCTAACATTTTTTTAAATGGAGAAAAACTTACATAGTCCCTAAGAAGTACAATTCCTCCTCAATTTACACTGTAGTTGGGTTCCTGAGAAATTCAGTGTCTACCAAAACACCTTATATCATGTAAAACAGTTTTTGATTCTAGTCTCTGATAATTTATAAGCAAGTTTTCACCTACGTAAATGTCCAGCAAGATTTCAACTGATTCTTGTCAAACCTCTCCAATCAAAATGCCAACATATACCTGCATGTCACTATGTCAAAGAGAAAATTCACTTCCACACACCTCCCAAACCTGTCTATTCTTCTGTATACTTTACTGAAGTTAATGGCACCATTATTCACCCAGTCAAACAAGCTAGATGCCTAAAAGTCATCCTTAAAGTCTTGTTCATTCCCAACATCTCCTCATCAATACCAAAGCAATTGATTCTACCTACTAGATGCCCCTCAAATACATCCATATGTCCGAAGAGCCCCATACAACTACTTTAAGCCAAACCATCATTACTTGCTTGGGTGGTGGTGTTGTTGCTGTTTTAGTCGCCCGGTCCTGTCTGACTCTGTGATCTCATGGACTGTAGCCCACCAGGCTTCTCTGTCCATGGAATTTTCTGGGCCAGAATACTGGAGTGGTTGCCATTTCCTTCTCCAGGGGATCTTCCCAACCCAGGGGTTGAACCCAGGTCTCCTGCATTGCGGGCAGATTCTTTACCACTGAGCCACTAAGGAGGTCTCTACCAGTTTAAGCCAAAGCATCATTATGTGCTTGGATGACTCTAGCAGTAACGCTCTTGTTCCCACTCCCTCTAATACACTCTCCAGTGATTAGTTACAATGAACTTTAAAAAAAAAAGTCACCACTCCATATACACACATACACTTAAGAACTTCTATGGAACAAAGTGCAAATTCCTTAACCTGGCCAACAAAATCCTTCTCTTTCTCTCAAGTTTCATTTCAGCTATGATCTGTCTCACTTTCCTGGCATTTTTCACTCCTAATGTTTCAGCCAGACTGCCCTTCCTTTACTTTGTCCAAGATGTCAAGGTTTTTCCCACCTCAAGACATTCACCAGGCTGTTTTTCCACCCCCACAACCAATTTTTACTATTCAAGTTCCAGATAAAGTAATACATCATCAGTGATTTCTTACCTAAACCTTCAGATTAGGTGTGACCTCCCAGTTAGATGCTTCTACTTCCTAACATTTATCATGAATGTTTACTGTCCATTTTCTCTAGTAGGCTGTAAACAAACTAGGGCAGGGATCATGCCTTAGTCACCATTGCATCCCCAAAGACATAGCATGGTGTCTTTGTACACAGTGAGTGTTCAATAAAATTTTGAGATGAGGAAGGAAGGAAAGGAAGGGAGGAAAGAAAAGAAAGAGGAATTAAGGGAAGGAGTGCAGACATTGTAAGAGGTAGGAAATAAATTTAAACAGCTCCCGGATCTTGGGGGAGCTCCTAGAGTAGGACAAGCAGACAATTCCATATGGGGATATAAGTGCTATGGCAGAGGTGTGTGCAATGTACTAGAAGTCAGACAAAGAAGCTGCCCTGTCTGGTAGACCAGGAAATGCTTCACAAAAGAGAAGACATTTGGGCTGGTTTTTTTCTAACAGCTTTATTGAGGCATAATTTATATACTATGCACTTCACATATTAAAGTGCAAAATTTGATAGCTTTTAAATATATTCACAGAATTGTGTGGCCAATCACCAACAATCAATTTTAGAACATTTCATTACCCCCCAAAGAAGCTCCATAACCCATTAACAATTATTCCCACTGTCCCCTCCCTCTAGGTCTTGGCAACCACTAAACTAACCTATTTGCCTATTCTGGACATTTCATGTAATTGAACTCATATGAAAGATGGTCTTTTGTGTCTGACTTCCTTCACTTAGCATAATGTCTCCAATGTTCATCCATGTTGTAGCATTTATCAGTGCTTCATTCCTTTTCATAGCTGAATATTTCACTGTGGATGTATCATATTTTGTTTCTCCATTCATCAGTTAATGGACATTTGAGCTGTTTCCACTATTTGGTTATTATAAAAAGCTGCTCTGAACATTTGAGCACAAGTTTTTGTGTCAACATGTGTTTTCAATTCTCTCTATAACCCATGAATTCCTGGGTTATATAGTAAGACTATAGTGCCTTCCCAGGTGGCGCAGTGGTAAAGAACCCATCTGCCAATACAGGAGACGTAAGTTTGATCCCTGGGTAGGGAAGATCCCCTGGAGAAGAAAATGGCAACCCACTCCAGTATTCTTGCCTGGAGAATCCCATGGACAGAGAGAGGAGCCTGGGTCACAAAGTCCATGAACTGAATCTCTTTGTTGTACACCTGAAACTAACACAACATTGTTAATCAGTTATACTCCAATATAAAATGAAATTTTTTTAAAAAATTAAAAAGGAAAACATAAAATATCTAATAGAATATTGTGATCAACAGTCTATGGGTCGCAAAAAGTCAGACAAGACTGTGCACACACATACATTGTAAGACTATGTTTAACATTTAGAGGAATTTCCAAACTTTTCCAAAGACACATCATCACTTAACATTCCAATAGCCCTTAATTGTCACCATTTTACATTCCAGTCAGCAGTGCATGAGGGTTTAAACTTCTCCATATCCTTGACAACACTTGTTATCCTCTGTCTTTTTTATTACAGCCATCCTAATAGGTGTGAGGTAGTATATCATTGGCGGAGAAGGCAATGGCACCCCACTCCAGTACTCTTGCCTGGAAAATCCCATGGATGGAGAAACCTGGTAGGCTGCAGTCCATGGGGTCGCTGAGGGTCGGACACGACTGAGCAACTTCACTTTGATTTTTCACTTTTGTGCGTTGGAGAAGGAAATGGCAACCCACTCCAGTGTTCTTGCCTGGAGAATCCCAGGGACGGGGGAGCCTGGTGGGCTGCCATCTAGGGGGTCGCACAGAGTCGGACATGACTGAAGCGACTTAGCAGTAGCAGTATATCATTGGGGCTTTGATTGCATTCCCCTGATGGCTAATGATGCTGAGTATTTTTTCATGAACTTATTGGACATTTGTATATCCTCTTTTAAGTTACATATATTCAGACCATTTGCCCAACTTTTAGTTGGGCTATTTTAATTTTTTATTGAGTTGCAAGTTTTGCTTATACATTGTGGATGCAAGTCCTTTATCACACATAGGATTTTCCTTATCAGATTTTCTATATTTTATCCTATTTTATGGATTGTCTTTTCACTTTTTTGATGTGTTTCATTTGAAACACAAAAGTTTTTAACTTTGATAAAGTCCAATTTGTCTGTTTTTTCTTTTTTTTTACATATTATATTTCAGCTTTATTGAGGTATAATGGAAAAACAATTATAAGATATTTAAAGTGCACAACATGATTTGATATATGTACACACTGTGAGAGTCCCCCCCCCCCACTTATTGGTTATCCAAATAGAAAATGATATGAAGGTGTCTCAAAAATTAAAAATAGAACTAGCATATGATTCAGGAATCTCACTTCTAGGTATATAGCCAATGAAAATGGAAACAGGATCTCAAGAATATATCTGTGCTTGTCAACAGATGGATAAAGATGTGCTATGTACATGCAATGGAGTACTATTCAGCTTTTAAAAGAAGGAAATCCTGCCATTTGTTTTTTTCTTTTGTTACTTGTGATTTAGGTGTCATATCTACAAACATTGCCTAATCCAAGGTCAGGAAGTTTTAAGATCATAAAGAGCATTCTTCTGAATGTGTAGCCCATCTTCTGGGTTGATCTCTTTTATTCCCATATCCCACCCAATTGTCTTCTCATGATTACAATATTCTTTTCAGTATTTTATGGTTTCCTTTCTTTGTTTTTTTAACTTTTCATTTTATATTGGAGTATTACTGATTGACAACATTTTACTAGTTCCAGGTGTACAACAAAGCAATTCAGATACACATATAAAAGTAACTGTGTTTTCAGATTCTTTCCCAATTTAGGTTATTACAGAATATTGAGCAGAGTTCCCTGGCTATGAAGTAGGTAACTGTTGGTTATCTGCTTTAAATATAGTAGTGTATACAGGTCAATCCCAAAACCTGAATCTATCCCTCCCCCTACCCTTCTCTTTCTGGTTTTCTTTTTTTAAATTAAATTAATTAGTTTATTGATTTTTGGCTCTGCTGGGTCTTTGTGGCTGTGCGGGCTTTCTTTGGCTGCAGCAAACAGGGGCTACTCTCTAGTTGTAGTGTGCAGGCCTCTCATTGTGGTGGCTTCTCTTGTTGTGGATCGTGGGCTCTAGGGCAGGCGGGTTTCAGTAGTTGTGGTGTGTGGGCTCAGCAGTTGTGGCTCCCAGGCTCCAGAGCACAGGCTCAAAAGTTGTGGTGCACAGGCTTAGTTTCTCTACAGCATGTGGGATCTTCCTGGATCAGGGATCAAACCTGTGTCTCCTGCAGTGGCAGGTGGATTCTTTACCACTGAGGCACCAGGGAAGCACTCTTTCTGGGTTTCTTAATTGATTAGGTACTGCTATGCTGACCAGTGTCAGCACTTCACACAGTTGTTGAGAACTTTTAATGAGATAATAAGGGGCCTTCCCTGACCACTCTATCCAATGTAGCTGCTACTCAATTCCTTCTGTATTATATTCTCCTGTTTATTTACTTTATAACAGAATCATTACCTGACATCTTATTTGTTTTCATGTTTACAGTTGGTATCCTCCATCTAAGACTTCATAGAAAAGCAAAAATCCAATTTGTCTTGTACATTTCTATACCCCTAGTCCCTGTAACAGATGATTGCAGCCATGAAATTAAAAGACGCTTACTCCTTGGAAGAAAAGTTATGACCAACCTAGGTAGTATATTGAAAAGCAGAGACATTACTTTGCCAACAAAGGTCCATCTAGTCACGGCTATGGTTTTTCCTGTGGTCATGTAAAGATGTGAGACTTGGACTGTGAAGAAAGCTGAGCACCGAAGAATGGATGCTTTTGAAGTGTGGTGTTGGAGAAGACTCTTGAGAGTCCCCTGGACTGCAAGGAGATCCAACCAGTCCATTCTGAAGGAGATCAACCCTGGGATTTCTTTGGAAGGAATGATGCTAAAGCTGAAGCTCCAGTACTTTGGCCACCTCATGTGAAGAGCTGACTCATTGGAAAAGACTCTGATGCTGGGAGGGATTGGGGGCAGGAGGAAAATGGGTTGACAGAGGATGAGATGGCTGGATTGCATCACCAACTCGATGGACGTGAGTTTGAATGAACTCCGGGAGATGGTGATGGACAGGGAGGCCTGGCGTGCTGCAATTCATGGGGTTGCAAAGAGTCGGACATGACTGAGCGACTGAACTGAACTGAGTCCCTGTAACACTGCTGTCTTGTATATAGTAGAGTCTCAATAAACATTTGTTTAATGAATGAATAAATGAATGAACATATAAGGCAGCTATTAAGGTGCCTAGCCCATAATAGGTGCTCAGTAATTATTAACTGCTGCTGCTGTTATCATTACTGTCATTATCATCACCATTACTAAAAGACGTGAGCTTCATCAGTGAAATGAGACTTTATTATAGTCTTTACTTGCTGTGAACATACTGGATTCACTCCAAAAATAATGTTACGTAGGCCCACTAAATGGTTAGGTGGCCTTAGGCAGATTGCATTTCTTTCATTCCCAGAGCCTCAGGTTCATTCATATATGTATGTGGCAATAGTGTATAGTGGTTCATGAGCAGACTCTGGAGCAGATACCTGGGTTTAATACAAGGCTTTTTCTTTCCTCATGATGTGATCTTGGACAAATTACTAATCCCCTTTAGCTTACATTTCCTTATCTGTAAAATGAAGATAATAATAGCATCTAACACCACAGAGTGGTTGTGAGAATTAAATGAGATCAGTTCAGTTCAGTTCAGTCACTCAGTTGTGTCTGACTCTTTGCAACCCCATGAACCGCAGCACGCCAGGCCTCCCTGTCCAACACCAACTCCCGGAGTCTATCCAAACTCATGTCCATTGAGTCAATGATGCCATCCAACCATCTCATCCTCTGTTGTCCCCTTCTCCTCCTGCCCCCCAATCCCTCCCAGCATCAGGGTCTTTTCCAATGAGTCAACTCTTCGCATGAGGTGGCCAAAGTACTGGAGTTTCAGCTTCAGCATCAGTCCTTCCAATGAATATTCAGGACTGATTTCCTTTAGGATGGACTGGTTGGATCTCCTTGCAGTCCAAGGGACCCTCAAGAGTCTTCTCTAACATCACAGTTCAAAAGCATCAATTCTCCAGCATTCAGCTTTCTTCACAGTCCAACTGTCACATCCATCCATGACCACTGGTAAAACCATAGCCTTGACTAGACGGACCTTTGTTGGCAAAGTAATGACTCTGCTTTAAATATGCTGTCTAGGTTGGTCATAACTTTGCTTCCAAGGAGTAAGTGTCTTTTAATTTCATGGCTGCGATCACCATCTGCAGTGATTTTGGAGCCCAGAAAAATAAAGTCTGCCACTGTTTCCACTGTTTCCCCATCTATTTTCTGTGAAGTGATGGGACCAGATGCCATGATCTTCGTTTTCTGAATGTTGAGCTTTAAGCCAACTTTTTCACTCTCCTCTTTCACTTTCATCAAGAAACTCTTTAGTTCTTCTTCACTTTCTTCCATAAGGGTGGTGTCGTCTGCATATCTGAGGTTATTGATATTTCTCTCAGCAATCTTGATAAAAGAGATAGTACAGATAAAATGATTAGCCCAGTACCTGACACAGAGTTAACATTCAAATAATAACAATAACCCAAAGCCTTAGCCTCTGGCCAATCTTATGAGAAAGCCCTCATCTAATTATGGCAGTATAGGTCAGTGGGTGGAAAACTGCCAACTCTCAAATGCCATTCCTGGCTTGGACATCATGGGATGTCTGTTTCTGCTGCAAACTGTGCCCCTGGACATTTGATCACTTCTCCATGGTGGTCCACTTTTTGGCATTGGCATGATGATTTGAAACAAGCCAAAATAGCAGAGGAAGTTGAAAGTCACCTTCTCCACTCTGATGGACACTCACATCCATGAACCTTCCTCAATCAAAGTATCATTGTGTATGTGTCTCTAATGCATGAATGCATGCTGTCACTTCAGTCGTGTCTGACTCTTTGCAACTCTATGCACTGTAGCCCGCCAGGCTCCTCTGTCCATCAGATTCTCCAGGCAAGAAGACTAGAGTGGGTTGCCATGCCTTCTTTCAGGGGATCTTCCCAACCCAAGGATCAAAACCTTTTGCGTCTCCTGCATTGCCAGGAGGGTTCCTTACCACCAGTGCCACTTGGGAAGCCCATGTGTCTCTAAAGTCCATGATAAATCATCTGGACACTGTTCCTACTCAAGATAATCTGCAAACATGTTCACCTCTATCAGAGGAAGTAATTAAAATCTCACATGGTTTCTGATAGCAGTATTCTTTGGCACTTGAATCAGCTGGATGATCATGAAGCTAATTCCTGACATTTATATAGCTTGATAGCTTTCAAAGAAATTTCACATTTGTCACTTGGAAAGATACAACCAACCACAGGATGAGGAAGGTTGGAGTTATTCAATCACTTTGACACCGAATACAGAGATATCACAGACCTCCTGAATTCTAGTCTGGAAAATTTCTCTTTGGTACCCTAACTCCCAATGGAAGACTCAGTAGTTTACTCCTCTCAACAGCTGGAAAGCCATCTCTTCATCTTGTAATAAAATCTGCCCATGTTTCCACTGAGAAAATTCTAGCTACCTTCTGAGTAATTCATATGTGGCCCCCAGTGTGAGCAACCCTGTTGGATTATTGATGTTTATTCCTCTGCATGCAGACTGCATGCCATCTCTCTCTGTCTTGGTTCCTGGCAATTTGACCCATTTGTCAATTTTCAATCTTTAGTTATCACTCCCACCCAGGTGCTTATTATAAGCTGCCCAGTACATTTCCATCTTGTCCATCTTCTCAGCCTCTGAATCTACTACATGAAATGTCATATTTCTCTATTTCAATTTCTGCTAATGGCCTTAACAACACTTGATGGGAACAGAAAAGGGTATCAACTTCCATTGAGTTCCCCATTAATTCTGACTGTGTGTGTTTCCAAGGATTCATTGAGCAGGACTGTTGACATTCACTACCCTGGGGCTGCTTCGTGACTTGCAATGTTCTACTGGATCCTTTCTGCTGTCTGAAGGCCACTTATAGTCTGGCATGTTATATTTAATAATAATCATCCTATTTGACAAATGGTCTTAGGGAGCCAGTTAGCTGTCCTCTTACAATTGAGTAGCACCGCTGAGCTACCAAAGCACCCCTTTTTTGGTCAAATAGCCTAGATCACACTTCCCAAGCTCAGGAGTTAACAAAACTTCCCCAGTGCCGTCTCCTGCTTCTGGTGCATTTGGGGGAGCTGAAGAAAGGAGGTGCTTGACAGGCAGTACTCATTGACTTGGTGGTGGGAGGCTGGAAAACAGAGCAGCATATACACGGAGCCTTAAAAGGAGCCATTTGGTTCTTGCAAACAGGGTTCTGAGACAAGAACAGCTAGAGCTTGAAAAAATTTCTCAGAGGGACTGCGAGTGGCTCACACAACATTTTGGACACATGCTCTTCATCCACTGTCACATGTCTTGTTAAAGCAGGCTTACATGGGAAAGCAGGAAGAAAGTGAAGATCACTGGAGAGTGGGTCCATTTGTCGTGTCAGACTTCTTGTAAGTTTGTGGTGAGATGAAGTTGAAGACAGACACAGTCTGGACCCTCAAGCACTGTAGTCAAGTCAAGGAGACAAACAAATAATTACATTAGAAGACAGTGCAGACATACTATTAAGGGGGAATGCAGGGTGCTGAGGAAAGACAGAGGAGGGCTAACTAGGAGATTAGGGAGGATGTCCTTGAAGAAGTAACACCCAAGCTGAGCTCTGAAGAATACCAAAGAGATACCGCAGTGAGCAAAAATGAGTGGGAAAGACGAATATCTCAAACACTGAGAATAGCATGTGCATTTAGCTAGGAGGCAGAGAGAGAGAGAGAGGGCAGCAGGAGAAATATGACTGGTACAACGCCACTGAGTATGACTGAAGGTCAGAGATGCAGCTGGTATAGTGTACAGGAATGAGGCCTCACAATTCTACCTGGACAGGCTATGCTGGGAAATGAGCTGGGATTTGAATAGGTCGTCAATTTCTGTTTTCTACTGTGTATATAGCATCAGTATAAGGTATCTCAGGGTCAGAAGTGAAGGAAATTGAACATGCTGTTCCTGTCCTCAAGTCATTCACAGTTGTTCATTTTGAATGCAGAGCCCAGATGTGAACAAACTTCAGAAGTCTGTGAAACATGCTGCTGCTGCTACTGCTGCTAAGTCGCCTCAGTCGTGTCCGGCTCTGTGCGACCCCACAGACGGCAGCCCACCAGGCTCCCCCGTCCCTGGGATTCTCCAGGCAAGAATACTGGAGTGGGTTGCCATTTCCTTTTCCAGTGCATGAAAGTGAAAAGGGAAGGTGAAGTTGCTCAGTCGTGTCCGACTCTTCGCGACCCCATAGACTGCAGCCCACCAGGCTCCTCCGTCCATGGGATTTTCCAGGCAAGGGTACTGGAGTGGGTTGCCATTGCCTTCTCCCTATGAAGCATAGTGGCAGGGGTTTGGTGTGTCTGTAAGGCCTAGATATCTACATAGTAGCTGGAGGCACCTGAATGAGCCCTAAGGGAGTAAAGAAAGACTTAAGGAAAGGAGGGAGCCTTACTCAGAAACTCAAGCTCCTTCAGCTCCCTCACACCAGCCTCTTGGCACCAGACCACTGTCGCCTTGGGGTTAGTAACATGCTTCCAGCAAGCCAGCTAGGGCCCTTGTAAACACTGTGAGGAAGACACCAACGTTCAGTGGCTCCTCCTAACGCTCTGAGCTTCAATGTAGTTATCTATAAAATAAGGACCAGTGAGAGTAGAGTTGGTTGCAGTCACCCTGAAATTACTTTCCAGAGAAAATCTTCTACACCCTGCTCTCCAAGCACTTCATACTGCCTCCTTATGGTGGCAGTTTGTCTTCAGCACAATCAGCATTAAATTTGTTCTTCCATGTTTACTGTTGCTCTGCCCCTATGTGGAAGTAGAGTTTATTCCTCAAGTCCCCTTAAATCTGAGCTGGCTTAACAACTGCTTTGACCAACTGACTAAGGTGGAAGTGTCACTTATGACAAGTTTAGCCTTTAAGAGAATTGGCAGTATCTACTTTCTATGCTTGGAATGATACCTCTGGTAACCTATCTGCCATACTGTGGGAAATCCAACCTAAAGGGAATGGCCATATGTAAATGCTTTACTCAACAATCCCTGCTCAGCTCCCAGCTGAAATCCAGAATTATCTGCCGGCCGTGCTAGTGAGCCATCTTGGCTATTCAGCCCAGTTGAGCCTTCAGGTGACTGTAGCCCCAGTTACCATTTGACTGGAAATGAAAATACTTCATATAAAAATTGTGGTAAGCAGTTAAAGAAGTGCTGAGAAAGAAATGTCTAACACTAACTGCTTCCATTAGTAATAAGTCAATTTAGCTCCGTTCAGTCACTCAGTCATGTCTGACTCTTTGTGACCCCATGGACTGCAGCACACCAGGCCTCCCTGTCCATCAACAACTCCTGGAGTTTGCTCAAACTCATATCCATCAAGTCACTGATGCCATCCAACCATCTCATCCTCTATCATCCCCTTCTCTTCCTGCCTTCAATCTTTCCCAGCATCAGGGTCTTTTCCAATGAGTCAGTTCTTCACATCAGGTGGCCAAAGTAATAAGGAAATATCTTAAATCAATAGTCTAAGTTCCTACCTCAAGAAACTAGAAATATAAAATGAATACAAAGCAAGAAGAAAT
The DNA here is from genome assembly GCA_006410555.1 of Capra ibex. Lineage (NCBI taxonomy): Eukaryota > Metazoa > Chordata > Mammalia > Artiodactyla > Bovidae > Capra > Capra ibex. The sequence goes on along the minus strand of SJYO01029184.1, from coordinate 11,659,482 downwards.
TAAATAATAAGCACAAAAAGAGAAATCAATGAATTTAAAAATAAGAAAACAATGCAGAAAATCAATGAAACAAAAGGCTGTTTCTTTGAAAAGACCAATAAAATTGACAATGATTAACAAAACTAAAAAAGAAAAGGTGAAAATTACCAGTATCCAGAATAAAACAGAGAACAACTTAGATGAAATGGATCAACTCCCCAAAAAATGTAAACTATCAAACCAAGTTGAAATATGCAATTTGAACATACCTATAATTATCAAACTGAATCCATAATTTAAAACCTCCTCCCCAGCAAAAAAACAAAAAACAAAAACAAAAACAAAAAACTCTCCTACTAAACATTTAAAGAAGAATTAACATTGACTTTACACAATTTCTTCCAAAAAATAGGAATTCTTCCAACTCATTCTATGAAGCCAGTATTACCCTGATACCAAAAACCAGGCAAAGACAATATCAAAAGAAAAAAGAAAAATATCTCTGATGAAAAATCCTGAACATTATATTAGCAAACTGAATCTGCTGCTGTTACTGCTGCTAAGTCGCTTCAGTCGTCTCCGACTCTGTGCGATCCCATAGATGGCAGCCCACCAGGATCCCCTGTCCCTGGGATTCTCCAGGCAAGAACACTGGAGTGGATTGCCATTTCCTTAATAAAAGGTTTATACACCAATAGCAAGTGAGATTTATTCCAGGCATTTGAGGCTAGTTCAATATTTGAAAATCAAATAATATAACTCACCATGTCAATAGGCTAAAGAAGAAAAGGCATATGATTATATATGTTAATGCCTAAAAGGCACTTGACAAAATATTACACCCATTAATTATTTTAAAAGAAACTCTTAGAAAAATAGGAATATATAGAGAGCAATTAACCTATAGATCATTTGGGGCACATATGATGCATTTACTATGTTTACGCTTCTAATTGTGGTCTTCTAATCCATGAAAAACCTAGACAGCATATTTAAAAGCAGAGACATAATTTCACCAACAAAGGTCCATCTAGTCAAAGCTATGGTTTTTCCAGTAGTCATGTATGGATGTGAGAGTTGGACTATAAAGAAAGCTGAGTGCCAAAGAATTGATGCTTTTGAACTGTGGAGTTGGAGAAGACTCTTGAGAGTCCCTTGGACAGCAAGCAGATCCAACCAGTCCATCCTAAGGGAAACCAGTCCTGAATAATCATTGGAAGGATTGATGCTGAAGTTGAAGCTCCAATACTTTGGCCACCTGATGAGAAGAACTGACTGACTGGAAAAAACCCTGATGCTGGGAAAGACTGAAGGCGGGAGGAGAAGGAGATGACAGAGGATGAGATGGTTGGATGGCATCACAAACTTGATGGACATGAGTTTGAGTAACCTCCAGGAGTTGGTGATGGACAGGGAAGCCTGATGTGCTGCAGTCCATCGAGTTGCAAAGAGTCGGGCACGACTGAGAGACTGAACTGAACTGAATCCATGAACACAGTATAAATCTTTGTGATATGAGCATATGCTAAAGAGCATTTTCAAAAAACCTACAGCTAACTAAACTTAATAATGAAAGACTGAATGCTTCCCTCTAAGGTCAAGAACAGGACAAGGATATGTACACTCACACTCTTATCCAACATAATACTGGAAGTTGTAGCCACTGCCATTAAGGCAAGGAAAAGGAATAAAAGGCCTACAGATTAGGAAGGAAGAAATAAAACTGTCCTTATTTGCAGATGACATGATGGTCTAAGTAGAAATCCAAGGGAATCTATTTTTAAAACTCCTGGAACTGATAGGTAGTTCAGCAAAGTCGTGGGATACAAGATCAACACACAAAAATCAATTGTACTTCTATATAGTAACAATGAACATGCAGAAACTGAAATTAGAAACACAATACCACTGGCAGGCACTCCAAGGAAATGAAATATTTTTGTTGGCACTTAACTTGTACAGCATCTGTATGTTGAAAATAACAAAATGCTAATGAACCTAATTTTTAAAAGACTGTACTCATGGATTAAAGACTCACTACAGTAAAAATGTCAGTTCTACCCAAAATGACTTATAGGTTTAAAGCAATTCTTATAAAAATCCACAGAAGGTTTTATATAGACTTAAACTTATTATAAAATTTTATGGAAAGGTGTAAGCTCTAGAATAGCTAAAACAATCTTGACAAAGAAAAACAAAGTGGGAGGAATCACTCTACTCAACATTACTGCTACAGCAATTAAGACTGTGTGGCATTGGCAGAGGGATAGACACATAGATCAAGGGAACAGAATAGAAAACTCATAAATAGATCCACCCAAATATGTCCAACTGATTTTTGACAAAATTTCCAAAATGTTTCCATGGAGAAAGGATAAACTTTTCAGTGAATGATGCTGGAGTCACTGGGCATTCATAGGCCCAAACAAACAAACAACCTTCAATAAACCTCACACCTTACCAAAAAAGAGCAAAGATTGTAACTATATCAACCACCAGGCTCTTGGTATTGGAAACTTCAAGAAAAACAAAATATACTCGAGCACTGAATGGAACAATTTACATACCTAGAGAAGTAGGAGCAAGACCAACTCTAGTAGTGGGTATTAGTCTCTCCCAGCAACCACAGCAGGGAAATTGGCCTACACACACCCCTCATGCCCCTTCAGTTCAGTTCAGTTCAAGCCCATGGACTGCAGCTGCCCTGTCCATCATCAACTCCCGGAGCTTGATCGCACTCATGTCCATCGTGTTGGTGATGCCATCCAACCACCTCATCCTCTGTCATCCCCTTCTTCTCCTGCCATCAGTCTTTCCCAGCATCTGGGTCTTTTCCAATCAGTCAGTTCTTCGCATCAGGTGGCCAAAATATTGGAATTTCAGTTCAGCATCAGTCCTTCCAATGAATATTCAGGGCTGATTTCCTTTAGGATTGATTGTTTTGACCTCCTTGCGGTCTAAGGAACTCTCAAGAGTCTTCTCCAACACCACAGTTCAAAAGCATCAATTCTTTGGTGCTCAGCTTTCTTTATGGTCCAGCTCTCACAGAGATACATGATTATTGGAAAAACCGTAGTTTGACTAGATGGATTTTTGTTGGCAAAGTGATGTCTCTGCTTTTTAATATGCTGTCTAGGTTTGTCATAGCATTTCTTCCAAGGAGCAAGCGTCTTTTACTTTCATGGCTGCAGTCACCATCTGCAATGATTTTGGAACCCAAGAAAATAAAATCTGTCATTGTTTACATTGTTTCCCTAACTTTGCTATGAAGAGTTGCCAAAAGTATTCACTTTTGTCTCAGGTTCAAAGGACTTGTTAACAAAATAAGCTACTCATTATATACAAATAAATAATACAGATATTTTAAAGGATTATCTAGCTTACTTTCAATATACTAACATTAAAAGAAAAAGAAAGAAATAGAAAGAGCAGAGAGTACATCACCAAATTGGGTTTTGACCAATATCCAGACTTAATTAGGAAGTTCCATGTCATAGCACATCTGGAGTCTCAATTGGGCAAAGGTCCTAGGCAGTGCGCCTGCTAGATGGGTGAGACTTCAAAAACTGCAATTCTGGTTCCATTTAAAAACCCAGGATGGACACAAACTGATATCGTCATCAATCTGTGACCAAATTGCAAGCCTGGTTTCATGTTAATGCTGGTTTTGTCTTATAAAACTTGGAATGTTGCTAAGCCTGAGTCTTGGTTGGCCAGGCCACCTTCAGGGGCACAACAATCTCAAGATTCCTCCCCCACCATATCTATGGTGCTTCAAGTCTCGCACTCACAACTGGCAGTCACTCCCAGTCACTCCCAGTCACTCCCAGTCACTCCCAGTCAAGGCAGTGTCCAGGCAGGTTGGAAGCCAGGTCAGAGGCCTGCTCTGCTTTGTCTCTGAAGCCTAAACAAGACTATTTATTTAATTTCCCTAACAGATGCTCTGATCTTTGTTTTTTGAATGTTGAGTTTTAAGCCAGCTTTTTCACTCTCCTCTTTCACTTTTATCAAGAGGCTCTTTAGTTTCTCTTCACTTTCTGCCATAAGGGTAGTGTCATCTGCATATATGAAGTTATTGAAATTTCTTCTGGTAATCTTGATTCCAGTTTGTGTTTCATCCAGCCTGGCATTTCTCGTGATGTGCTCTGCATATCAGTTAAATAAGCAGAGTGACAATATACAGCCTTGATGTACTCCTTTTCCTATTTGGAACCAGTCCATTGTTCCATGTCCGGTTCTAACTGCTACTTCTTGACCTGAATACAGATTTCTCAGCAGGCAGATAAAGTGATCTTGTATTCCCATCTCTTGAAGAATTTTCCAGTTTGTTGTGATCCACAGAGTCAATAAAGCAGAAATAGATGTTTTTCTGGAACTCTCTTGCTTTTTTGATGATCCAGCAGATGTTGGCAATTTGATCACTGGTTCCTCTGCCTTTTCTAAATCCAGCTTGAACATCTGAAAGTTTTGGTTCATGTACTGTTGAAGCCTGGGTTGGAGAACTTTGAGCACTACTTTGCTAGTGTGTGAGATGAGTGCAATTGTGTGGTAGTTTGAGCATTCTTTGGCATTGCCTTTCTTTGGAATTGAGATGAAAACTGACCTTTTCCAGTCCTGTGGCCACTGCTGAGTTTTCCAAAATGGCTGGCATATTGAGTGCAGCACTTACACAGCATCATCTTTTAGGATTTGAAATAGCTCAAGTGAAATTCCATCACCTCCACTAGCTTTGTTCATAGTGATGCTTCCTAAGGCTTACTTGACTTCACATTCCAGGATGTCTGGCTCTAGGTGAGTGATCACAACATCGTGGTTATCTGGGTGGTGAAGATCTTTTTTGTGTAGCTCTTCTGTGTATTTTTGCCACCTTTTCTTAATATCTTCTGCTTCTGTTAGGTCCATATCATTTCTGTCCTTTATTGGTATTTATTCTGTCCTTTATTGGTTCCCTTGGTATCTCTAATTTTCTTGAATAGTCTCTGGTTTTTCCCATTCTATTGTTTTCCTCTATTTCTTTGCACTGACCACTGAGGAAGGCTTTCTTATCTCTCCTTGCTATTCTTTGGAACTCTACATTCAGATGGGTATATCTTTCCTTTTCTGCTTTGCCTTTAGTTTCTCTTTTTTCTCAGCTATTTGTAAGGCTTCCTCAGACAGCCATTTTGCCTTTTTGCATTTCTTTTTCTTGGGGATGGTCTTGATCACTGCCTCCTGTACAGTGTCACAAACCTCCATCCATAGTTCTTCAGGCACTCTGTCTATCAGATCTAATCCCTTGAATCTATTTGTCACTTCCACTGTATAATTGTAAGGGATTTCATTTAGGTCATACTTGAATGGTCTAGTGGTTTTCCCTACTTTCTTCAAATTAAGTCTGAATTTTGCAATGAGGAGTTCACGATCTGAGCCACAGTCAGTTCCCAGCCTTGTTTTTTCTGACTCTATGGAGTTTCTCCATCTTCAGCTGCAAAGAATATCATCAGTCTAATATTGGTGTTGTCTATCTGGTAATGCTTAAGATGGCAGAATAGAAGGACATGCGCTCATCTTCTCTTGCGAGAACTCCAAAACTGCAACTCACTGCTGAACAACCATCGACAGGAGAACATTGAATCCCACCTCCAATGGCAAAGGATAAGACCCAATGAGATGGTAAGAGGGGTGAAATGGGGTTTAGAATCAAACCCCACACCAACCAGAGATGCTCAGATGGCTCAAACAAAATCTGCACACCAGGACCCAGAGACCCCACAGAGACTGAGCCAGATCTACCTTTGTGTGTGAGTCTCCTGTGGAGACATGGGTCAGCAGTGGCGTGCCGTGGGGTCAGGGGCTCTGGCTGCAGCAGACCTGGGACATGCGGCATGTGGCATAAATCTTCTTGAAAGAGGTTGCCTTTAGCCCCACGATAGAGTCACCGAGCAGATGACCCACAAACTGCAGAACAATTATACCAAAGAAATCCTCACACTGTTAAGAAAGTTCTAGCACCCGCAACAAATGTCCCAACCTGAGGATCCGGCAAAGGGACTGAGAACCCCCAGGGAATTTGACTTTGGAGGCCAGTGGGATTTGACAACAGAACTTCCACAGAATTGGGGAAATAGACTCTTGGAGGGCACAAACAAAACCTTATGTGCATCAGGACCCAGGAGAAAAGAGCAGTGTCCCCACAAAAGACTGAGACAGAGTTGCCTGTGAGTGTCCAGGAGTCTCAGGCAGAGGTATGAGTCGATATGCCCCCTCAAAAGACAGTTACAGCAATGGGGCATAGACTTAAGGAGAAAAAAAGAGTCACACTGAGTCTGAAACATGGAAAGGTTTTCCCACACAAGGCTATAAGAATGGCACAGGCTGTGAGAGTTTCTTATCTTTTGATTAGAAAGTGTTCCAGGTTCAAGGCTCTGAGTGGGCAAGCCTGGGGAGGGAGACATCATGCAGTGACTGTTTTCCCAACAATGGACTTAAATGTAAAACATAAAACTATAAAACTTTCTATAAAAAGTAAGATAGAATCTTCAGGGTCCAGGGCTAAGCTAAGATTTATTACACTTGACACCAAAAATGTGATCTATTAAAGGAAAAACTGATAGACTAGACTTCATCAAAATAGATAACTTTTGCTCTGCACAAGACTCTGTTTAGAGGATGAATCAACAAGCTGCAAGGTGGGAGAAAATATTTGCAAACTATATATCCATCAAAGGACAAATATTGTGAGTCTATAACTCTCAAAATTCAACAGTTAAAAAAATCTAATTAGAAAACAGGCAGAATACATGAACAGATGTTTCACAGAGGTGGATTCATAGGTGGTAAATAAGTACATGAAGAGACAGTCAATGTCATTAGCTGTCAGGGAAATGCAAAATAAACTACAGTGAAATAACACTACACACCTATCAGAATGACTAAAATTAAAAACAGTGACAACACCAAATCCTGGCAAGGATACAGGGAAATTGGGTGACATACACTACTGATGGGGATGTAAAATGGTATACTCTGGAAAACTGTTTAGTAGTTCCTCAACATGTTAAATACAGAGTTCCCAAATGACCCTGTGTTATATAAATGTGTCAAAGATGGCCTTGGTATATTGATCCTATGTTGTTTATTTCTTCAAAGCAGGCCAGCACTCATTCAATCAAAAGCTCATCAGCACCAAGCTCTAATTTTTATACAACCAGATTTTTAGCCATTTAGAGTCTGCCAGCCTTGCATAGCTCAGAAAACTATACCCAACATCTAGTAGCCACAGATTAGATAAAAGCCCCCAAGCCACCTAAAAGTGTTCTTAAGAGTCCTCTGACCCAGAGAATCCCCACCATACTGCTGAGGAACATCATCTAGATGTGAAAGCTCTAGCTCTAATCTTCATCTCCCCTTGCCATCCACCACTTCACAAAACAAAAGGGGTAAGTTTGGACCCAGAAACAGATGCTCACAGAGGCAAGGTAATGTCAGTATGGCCAGGTGATGATGCAGGTATATGGGACTGATGCAGCTACAAGCCAAAGATTAATGGCCACCACCAGGAGCCAGGAGGAGACAATGAAAAGTTCTACCAAGTCAGACTCTCATAAAGATCATGGCCCCGCCAATACCTTGATTTTGAACATCTTGCCTCCAGAACTGTGAGACAATAAATTCTTTTCACTTTAAGCTGCACAGTTTGTGATACTTTGCTGAAGATCTAGCAAATTAATACTCCATGGAATATTACTCAGCAATAAAAGGAATGAACTATTGATAAACACAACAACTTAGAGAATTTTGTTAAGTAAAAAAAAAAACAACAACAGCAAAAAATCCAACTCCAAAAGTCTACATGCTGTGTAATTCTCTTTGTATATCATTTTTGAAAGAACATTTTAGAAATTAAGGGCCAGTTAATGGTTGTCAGGGTTCAAGGAGGGGAGTAGCAAGGAAGGGACCTGGGCATGGCTGTAAAAGTGCAACACAAAGAATCTTTGTGGATATGTCCTATATCTTGACTATGGTGGTGGGTACATGAACCTGAATAAGTAACAACAGTGTATAGGACTTGATACACACACACAAATAAATACAAAAAACTAGGATAAACAGAATAAAATCCGTGAATTTCATGCCAATATCCTGGTTGTGATGTTACACTGTATAGATTTGCAAAATGTTATCATTTGGGGAATTGAACAAAGTCTGAATTATTTCTTATAACTGCATCTGAACCTATGATTATCTCAATAAAAATTTTCAAGTAAAAGAAAACCTAACCTTGTTGTTAAGGAAAGGAAATAAGAAAAGGAAAGTGACGTCGCTCAGTCGTGTCCAACTCTTTGCGACCCCATGGACTGTAGCCTACCAGATTCCTCCGTCCAAGGCATTTTCCGGGCAAGAATACTGGAGTAGGTTGCCATTTCCTTCTCCAGGAGATCTTCCCTACCCAGGGATTGAACCTGGGTCTCCTGCATTGTAGGCAGATGCTTTACCATCTGAGCCACCAGGGAAGTTAAGAACAGACTTTAAATGGGAAGGGTGACAAAAGGGAGAACTGTTAGGAAACTTTTGCAGAAATCCAGGAGAGAAATCGATATTGGCTTCAACTTGGAGTATAGCAGTAGGAAGAAGTTTAATTGGATTCCGAATATATAGTGTTTTGAAAGTAGAACTAAGAGAATTTACCAACAGATGCATGTAGGATGTGAGAGGAAGGGGCATGTCAAGAATGACTTGAAGGTTTTAAGATGGAGAAGGCTGTAGATGCAGAGGGTTTGGGAGTAGAGTTGGGGGAATGGATTAAGATAGTAAAGCTAGGGGATGACATCAGTTCAGTTCAATCACTCAGTTGTGTCCAACTCTTTGCAACCCCATGGACTGCAGCATGCCAGGCTTCTCTGTCCATTACCAACCCCCAGAGGTTACTCAAACTCATGTCCATTAAGTTAGTGATGCCATCCAACCATCTCATCCTCTGCCATCCCCTTTTCCTCCTGCCTTCAATCTTTCCCAGCATCAGGGTCTTTTTCCAATGAGTCAGTTCTTCATATCAGATGGCCAAAGTATCAGAGTTTCAGCTTCAGCATCAGTCCCTCCAATGAATATTCAGGACTGATTTTCTTTAGGATGGATTGGTTTGATCTCCTTGCTGTCCAAGGGACTCTCAAGAGTCTTCTCCAACACCACAGTTCAAAAGCATCAGTTCTTCAGTGCTCACCTTTCTTTATTGTCCAACTCTCACATCCATACATGACTACTAGAAAAACCATAACTTTGACTAGACGGACCTTTGTTGGCAAAGTAATATGCTGTCTAACTTTGTCATAGCTTTTAGGGGATGACATATCATCAAGCAAATAATTGTAGATAGAGAAAATGAAAAACTAAAAACCGAGACCTCCAAGAAGTTTCTAAAAGAAGGGACTCAAAAATGTATCTCAAAAAGTTTAGATTATCCAACTGTGAAAGTAAGGAATACCAAGTGTGTAGATTCCCAGACTAGTTGCAATAAGGAGTCTGCAGCCCACAAGCTGGAGATTATTGAGCTTGAGCCTTATGACTTGAGTTTATGTGTCCCACAAGAAACCTAGGAGTAAAGTACCCTCCCCCTGCATACCCACTCCTCTAAAAAAACCCTCAAAAGACACAAAACAAAAAACAGCAGGTCCACAGTGGCTGATTTCAAATTCTGCAAAGAAATCCCTGAGTGGGCAGAGACTCACTGTGTAAATATTGTGAAGAACTATTACACTTCATTCTGCCACCTGATCTTATCTTTCCACTGGGAGCTGGGATGTTTCCCTCAGATTTAGCCTGTCAGTCTTATGGTTGTTATAGACTCCAGAAGACATGCAATCCTGGTTGCCACCCTCCCCATCATGCTTCTCACCCCATCTGTTGGTGTTCTTCATTTTCTGTACTGGTATTAGAATTTCCCTCCGGGACCCCAATTAGGGCGTGCTTACCAAGCAAAACTAATATGCCCTCTGTAGGAAGTGTATGCGGCAGAGTTCCACATGTTCTTTTGAGGGGACTTGAAGTAACAACAGTGTTCCCATAATGCCTGTCACTCCTGGATAGAACCAGAAGGGGAGTAGAAATAAGGGAGGAAGGGAAAGAGAATGGGAACACTTTGGGACACAGCTGCCATCTACTGCTGCTCTGCCATGCCTAGAAAAGCAAAGAAAACTGAAGGCAAATGCTCAGTTTGCTTGGCCCCCAGTGAGGCTGCAATATCTGTAAGCCAATTAGTTACACAGAGGGTGGTAAGGTTGCTCAGTCTGGAGAAGTGAAGCATGGAAAGAATTAGGGAGGAGACAGGAGATATTTTCAGTTTTAAGAAACATGGCTATCACTACTGGTGACACGGGAATAATGGAGAAATCTGGTTTTCTGCACTGTAGCTTCAAAGGTCAGATCTAGTAATGTCAGCAGGGTACGGGAGGCAGAGGAAATGGGCTTAGTCAGGGACAAAACTTTCCATAAGCAGAGGATACTTGCCTATCAATCTGCCTCTCCATCCCTGTGATTGGTGCCTTCTAGGGAATTCCATGTTTGCAGACATGAGGGAGAAGGTGCAGAGGACCAGAATCATGTGGGCCACTGGGCAAAAGCCTAGATTCTCAAGTCCCACTCCAGGCCTCCTGAAAAAGATTCTCTGTAGGAGGGCTCTGTGCTATCTGTATTTTAATAAGCTCCCCTACATGATGCTGATTTGAAGCGTATCCACATTGTAGGCTTTGAAAATCCCTAAGTCAGTGGTCCTTTAAGACTCTTTCAAAAATAAATAAATAAATAAAATAGCAAGACAGGCATGACCAAAAAAAAAAAAAAGACTTTCCAACTCCAAGAAGCCAGGACTCTAGTCTCTAGCCCCAGTGCCAGTCAATATAGCCTAGAGAGAAGTGGGTCAAGGAAGAAGTTGCTTTGCAGAGTTAAGGAAAAGGAGACACATACCTCCAAAGAAAAGACTTTCAAGAGGCTCTAGCTCTCCTGGTAAGGGAAGGTACAATTGCAAGAGCACTGTATCAGGAGTCACACAGCACTCCTGCCTTTGGTGACTACACTTTAAACATTAATAACAGCTCACATAGTTACAAGTATTGAGTCTACTATGTGCCAAACACTTTGCTAAGGACTTTACATTCCTTTTTTTCCTTATAATAACTGAGAGAGACAGTGTGCTGTGCTTAGTTGCTCAGTCATGTCCAACTCTTTGCAACCCCATGGACTGTAGCCTGCCAGGCTCCTCTGTCGATAGAATTCTCCAGGCAAGAATACTGGAGTGGGTTGCCATGCCCTCCTCCAGGGGATTTTGCCAACCCAGGGATCGAACCAAGTCTTTGTGGATGTCTTGAGTTTTATTACCCTTCAAGTCCTCCCTGCTCAATTGTATGGGTGATTGTATACCTCTGCGAAGTGGCTTTTCTGGCTGCCCTGAGTCCCACCACTTTATTGCCTCCACACCTACAAAAGAATGGCGCTTATCTCTCTGGGTGGATGCACATCTGCATCAGTTGCATAGCTTTGAAAGTGGAGAGTGGGCTGGATTCAACCTCCTTGAACTCCCTTGGCGGTCTGATCTGCTCAAATCTGCACAGCATACCTTGTGGCCACTCTGCCCAATACTTCTTCTCGTCTTTAGCCCCAGAAGCTGCCTCACCTCATGGAGGTGAGAAAGGAGGAAATTATTCACTGAGGGACACCCAGACGTTGGCGAAGAGAACCAGAAAAGGGTCTACTGAACTTGGATGTGTAGATTAATATTTTCTGTCAATTTGGGGAAATGTGCAGTTATATTAACTCTTTGAATATACTTTCTTCCCTTTTTTTCCCTCTCTTTTCCTTTTAGGATCCCCATTATGCATATTGTGACATACTTTATGGTGTCCCACAAGTCTCTGAGGCTTTTGTTCACTTTTTTCTTTCTGTTCCTCAGACTGTATAATCTTGATCGATCTATTCTCAAGTTTAGTAATTCTTTCTTTTGCCAGGTCATATCTGCTTCTGAACCCTTCTACTGAACTTTTCATTAAGTGATGATAGTTTTCAGATCCAGAATTTTCACCGCCTCATTTTTATAATGTCTATCTCTTCATTGATATTCTCTAATGAGAAATTATCACTATACCTTCCTTTAATTCTTCAAATGTAGTTTCCTTTACTTCCTGGAACGTGTGTATAAAAGTTACTTGAAAGTCTTTGTCCGCTAAGACCCCCCTCAGACAGTTTCTGCTTTCTACTTTTCTACTTCCTACTTTTCTACTGTCCTGAATATGGGTCATACTTTTCTGTTTCTTTGTATATATAATAATCTTTTGTTGAAAACTGGGCATTTTAGATAATATTATAGCAACAGTAAACTAACCTCCCTCTGGGGCTTGTTTTTTTTTTTTTTTTTTGTCTAATGGCTTAGCTGGGCTAATTCTAGGAATTCTATTTACCCTGTAGTGGGTAGTGTCAAAAGTTTCTGCAGAGGTTTTTTTTGTTTGTTTGTTTTTTCCCCTTTTTTATTTTTAAGTCTAGCTTCCTTGAGTTTGCTGTTGAGTCAGCATAGCTTTGTGGTTAAGCCATCAATTAGTCAGAAGCTGTGCCTAAGTCCCTAGATCCAGTGAGGTCTTCATCCTTTTCCATTGGATCTGTGGCTTGCAGACTGCTTTCGCAGTTCAGGGGGAAACCAGTCAGTCAGGGACTTGTATTTTGGAAGTGCTTTCTCTAGTCATCCCTGAGAAAATGCAGCTTTGAGCAAAGAAGTCTTTGCTCAGATTTCTTTGAGCACAGGGGGTGAGTGTGATTTTAGCAGGACTCCTAGACTATCTCTTTCCCTGATATACTTCCTGTGTCTGGTCTCCCTCTGTTCATGTTACCAATCTGTTATCCTCTGATGGCTAGCCTCTGCGAGCGGTTACAGTGTTAAACAACACCCTGGGGGTACGAATTCCTCTGCTCGAATCCGTAAGTCTATTGTCTCTGGCTAGGCCAGATCAGAGTCTGCAATTTGCCTCACAAGTCCTCCTAGGGAGAACCTCGGTGCTATGGCATTACAGGGAGTTGGGGGACACTGTTCTTCACTAACTAATCCACCCAGATCCTCCCTGTAGAGCGGGTGCTGTGAGTTGAGGAAACAGGCACCACCAACTGGTTGCTGTCACCCGCCCAGTATAGATTCTGCAGCACAGAGATGGAGAAATGGGCTATTCACCCGGTTCCACCAGCTTTCCAGTGCAGACATTCCAGACCACGAAACTGGGGAAGATACAAGTTGTTTACTAGGCTGATTCTGAGTCAGCCCAGTCTGTCCAGTGGGCCTGGAGTAGTTTTTCTACAGATGGAGCCAGGGGAGTGATGGGTGCTGTTCGACTGTCATGGGTTGCTACTGTTCTTGCACGTTTCCATCAAATTTGTTGAATAAATCTCTCAATTTTGTATAAGCCTGTTGATCCAGCTCCAGAGATTTTAAATGGTTTTCTTTGATAATTTTGACCAGTTTAATAGATGCCTCTCTGGAGGAGAAGATTCCGTGAGCCTCTCACACCAGGAAGGGGTATGTATGAATTTCTGAGATCAAGGCCATAGCTGCAGATGATTGACAACAGAACCAAGGCTGGGCAAGTAGGTGGCTGAGAAAATAAAACCACCATCATTATGACATATGTTAAATATTTATGCTATAGACACTCTTGAACTGAGTTTAGTCTCATTTTATCTTCATCAGTCAGTTCAGTTGCTCAGTTGTGTCCAACTTTGCAACCCCATGAATCGCAGCCCGCCACGCCTCCCTGTCCATCACCATCTCCCGGAGTTCACTCAGATTCACGTCCATCGAGTCAGTGATGCCGTCCAGCCATCTCATCCTCTGCCGTCCCCTTCTCCTCCTGCCCCCAATCCCTCCCAGCATCAGAGTCTTTTCCAATGAGTCAACTCTTCACATGAGGTGGCCAAAGTACTGGAGTTTCAGCTTTAGCATCATTCCTTCCAAAAAAATCCCAGGGCTGATCTCCTTCAGAATGGACTGGTTGAATCTCCTTGCAGTCCAAGGGACTCTCAAGAGTCTTCTCCAACACCACAGTCCAAAAGCATCAATTCTTTGGCACTCAGCCTTCTTCACAGTCCAACTCTCACATCCATACGTGACTACTGGAAAAACCATAGCCTTGACTAGACGGACCTTTGTTGGCAAAGTGATGTCTCTGCTTTTGAATATGCGATCTAGGTTGGTCATAACTTTTCTTCCAAGGAGTAAGCGTCTTTTAATTTCATGGCTGCAGTCAGTATCTGCAGTGATTTTGGAGCCCCCAAAAATAAAGTTTGCCACTGTTTCCATTGTTTCCCCATCTATTTCCCATGAAGTGATGGGACCGAATGCCATGATCTTCATTTTCTGAATGTTGAGCTTTAAACCAACTTTTTCACTCTCCTCTTTCACTTTCATCAAGAGGCTTTTTAATTCCTCTTCACTTTCTGCCATAAGGGTGGTGTCATCTGCATATCTGAGGTTATTGATATTTCTCCCAGCAATCTTGATTCCAGCTTGTGTTTCTTCCAGTCCAGGCTTTCTCATGATGTACTCGGCATATAAGTTAAATAAGCAGGGTGACAATATACAGCCTTGACGTACTCCTTTTCCTATTTGGAACCAATCTGTTGTTCCATGTCCAGTTCTAACTGTTCCTTCCTGACCTGCATACAGATTTCTCAAAAGGCAGGTCAGGTGGTCTGGTATTCCCATCTCTCTCAGAATTTTCCACAGTTTATTGTGATCCACACAGTCAAAGGCTTTGGCATAGTCAATGAAGCAGAAATAGATGTTTTTCTGGAACTGGCTCGCTTTTTCCATGATCCAGCAGATGTTGGCAATTTGATCTCAGGTTCCGCTGCCTTTTCTAAAACCAGCTTGAACATCAGGAAGTTCATGGTTCACGTATTGCTGAAGCCTGGCTTGGAGAATTTTGAGCATTACTTTACTAGCATGTGAGATGAGTGCAATTGTGTGGTAGTTGGAGCATTCTTTGGCATTGCCTTTCTTTGGGATTGGAATGAAAACGGACCTTTTCCAGTCCTTTGGCCACTGCTGAGTTTTCCAAATTTGCTGGCATATTGAGTGCAGCACTTTCACAGCATCATCTTTTAAGATTTGAAATAGCTCAAGTGGAATTCCATCACCTCCACTAGCTTTGTTCATAGTGATGCTTTCTAAGGCCCACTTGACTTCACATTCCAGGATATCTGGCTCTAGGTGAGTGATCACACCATCATGATTATCTGGGTCGTGAAGACCTTTTTTGTACAGTTCTTCTGTGTATTCTTGCCACCTCCTCTTAATATTTTCTGCTTCTGTTAGGTCCATACCATTTCTGTCCTTTATCGAACCCATCTTTGCATGCAATGTTCCTTGGTAGCTCTAATTTTCTTGAAGATATACCATTAAGTATTAATGAAAGTGAAAGTGTTGGTCGCTAAGTTGTGTCTGACTCTTTGCAGACCCCATGGACTGTAACCTGTCAGGCTTCTCTGTCCATGGAATTCTCCAGGCAAGAATACCCGAGTGGGTCTCAATCCCTGGTTGACAACTTGATTGCAATCTCATAAACAATTCTGAACCAGAACTATCCTTTTATGTCTCTCCTGGGTTCCTGACTCTCAGAAACCATATGAAATAATATTTGTTGTTTTAAGTCATTAAGTTTTAGAGTAAATTGTTAACTAATGTAGATACTTTATCTTGCTGGTCTACCTGATTGTTATCAGTCCTCTCTTCTCTACTCTATCCCTAGACCTTGTCAGGAATTGTGGGTTTAGAATGAACACAAGCATTTCTTGTGGTGAGTATACTTCAACATTTCACCAGAGGGCTTGACTAGCCCTTGTTTTATTGTTACTATACTGTTTCTGGTGTCATGGAAAGAGCACTGGGCTACAAATGGAGAGTATTTTTACTAGATATGTAAGTGATCTTGGATAAGTTATTTCACACCCCTGAACATTCTCATCTCTCACATGGGGAAAATAATACCTGCCATACACACCTGTAGGGGTAGTTACAAAGACGAAATGAAATAATTGATGGGAAATCCAACAAAAGAATAAGCAGTTTCAGGACAATATCAAATCCCCTCTAACAGTTGCTGTTGTTGTTGTTCATAGCTGGGGGAAAACATCTTCTGAATTTTAAAACAATTATTATTAATTTCTACAATGATATATGGAATTACAAACTCTTAGGTAGTTATGTTATACCACTGTGTTTCATTCAGCCTCCAATATGGCAGTTCCTTAAGTAGCAATCTTTCTGGCAAAGCAAAGATTTCCCCCTCATGAACCAAGATATCATTCTCTTTCAAGGATTGTAATTGTCCCTCATTAATTAATTAATTAATAATATTAATTCCCTTCACTCTTAGTTTGATTATGCAGTTCCTTCTTTCCAGCAAACAGCTCAGCATCGAAATAGTTCCATTACCTATTGAGCAATTTCTTCTTTGGGCAAACAACTGATCAAATAATAGCAGCCCAAATAATAACTGCCCCAATAAATGTCTTCAATATTTGAGAAAAGGGATATAATATAGAACAAGAATCAAATTCAGTGCTCTGTGACAACCTGGAGGGGTGGGATGGGGTGGGAGGTGGGAGGAAGGTACAAGAGGAAGGGGACATAGGTATACCTATGGTTGATTCATTTTGATATATGGCAGAAACCAACACAATAATGTAAAGCAATTATCCTCTAATTAAAAAGAAATAAATTTAAATAAAAAATAGAACAAGAAAAATGTAATCATATTTACATTAGAGATATTAGTATGAATTCATAATGCAGTTTTTCTCAACAAATATTTCATTCATAGTTCTGATCATAGAAAAAGCCTAGAAAATATGAACACATTAACCAACTAAACACCACAGCATTCAAACTGTGGTCACTAAACATTTCTTAATTTATTTATTTCAGTGGGTGTGTAGTAGTATATCATTACAATTTTAATCTAATGACTAATGTTGTTGAGCATCATTATTAGCCATTGGTGGATACCTTTCTGTGAAATGTCTAAGTATTAAGTGCCTCTTTTATCAGGTTGTTTATTTTTATTACTGGCTTGTAAGAGCTCTTTAAATGTCTGGATGTGAGCCATTTGTTAGTCATATATTTTGCACATATATTTTCCAGTATAGTGGTTTGTATTTTCTTGTCTTTCTTAATGATGTCCTTTGATGTCTTGACATTTTTTAATTTTACAAAATATAGATAACATGTTTTTCTTTTATTGTTAGTCTTTATGTATTTGAGTCAAGAAATTGTTGCTTATCTTCCAGTTCACAAAGATGATCTGTTATACTTTCTTCTTAGAGTTTTAATTTTTAAATTAAGTTTAATTTTTTTAATTTTAATTTTTATATTTAAGTTTATGATTCATTTTGAATTATTTTTGTATATGGTGTAAGAGGTGAACCAAAGCTTGTTTTAATAGTTGTTTCAGCATCTTTGTCAAAAATCATTTGCTGATTTGTGAGTTAGTCTATTTCTTGACTCCTTTCTGTTCCATTGATCTATTCTTATGTATCTACTACACTGTCTTAATTATTGCAGCATTATTTTAGACATTAAAAGCAGATAGTGTAAGTTCTCCTACTTTAATCTTATTTCAAGATTATTTTGGCAATCCTAGCTAAGATGCATTTCTATAAAAGTTTTAGAAATACCCTATCAATTTCTACCAAAAAAAAGTCAGCTGAAATTTCAATCAGAATTCCATTGAAAGTAGAGATCAATTTGTAGAGAATTAAAATCTTAAAAATATGGAGTCTTCCAAGTGAACATATAGTGAACATGCTATATCCTTCAATTTATGTAGGTCTTCAATGTTTTGAATATTTAGTGTGGGAGAACCACACATTTTACATTAAATATATGCCTATTCATCTTATATTTTTGATGCTTTTGTAAATATTTTATTACTTTTCATATTCCAGTTATTTGTTGCAAGAATATGATCGATTTTAATATATTTCCCATATATCTTGTACCTTTTCTATTTTTTGAAGGTTTCTTGGGGCTTCCCTGGTGACTCAGATGGTAAAGAATCTGCCTGCAATGCAGGAGACCTGGGTTCAATCCCTGGGTCCAGAAGATCCCCTGGAGAAGGGAATGTCAACCCACTCCGGTATTCTTGCCTGGAGAATTCCATGGACACAGGAGCTAGGCAGGCTACAGTTCATGGGGTCAATATGAGTCGAAAATGACTGAACAACTAACACTAGTATTGGTATGTAAATGATCATGTTGACTATGGGAAAAAAACAGTTTAACTTTCCTTCTTCTCAATCTTTGTGCTTTTTATTTCTGTATTGCACTTATTACAGCCTCTAGTATAATGTTGAATAGAAATAGTAAGAGCAGATGTTTTTACCATTTTCCTAATTTTAATGGGAAAGCATTTAATATTTTATTGTTAACAATTATGTTAACTGTTGGTTTTTCGAGATACCTGTTATCAGGCTGAAGAGAATCCTTAGTCTGCTGAGATTTTCCTTTTAATTCTGAATTGATGTCAGTTTTTTTCTGCCTTTGTGATTATCACATGGTTTTGGTGTTTTTTTTTTGTTTGTTTGGTTTTTTTTTTTTTTGNATAGTTTATTTTTCTCTCATGAAAAGAGGTCAGGAGTCTGTTCATGGATGGTTTGGTGGCTTCCTGGTGTCAAGGACTTCTGCTCCTCCTATCTTGTTACTCACTATGCATGAATTCTATTTTCTTTTTTTTTAAATTTAAATTTATTTAATTGGAGGCTAATTACTTTACAATATTTTATTGGTTTTGCCATACATCAACATGAATCCACCATGGGTGTACACGTGTTCCCCATCCTGAATCCCCCTCCCACCTCCCTCCAAGTACCATCCCTCTGGGTCATCCCAGTGCACCAGCCCCAAGCATCCTGTATCCTGCATGGAACCTGGACTGCCGATTTGTTTCTTATATGATATTATACATGTTTCAATGCCATTCTCCCAAATCATCCCACCCTCTCCCTCTCCCACAGACTCCAAAAGACTGTTCTATACATCTGTGTCTCTTTTGCTGTCTCACATACAGGGTTATCATTACCATCTTTCTATCACATGGTTTTTAAATCTTTATTCTGTTAAGATTATGAATTAACTTGATAGGCTTTGAATATTAAATAAAACTTTGATTCCTGGGGTAATCATTAATTGTTTATGATGTATTATCTGTTGTATATATTGCTGAATTCAAGTTGTTAATATTTATTAAAGATTTTTGTGTCTATGTTACTGAAGGATATTGGTTTGTAATTTGCTTTTCTTGTAATGTTCTTGTCAGATCAGGGCTGGGTGCATAATTTGTGGGACCTAGTACAAAATGAAAATCCAGGAAATTCTGTAAAAGATACAAAAATAAAAATGTTTTCCCTTTAAGTATTTTATTATATATAAAATAGAATAGTAGTCACAATGACACATGAATAACAACACAAACTTCTGAATTGCAAAAAATGGTGTCAATTTTATATAATACAATAAATAGTATTTTGTTAATGTGATAACTTGATTGGTCATAAGGTTTTTCTGGCTCACTCTGCAAAATCATTTACTGGATACTCAAAATTTATATTTTCAGCAATCTCATTTTCAATTGTCATAATGAAAGCAACATATATTTACAGGTTGTGATAATATTGGAATACATTTCTGATAAGTAATTTTGAAATATAAATTGTGTTGCACCTAGAGCTGATGATTCTCACAGAACAATTTTTCTATAAAGATCTAACTCTTCATACAAATCATTTTTCTGTAAGTGTGAATTTGATTTTCAGTGTGAATTTATACAACAGTGTGTTGAGAACTCTGAAAATGGCCCCTAAAAATGTCATGCCCTAATCCCTGGAACCTGTATATATATGAAGAGATACTACTCTTGTGATTGTTATATTAGATGGTACAGTTGACCTTTATTCAGGTGAGCCTAGCCAGATCACATAAGTACGCTTAAGTGCTCAGAGTTTTCTCCAGCTGATAAGAGAAAAGGAAGTCAAAGAGACTTGATGCGTATGAGGGATTCAAAATGAGAGTGCCCGCTGCCAGCTCTGAGGTAGTAAGAGGACATGTAAGAAGTTAATTTTTTCTCCAGGTAGAAATAAGTCAGCAAGTCCTGCTCACATTGGTGGAGGGAAGGCAGAGGAGTAGGGGAGAGGTTGTTGATAAAATAATTAAGTTCCAACTCCTAGAGGGGAGAATCTACATAAATTATGTGTAATTCCTTTGTAAGGTTTATTTTTCTCTATTCCTCCATTAATTTATTTATTCAATTATTTATTTATACCATTAAGGACTCATAAAAATTTATCTTACATTTGGTGTTATAATTCAGTACTGTATTACTTTTTCTTTGTTGTTCACATGTTTCCATCTTTGACCATTGGAGAAGAATTTGATCTGAGACCAGTGAAGAGGTTTGATCACTCAGAGCTTTTGTGTAGTAAAGTTTTATTAAAGTAGAAAAGAGATAGAGAAAGCTTCAGACATAGACATTAGAAGGGGGGCAGAAAGAGTACCCCCTTGCTAGTTTATAGCAACAAGTCACATACCTATTAGCAAGCTGCTAATTAGAGAAAGGACATGTCTCAAAACTCAGGCAGTTGCACCAGGCTCCTCACCCACAACATGCATTTTGAGATAGCATTGGCACAAGGTGAGTTATCCCGGGCCATAAAACAATTGACATGAATCTTGAAGAAAGGCGATTTCCAAGCAAATACATAGTTTCCCTAACACAGCTTAAGAGAAATGGGTAATACATACTGGTTTGTTGAGCCATTATGGGTTCTGAGTCTTAGGCAGAACTGATTTGAAGAAAAGCAGATTCTAAGGAAATTTGTAGTTCATTAACATAGCTTAAGAAAACCATTTCCACAAGAAAAATGCATTGGTTAGCTCAAGTTTTGAAAAAGTTAAGTTCAGGTGGAAGCAGGTGTCATTGTGACAACACAGAATTTGAAAAGAAACCTCCTTTCAATTTTGTATAGAGAAGGGCAAGAAACCATCTGACACTTGTAGTGTCTGTTGAGAATGCACAAAGTATTAATTTGTACATTCGTAAATTCTCCCTCGATACCAATCTTGAAGGAGACATACAGGGTTAAGGGTATAGGTCAAGTAGGGTTCCTGACGTCTGTCTCTTATTCTCGTTGTTTCGAGAAACTTCCCTACCCTCTCCCTTCTGATACTCTTGTCTAATTTTCCTAATCTCACGTAATTAGACCTTTCTACTTTGTTAGTTAGTACTTATTAATGGTGGTCATGTTGGTGGTGGTCATTCGTGAATGACATACTGTCAGTGGCACGATTCCCGTGTTTATACAGGTTCCTCTCTACTTCCCGATAGTTTCGTCTACACTTGTAAGGAAGAAAGTCAATACTGAAGATACACAGTTCGTGACACAACCAGTTCGTTGTCAACACTTGATCAATTTTTGTCTTACAGTGTCTCTCTTAGAGTCTAAACTTTAGGTTTATAAGTCCAAATTCGAGATTCTCATAATTATTGATACACATACTGTAACTCTTTTAATGGATTCGAAGAACACACATACACACACACACACGTGTGTGAACCAACAAGTCAGCACAGACTGAGAAACACTGACCTACTTGACATCGGGTGGTCCGAGAAGACAGGTACCTTAAGAGACCCGTTCTTATGACCTCGTTCGACGGTAAAGGAAGAGGTCCACAAAAAGTGTTGGGTCCCTAGCTTGAGTGCAGAGGACGTGACGTCCGCTTGAGGAATGGTAGACTCGGTAGTCCCTTCGGGTGGATTGGAAGAATTCAGTCAAGTCAAGTCAGTAAGTCAGCACAGGTTGAGAAACACTGGTGCACTTAGCGTCGTCCGGTCCGGAGGGACAGGTAGTGGTTGAGGGTCTCAAATGGGTTTGAGTACAGGTAACTCAGTCCCTACGGTAGGTTGGTAGAGTAGGAAACAGCAGGGGAACAGGAGGACGGAAGTTAGAAAGGTTGTAGCCCCAGAAAAGTTTACTCAGTCAGAAACGTAGTCCATCGGTTTTGTAACCTCAAAGTGGAAGTTGTAGTCAGGAAGGTTACTTGTGGGTCCTTACTAGAGCAAATCCTACCTGACCAACCTAGAACGTCCGGTTCCCTACGAGTTCTCAGAAGAGTTTGTTGTGTCAAGTTTCCGTAGTTAAGAAGACTCGAGTGTAAAGAAATATGAGGTTGAGATTGTAGGCATGTACTGATGACCTTTTTGGTTTGGAACTGATCTACCTGGAAACGACTGTTTCATTACAGAGACGGAAAGTTATGCGACAGATCCAACCAGTATTGAAAAAAGGTTCCTCATTCGCAGAAAATTAAAGTATCGATGTTCGTGGTAGACGTCACTAAAACCTCAGGTTTTTTTATTTCAGACCGTGATAGACGTCACGGGAGTAGATAAAGGGTACTTCACTACCCTGGCCTACGGTTCTAGAATCAAAAGACTCACAACTCGAAATTCGGTTCAAAAAGTGAGAGGAGAAGTTGAAAGTAGTTCTCCGAGAAATCAAACAGAAGAGAAAGACGGTATTCCCACCTCAGTAGACGTATAGACACCAAAACTATAAAGAGAGTCGTTAGAACTAAGGTCGAACACGAAGTAGGTCGGGTCGTAAAGAGAACTACATGAGACGTATATTCAATTTATTCGTCCCACTGTTATATGTCGTAATTGCATGAGGCAAAGGATAAACCTTGGTTAGACAACAACGTACAAGTCAAGATTGACAACGAAGGACTGGATGTGTCTCCAAAGAGTTCTCCCTCAAGTCTACCAAACCATAAGGGTAGAGAAAATCTTAAAAGACGTCAAATAACACTAGGTGTGTCAGTTTCCGAAACCGTATCTGTTATTTCGTCTTTATCTATATAAAGACCTTGAGAGAACGAAAAAACTACTAGGTCATCTACAACCGTTAAACTAGAGACCAAGGAGACCGAAAAGATTTTGGTCGAACTGGTAGACCTACAAGTGCCAAGTACATAACGACTTCGGACCGAACCTCTTAAAACTCGTAATGAAGTGATCGCACACTTTACTCACGTTAACACGCCATCTAACTCGTAAGAAATCGTAACGAAAAGCCTCCCTGACCTTACTTTTGACTGGAAAAGGTCAGGACATCGGTGACGACTCAAAAGGTTTAAACGACAGTATAACTCACATCGTGAAAGTGTCGTAGTAGAAACTCCTAAACTTTATCGAGTTGACCTTAAGGTAGTGGAGGTGATCGAAACAAGTGTCACTACTAAAGATTCCGGGTGAACTGAAGTGTAAGGTCCTACAGACCGAGATCCACTCACTAGTTTGATAACACTAAGAGACCCAGTACTTCTAGAAAAAACATATCAACAAGACACATAAGAACGGTGGAGAAGAATTATAGGAGACGACGACAATGCAGGTATGGCAAAGAGAGGAAACAACTCGGGTAGAAACGTACTTTACAAGGGAACCATAGAGATGAAAAGAACTTCTCTAGAGATCAGAAAGGGTAAGACAATAAAAGGAGATAAAGAAGCGTGACTAGTGACTCCTTCCGAAAGAATAGAGAGGAACGATAAGAAACCTTGAGACGTAAGTTTACCCACATAGAAAGGAAAAGAGGAAACGAAAACCGAAGAGAAGAAATGTGTCGATAAACATTCCGGAGGAGTCTGTTGGTCAAACGAAAAAACGTAAAGAAAAAGAACCGTTACCAGAACTAGGGACAGAGGACATGTTACAGTACTTGGAGGCAGGTAACAAGAAGTCCGTGAGACAGATAGTCTAGATCAGGGTATGTAGATAAAGAGTGAAGGTGACATATTAGTATTCCCTAAACTAAATCCAGTATGGACTTACCAGATGACCGAAAGGGGTGAAAGAAGTTAAACTCAGTCTTAGACCGTTATTCCTCAAGTACTAAACTCAGTGTCAGTCGAGGGCGAGAACAAAAAGACTGATATATCTCGAAGAGGTAGAAACCGACGTTTCTTATATTCGTTAGACTAAAGCCACAACTGGTAGAGCACTACAGGTACCCATTAGAAGAGAACATAACAACCTTCTCCCACAAACGATACTGGTCACACAAGAGAACCGTTTTGAAATAAGCGGAAACGGGACGAAGTAAGACATGAGGTTCCGGTTTACACGGACAATGAGGTCCATAAAGAACTGAAGGATGAAAACGTAAGGTCAGGGGATATTACTTTTCCTGTAGAAAACCCACAATAAAGATTTTCCAGAGTATCATGAAGTACTTGGCAAGTTGAAGTCGAAGAAGTCACAATGAAAAGCCCCGTATCTGAACCTAATGGCACTATAACTTACCAAACGGATCCTTTGCTTGTCTCTAGTAAGACAGCAAAAACTCTAACATAGGTTCATGACGTAAAACCTGAGAAAATAACTGATACTACAGATGAGGTAAAGAAGATTCCCCAAGGACGGGTGTCATCATATATATATTACTAGTAGACTCAATTTAAGTGAGTAAGGTCAGGTCCGGATAGATTTTCTTGACATTCTCCAAAACCTGGTTAATCAATCATCAAAACTCCCAAAAAAATTCGTCGGTTTAGAAACAAGTATATTTTGGAATGTCTTTACAGAAGGTGCATTTTCCCAACTTTCACGTTTAGAATACGAACTACATGTGACTTCCAGTATTGTCATGGTGGTAGGGAGGCGACCCGGCAGGGGTAAGGGACCAACGACGACGACGACGACGATTCAGCGAAGTCAGCACAGGCTGACACACGCTGGGGTATTTACCGTCGGGTAGTCCGAGGGGGCAGGGACCCTAAGAGGTCCGTTCTTGTGACCTCACCCAACGGTAAAGGAATTAAGCGAGTCAGCACAGACTGAGTCGCTAGGGCACCTGACGTCGGATGGTCCGAAGAGGCAGGTACTCTAAAAGGTCCGTTCTCATAACCTCACCCAACGGTAACGGAAGAGGCAGTAAGGGACCTTCGTTGGGATTTCCATAGATATATTGATGGCAGACCTCTAGATACCTTATCTAATAGAAATTCCTGGGAAGATTTAGATTGTAGGTTACTGATCGAGACTTAACAAGGAGTGGATGTAGAAATTTTTGAAAACAATTTAGATCAGGTAGTTCATAAACAGCTTACAGATCGTAGTATCTTTTGTGTTCTATCTTAAAGACGGAACCTCCTCGAGTTGTTGAAAAACTTTTGTTTTATTTATTTCACCCTTACGTGAAGTCTCCTTTCTCCCAAAGTTCCTCATCCGGTAGTAGTTTCCGGGTGCCTCATCTTCTAAGTGAAGAGACAGAAAAAGCACCGACATAGTAGTTACGGACCAACTCATCCACAACTTATTTATGACTTGTTTACTTGACTTGTCTACCCACCTACCTACGTACTCCGATAATAGAATGAGTACAACTGACTTTAAGTCGGTTTTTCAGACGTGTCAATTTTCATAAAAGTTTCCACTCTCTAAAAAAAGAGTATTCGTGTCAAAATGTTCCTTTCGTTTAAAGAAGTAATAAGTAAGGTGATAGGTGAAGGATGTTAATTTCCCACTATAAAATAATCTTATTTTTGTTTCACTTTTTCATGTGGGGTAATACAATCGAGGGGTTAAACTCAGTCGTCTGTTTTATTTCCGTTTTAAGTCACGTTGGTACACTTTACATTAAAACACCCTCATTTAGTAATCTGGTTTAAAACTTAACGGTCCTCTAGAAAGAAAGTCACTTGAATAAAAATACCTCCAGTAAGTGTACGACGTTCATTCGTTCAGTGGCTTCGTCCATATAGTTCTATCTTTGCTCCCGGCAAAACCGAGAGTAGAGGAGTAGTGGTGATCACCATTCTTTTACCGTCCCTCCAATTTTTCTTCCGTCGACGAAAAGAAAAAGGAGGGTTTGAACTTAAGGCTGGGTATTCTATGTGAAACAGAAAGACCTGAGTTTCAGTCGGTCGTTCGTGAATTCATTTTAATTCCGTTGACGTGGTTACCGTTTCTTAAACTACCTTTCGAACAACCTCTGTCGAGTAAACTCATTTTCGCAACGGACAAGTCCCTTGTTATATTAAAGACCTCTTTATAAAGACCCTTCCCGGCCCACCGAGACGTCAAAATATCGAGTCCACTATAGTTAATAGGTCCTGTTCACAACATATACTGATTGCAAGAGTTTGGACTTAACACAAAGGGATCTTCCGATGATATAAACTTTCCTGTAATTGCACAATTAAAAGGTGAAAAAAACAAAATCGTATAGGAATTATAAAATAAATACTCTTTATAACCCGACCTTCTTCGCGTTCGACCTTAGTTCTAACGACCCTCTTTATAGTTATTGGAGTCTATACGTCTACTGTGGTGGGAATACCGTCTTTCACTTCTCCTTGATTTTTCGGAGAACTACTTTGACTTTCTCCTCTCCCTTTATCAATGGAATTTCGAGTTGTAAGTCTTTTGATTCTAGTACCGTAGACCAAGGTAGTGAAGTGCCCTTTATCTACCCCTTTGTCACCTTTGTCACAGTCTGAAATAAAAAACCCCGAGGTTTTAGTGACGTCTACCACTAACGTCGGTACCGTTTTGGTTATGTCATAACATTTCATTTTATTTCATTTTAATTTATTTATTTATTTTTCTTATTAATTTTTTTTTTCTTTTTACGAATGAGGAATCTTCCTTTCAATACTGATTGGATTTATCGTATAAGGTTTCGTCTCTGTAATGAAACGGTTGTTTCCAGGCAGATCAGTTCCGATACCAAAAAGGTCACCAGTACATACCTACACTCTCAACCTGACACTACTTTCGACTCACGGCTTCTTAACTACGCAAACTTGACACCACAACCTCTTCTGAGAACTCGTAGGGAACCGGACGTCCCTCTAAGTTTGTCAGGTAGGATTTCCTCTAGTCAGGACCCACAAGAAACCTTCCTGACTACGATTTCGACTTTGAGGTTATGAAACAGGTGTAGTACGTTTCTCAACTGAGTAACCTTTTCTGACACTACGACCCTCCCTAACACCCGTCCTCCTCTTCCCCTGTCGTCTCCTACTCTACCCACCTACCGTAGTGACTGAGCTACCTGCAATCAAACTCACTTGAGGCCCTCAACCACTACCTGTCCCTCCGGACCGCACGACTCTAAGTACCCCAGCGTTTCTCAACCTGTACTGACTCGCTAACTTGACTTGACTTATAAAATAATATCATATTATATATGATGATAAGACTTATATCTAATTCTTACCTGTATAAAAATCTTTGTAAGACCCACCCACATTATGTCCAAAAAAAAAAAGGTAGATACGGTGGACTTTGGACTCGACGAATCTCTCTGTAATTACGACCCTCGGTCGTACCCTCTAGGGTGGGTACTGTTCCAGTACGTCCTGAGCTCCCTGAGGGACCCGGTAGGGTGGGTACTGTTCCAGTACACCTTCTCAGGACTATTCGTTCCGGAGTCCTGAGCTGCCTGGGGGACCTGGACGAGCTCGTAGATGGGGTTTTGGTCTTAGACAGACAGAATGATAAAATACAGAAAGTGGTTGAGAAGACTGTAATTGTCCCACGACAGGGGTTGGTGGAAAGAGACCATTCTCAATTGAATCCCGAAATCAATTATTTAGAGGACCCGTACTTTCCTCACAAAGTTTGGGGGACAATCGTAAGATCGAATGAACCGTCCAAATAGGTCTGAGAACGTTGTAACAACTCGGTTACGAACGACGGTTCAAGAGTGTAGGGAATAGGTAACACAAGGACCCTCAAGTATATCAATTCTATATTTTTAATGTTCGTCATCGAAATTGTAATCGTTGTAATCTGAAACTTAATTATTCAAGAAAGAAACGACATTGGACGACTTAGAAACGAGGTATTTTTACATTGAGACATGAAATTCCCACTACGTCCGATCTTTAAATTCTTTTTTGTGAAATTCCTTTTTAGTAAGAAAGGAATAGAGAAAGAGATAGAAAGAAGTAAGCGGTTGCAGTAGGTAGGACTCCTATAGGGACCTGAGACGACTCCGACCTGGAGCTGTGTAGTTTGATTCTCTACTTTATTTTTTATAGGGTAACGAAACATCAGAAAGAGGTTCCACGTCACTATATAATCACTTTTGCAACATAGGGAAGGAAACGACACTGTTCGTTTCTCTAGGGTCAGGTACACCCTGAGGTATCCATCGACGTTGTTTACAGTATCCCACTCATCTTTATACTACTCCAGGACTGACGAGTCCTATCCACTGGAGTGACGAAAGAAGATAAGTAAAATTGATGAGTGGATATTTTTGACCTAAGTTGAGTTCCAGAACTCTAAGTAGTTTTCTGGACGTAAACCTTACTTATGTCAATAAGGTACCTGGTGTACCCAAGATTACGTGACCGGCGTCGACCGGTTTGACAGTGAACGAAGACAGAAGATTCGTTTTACACCTTTAAAGACCAGTCCTCAGAAGTTGGAACGGTGGTCTCTCGGTATTGACGGTATAAATTTTTCCGAAACGAGGATACGATTTCATAAAAGTATCTTGTTCTTTACACCAAATTTACTCTCTCTTTTTTCTTGGTTTTTCTCTTTTTCATTAAAAGACGGGGAGTGTGTAAAAATAGATTCAAACCAGGTACATACAGATTAGACCTCCGACGATAGGATATATTTAATCTTAAAAAAACTAGTCCACGGGACTTGAAAGGTAAGAGAAGAAGGAGAAAGTGGGTTTAGCGAACACTGTACAAATAAGTAAGATAGTCAATTTTATAAATGAATCTTTGACGATAGACGGTCCTGAAAAGACTCGTAACCCTTATGTTGTCACTTATTTTATGTCCGGAACAGGATCAGAAATATAATCTCCCTACCCCTGTTACTTGTTTGTGTATTAATATTTTACCGTTTATCACCATTCACTATACTTCTTTTCTTTGTCTCATTGACATGTCTCTTACCAGTACTTTTCGGTGAGACTTCTCCACTGTAAATTCGTACTAAAACTTACTTCACTCCTAAGTCGAATTAAAAAGAAAAGTAACTTCTTTTTTAGACCCGTCAACGATTTTACTGATTCAAGTCTCAACCTTCATTCTTGTCCATAGTCTCAACTCTTTAAACCCTTTATGGTAGTCCTATAAGTTTCTTCAGTAGTACCTGAACTTCTAATAGATGACTTTCAGTTGATTTACTAGGTTCCCTACTGTCTTCCGACTCTCCATTGTACCAATTTTATATATTTAAGTCACTACCAATACTTATACTCGCCCCACCCAGACATCCGACTATGTAGGTTAAGATCTTTTTGTGGAATATTTACCATTTAATCTTATTATTTTTCATATAGACTCGAAGACCAAGATCGTGTTTTATTTCTATACGTGAAGAGGGATCAAAAGGGTTATTCATGTCGATTTTTGGATAAAATATATTTTGATTGTATTCGTGAGACTTTCCACCTCCCTCTTTCCGTCTGACCGATTCCTGAAACCCTAGGTTCCTTATTGTTTCACTACTTAAAGGACCCATAAGAAGTAAATAGAACCTGATCCATAACTCTTTCGGTCGTTGGGTCTCTTTGGTTTCTCGTGTCTGTTTTGATCAAAGTTCTTTCGGACGAGAGAGATCAGTTTTCTGGTTCTTTCCCCGTTTGTCGTTAAGTCTTTTTAAAATCTATTATTTGTGAAATAAGGTCGGTTTGTTATATCCTTTTAGTACCCGGAATGGGAGTAAGGTTACTCGTTTCTGATTCATCCCTTGGATCACCCATCCTCTTCCGGTTTACCTAGAAAGAGATTAGGGGTCGGTTACAATCACCTCCGGTGTACCACTCGTTTTTAGTCCACGGGGAGGGAGAGATAGTCGGTCCCACCATAGTCGTTTCGGGATCTTCCCTCGAAGTTGAAGATCCCGAAATGGGAGTAAGGGTACTCGTTTCGGATTCATCCCTTGGATCACCCATCTTCTTCCGGTATACCTAGTAAGTAGGGGTTAGTTACAATCACCTCCGGTGTGCCACTCGTCTTTAGTCCACGAGGAGAGAGATAGTCATAGTCTTTTCGGGATCTTCCCTCGAAGTTATAGATTCAGTTGTTCGTCATTGTCCCACAGGGAGATGAAGGGGTCTCATAGTTACGTCCGAATCACCTCTTGCACGTGAAGATAAAGGTGTCATCATTACTCCACCACTGGTGAAGGGGGTAGTCGTACTACGGTCTCATCTGGATGGTTTTCTTTTCTACAATCTTTCTAGGTCTTAGAGTATTATGTTATAAATGTTACAGTTCTTAAATTAAAATTTTTCAGTGACTATAGTTCGTTGGTCTTTTAGAGTTTGATTTCTTGTCTATGGTTATGGTTCTACTATGTGTACAACCTTAATAGACCTTCAAGTGCCAAGTCATAACGACTTCGGACCGAACCTCTTAAAACTCGAAACGAAACTTGCATCCCATCGAGAAGAGCCGGGAGTCCGAAAATACTTCAGAAATAAAGAACGTTTAGGACTTCCGACTAGACCAACTATAGTTCAGGGACTCTCGAAGGAAGAAAACAACATTATACACTACTAAACGAAGAAACGAGGGGAAGAATTCGGAGGAATGTCCTTTGGTCGTAGGTGAAGTCTTTCGAAAAGTGGACAATGATCTGTTAACACACGGTCGAGATGTATCCAGAGAGACGGTTTTGGTGGGTGGTCGTCATCACCGGCTCGCCAATTCCGTTACCTCGTCTTTAGGTGACCCCAGAGGGGGACGTCCAAGTTTGGGACGGCTGATACCGTTCAGTTCCAAAGCTGTGTGCACGAATCAAGAGAAAACGTCCACAGAGGTGTCTGGTAAATTTCTTAAATACTTGCCGACCCTATACTGACCCTGGGGTTCCCCCGATCTGTTGCTTCTGTACTGTCTCGATCCCTCAGCCCGCTAACACCAATGTTGGACTCAGGCCCTCCTCGCCCTCTCCACTGTTTTGGGAAGTCTGTTAGCGGTTGTCCTTCCGGTCATCGCGTTTTTGCCTGTTGTCTGCAAGCAATAAATGCTGGAGAGGGTGTGGACAAAAGGGAATCCTCCTACACTGTTGGTGGGAATGCAAACTAGTACAGCCACTATGGAGAACAGTGTGGAGATTCCTTAAAAAATTGCAAATAGANTACCTTATGACCCAGCAATCCCACTGCTGGGCATACACACCGAGGAAACCAGAATTGAAAGAGACACATGTACCCCAATGTTCATCGCAGCACTGTTTATAATAGCCAGGACATGGAAACAACCTAGATGACCATCAACAGATGAATGGATGAGAAAGCAGTGGTACATATACACAATGGAGTATTACTCAGCAGTTAAAAAGAATTCGACTCAGAGGGAGAGGGAGAGGTTGGGATGATTTGGGAGAATGGCATTGTAACAGGTATACTATCATGTAAGAATTGAATCGCCAGTCTATGTCCGATGCAGGATACAGCATGATTGGGGCTGGTGCACGGTGATGACCCAGAGAGATGTTATGGGGAGGGAGGTGGGAGGGGGGTTCAAGTTTGGGAATGCATGTACACCCGTGGGGGAGAAAAAAAAAGTTGTATGTCATATAAAATAAAAAAATTAAAAATTAAAAAAAGATATTAAAAAAAACAATATATTTCCTTCAATAGCAATAGCAATTGCATTGGAATGTAGAAATTAATTAGGCATTTTGATTCAAGAGTCCCTTTTTCTGAGATATAAAAGAGTGGGGTTTTTTGGTTTTGTTTTGTTTTTGGTGGTGGTGATGGTGGTTATGACTGTGGAGTGTTTTTTCATTGTCATTCTTTTTTAAAATTATCCCTTTCCTTCTTCCCTTCATTATCAAGCCTCCATGGGATGCTTCCTTTCCAATTTGCCTTTTTTCCCCAGAAGACGTTACTTACTGAGACTTCCTTCTGTGATCCAGGAACATTTTCAAATTAAATTTTTATTTTGAGATAATTGTAGATTCAGTTGAATTTGTATCATTCAGTTGAATGATAGAGAGATCCTGTGTACCCTCAATGGTAACATCTTGAAAAAGCACATGTGGGATATTGATATAGATGTTGTCAAGATATAAAATATTTCCATCACCGAAATGATCACTTATGCTGTCCTTAGTCACATCCACTTTCTTTCTACCCCCCTCCCCATTCCCTTCTTAACCCTTGGCAACCACTAATCTGTTTGAATGTTACATAAAGAGAGTCACACAACATGTAACTTTGGGGGATTTTTTTCTTTTTCTCAGCATAATTCACTGAACATTCATGCAGGTTATTGCATCATAGTTTGTTCTTTTTTGTTGCATGCACACACAGCAGTTTAAATATTAATTCACTGAAGTTGAATGAATGAAGTTGAATGAACTGGGTTGTTTCCAATCTTGAGCTGTCTCAAAGTTGCTATAATGTCTTATATCTGCAAGAATTACTCAATCTAGAAGTAGTTGATTAAACATTTCAATAGTTAGTAGAACAGAGTTGATGAAAATAGTATGATTATACTACAAATTCTGATATATGATAAATAAAAATAAAAAGTAAAAATGTGTGTTTTTTAAAAAAAAATTGGTGTACACATTTTTGTGTGGGCATAAACTTTTTAAAAATTTTTATTGGAGTATAGTTGCTTTACAATGTAAGTTTTTATTTCTTTGGAATAAATGTTCAGGAGTACGATTGCTAGTTATATAGTAACTATATGGGTAGTTAAGCTTTTTCCCAGATTGACAGCCTATTCCACACTGGCAATGTATGAGATTGTTTTCCCACATTCCTAACAGCATTTGGTATTGTCATTATTTTTTATTTTAGCTGTTCTATTCATAGAGATACCTCTTTGTAGTTTTAATGACTAATGATATATTTTCCATGCATAATGTTAGTGGTAGGTTTTTTGTAGATGCTCTTTATCAAGTTGAGGAAATTATCGTCTATTTCTATTTTTCTGAGAGTTTTTACGATTAATGAGTGTTGAAATTTGTTAAATCATTTTTCTGCATTGATTGATATGATCTATAATTTTTCTTCTCCAACCTGATGGTGGGTTATATTGATTACTTTTCAAGGACTGAACTGGCCTATGTGTGTCTTTAGGTCTTACATGAGTCTCTCATAGGCAGCATATCTATGGATCTTGTGATTTTATGTATCAGGTACCTTATGTCTTTCGACTGGAACATTTAGTTCATTCACATTTAAAGTAATTATTAATGGTGCATGTACTTACTGCCAAATTGTTGCTTCCTGTTTATTTTTGTAGTTTGTTTTCCCCCTTTCTTCTTTTGTTCTCTTTGCTTGTGATTTGATGACTATCTTTAGTGTTATATTTTGATTCCTTTCTCCCTCCACCCTGTCGTGTGTGTGTGTGTGTGTGTGTATCTATTACAGATTTTTGTTTTGTGCTTGCCATGAGGTTCATATATAACTATATATATATGATTATTTTAAGTTGATTTCTTATGTTTGAATGCATTCTAACAATTCTACATTTTTACCTCTCCCGTCAATTTTTAATGCATTCATCATAGTCTATATCTTTTTTGGTGTATCTCTTAACTACTTATTGTGGATATAGGTGATTTTACTATTAATACTTTGTCTTTTAACCTTCTTACTAGGCTTGTAAATGGTTTGTCTACTCTTTACTGTATGTTTGCATTTTTCAATGAGATTTTTTTCATAATTTTCAGATTTTCAGTGGTGGTCTTTTCTTTTTGCCTAGAGAACTTCCTTTAAAGTTTATTTTAAAGCAGCCTCATGGTGTTGAACTCTTTTAGTTTTTGTTTTTTGTAAAATTCTTTATCAATCCTTCAAATCTGAATGATAGCCTTACTGGTAGACTATTCTTGGTTGCAGGGTTTTTTATTTTTATCTTTGTTGAAAATATCCTGCCACTCCCCTCTTGCCTGAAAAGTCAGCTGATACTTATGAGCGTTCCCTTATACACAACTAATTGGTTGTCTCTTGCTGCTTTCAAGATTCTCTCTTCATCTTTATCCCTTGCCATTTTAATTATGTGTCTTGGGTTCATCTTATTTGGGACTCTGGGCTTTTGGGACCTGGATGTCTATTTCTTCTCCCAGGTTGTGGAAGTTTTCAGCTATCATTTCTTCAAATAAATTCTCATCCTCTTTCTCTCTTCTCCTTTTGGGACCCCTATAATACAAATGTTAGGGTGCTTGATGTTGTTCTGGAGGTCCTGTAAACTATCCTAAATTAATATTTTTTTTTCTGTTTTCTGTTCAGCTTGGGTGATTTCCACTACTTGGTTTTCCAATATGCTGGTCCATTCCTCTGTACTATTAAATATACTATTGATTCTTGTGTATTTTGTGAAATCTTGTGAAAAATTCTAATGTATTTTTCATTTAGTTATTGTAATCATCTCTGTTTGGTTCTTTATATTTCCTAACTCTTTGTTAATCTTCTCACTGTGTTCATCCATTCTTCTCCTGAGTTCACTGAACATCTTTATAATCATTAGTTTGAACTTTTTATCAGATAAATTGCTTATCTCCATTT
This sequence comes from Capra ibex, assembly GCA_006410555.1. Classification (NCBI taxonomy): domain Eukaryota; kingdom Metazoa; phylum Chordata; class Mammalia; order Artiodactyla; family Bovidae; genus Capra; species Capra ibex. Next base: position 11,624,931 of record SJYO01029184.1, on the reverse strand, counting down.
TGCTTCGTTCTTATTTTTTATTCATGTTACTTCAATTGGAACATATTCCTCTGTCATTTTGCTTGATTCTCTGTGTTTATTTCTATGTATTAGGTAGGCTGATTGTGTTTTCTAATCTTGAAGATGTCGCTTTATTTAGGAGAAGTCCCATGGGACCCAGCAGTATCTTCCCCTCTGTTCACCAGGGCTAAATGCTCTAGTGTGCTCCGTATGCAGGCAGCATGGGCCCTTCTGTTGTGGCAGATCCAACTGATGTGGTTGCCCTGATGGGCAGGGCTGAGTCCTAGGGCACCTGGCTGTAGAGTCAGTGTCTCTGGGACTAGTATTGGCCCGTTGGTGGGCGGGTAAGCTCCCAGAGCTAATAGAATAAGGAAAGGATTCCAAAAAGGCTCTTGCCAGCACCCGTGTCCTCATGATAGAATAAGCTCCCAAAGATGGGTGCTGCCACTGACTGTATCCCCAGAGGACGTCCCAGTTCTCTCCTGCCTGTCTGTGAGGTTCTCCAAGATCAGCAAGTGGGTCAGACTCAGGATCCTTTCAAATTATTGCCTCTGTCTCAGAGAGTGTGAAATTTGTATTTCCTAAAGTCCTCTGGCTCTCCCATACTCAAGCCCTGGTGGCCTCAAAGCCAGATGTTCTGGTGGCTCATCTTTCTGGTGCAGGACACACAGGCTTTGGAGCCTGTGAGTTCAGACACCTCAGTCCATGGGGAGAATGTCTATAATTGTAACATCCTCCTGAGTGTGCACTGCCTACCCAGGGATATGGTCCTTGAGTATATCATGTCTCTGCCCCTCCCATCTGTCTCGTGATTCTTCCTTATACCTTCAGTTGTCGAAAATCTTTTCTGCTACTACTCAGGTAATTCTCACAGATAATCGCTCTGTAAATAAGTGTAATTTTGGTGTGTCTGTGGAAGAAGGTGGGCTCTGTGTCTTCCTACTCACCATTTTGGCCACATTCCTTTTTCTACTTTCTTGAGGTGGGCATTTAGATTGTTGATTTTCTCTTTTCTAATGTAAACTTTTAGCACTATAAATTTCACTCTCAGTCTTGTTTTGTGTTCCACAATTTTTCATATGGTTTATTTTAATTTTTATTCAGTTTAATGTATTTTTGTGTATTTCGTATTTTTCTTTTAAATTTTGCTTGCAACTTTCTCTTTGATGCATGGCTTATTTATAAGAGCGTTGATTACTCTCCAAGTGTTTCGAGATTTTTCCTGTTATTTTTCTTTAATGATTTCAAAGTTTTTTTCCATTGTAGTTGGAAGACAATATCTGTATGATTTCAACTCTTAAAATTTGTTGAGGTTAAGTTTTATGATATAAAATATTGTCTGTCTTAGCATATGTTCTGTGGACACTTGATATAATGTGTATTTTTACCATTGGGTGCGATGTTCTATAAATGTGGATTAGATTCTGTGGGTTGATAGTGTTCTTGAATTCTTCTATATCCTTGTGGATATTCTAATTGTTCTATAATTATTGAAAGAGCAGTGTTTAATTCTTTAAATATAATTGTGGACTTGTCTGCTTCTTCTTTCAGTTCTATTATTTTTTGCTTCATGTAATTTGCAGCTGCATCGTCCAGTGTTTGCACATTTCGTGTGGATTTGTCTTCTTGGTGGATTGATCATTTTATCATTATATAATATCCCTCTCTGGGAAATTTTTTTTTTTTTTGCTTTAAAGTCTAATTTATCTAACATATGTAGTGCAGTGAAAAATTTGAGTTGCCCAAAGTACATGCTCCCAGCTGAGATTGAGCAACATGAGGCTCTGCTTTCTGGTTTCAGCTGTCATAGAGCTGATGGCCAAAGAATGGAGATGACAGGGGGCAGTGCGGAGTAATTCAAGAAACTCTGGCTCTGGGGCCAGTTGGATGGCATTTGAATTCCAACTCTGGCACCTAGTAGTAGGGCAGCCTCAGGCAAGTCACTTAACACTTTTGAACCTCATTTTCTCTTTTGAAAAAAAAAAAAGTTTCTATCAGGATGAACTGAATTTAGGATTGACAATTACAATCTATATGAAAAAAGTACAGATGTGTACTAGGAATAATAAACATATAATGGTCATAGTACAATAAGTTGAACTATATCAAAAGTAAATTATTTTCTCTTTGAAAGATACCAAAAAGAAACTTAAATGGCAAAGCACAGATTAGAAGGAAGTATATACAAAACAAATGTCTGGAAAAGCAACAGAAAAGTTGCCTAGCCTCTCTGTCCGTGGGATTTTCCAGGCAAGAGTACTGGAGTGGGTTGCCATTTCCTTCTCCAGGGGATCTTCCTGACCCAGGGATCAAACCCAGGTCTCCTGCATTGCAGGCAGACGCTTTACCCTCTGCTCTGAACCTCAGTTGTCCTCATTTTTAAACGGAAATGCTTACAGAACGTGCCTCACAGAAGCTGGGAGGATTAGATAAGATTCTGCAGTTAAGCACTCACCATATAGCAGGTGTTCAGGGCTTGTGGATTCTTTTAGTATCTCATTTTTTTTTCTAACCAAGTAATTGACTAATGTCCTGATCAACATAGATGACATCTGCTTTTGGTCTTTTGTTCCCCATGGGACAGCATTTTTGAAGAAACACGTTGACACATTCCTTACCCTGAGAGTTTTAGAAGACCTAGAGTGTATGTGTGGGTGTGTGTGTGGAGGAGGAAGATGGCAGAAGGGAGAAATGAGTAACATTGGCATACCAGTGCTCCTAGGAAAAATGCCCTCATAGACCACAAAGCCCTGGAGTCAGTGCTTAGAGTGTTCTTACTGACTGAGGGAGTGGGGGTGCGGTGAGCTCTGGATTAGCCTGTTTGGTTTCTTCATACTTGAAATGGGACTTGTTAGAAGCAGTGGTATATATACTACTCCTCCCCTTCCCCCAGAGCCTCCTTGCCCCAAATTAGAAGTACTTAAGACTCCTTCTTAGTCAGATTTCACATCATATACCGTCGACCCTTGAACAACACAAATTTGAACCGCATGGGTCCACTTACACACGGATTTAATGTACTACACGATCCGTGGATGGCTGAATCCACGGCTGTGGAATCACAGATACAGAGGTATCTGTAAAGTTATAGACGGATTTTCGACTATATGGAGGGTCAGGGCCCCAGCTCCCATGTTGTCAACTGTTTACCATTGGAAGTCATCACAATGTATGACATCATGGTCAAAAATTTAAACACTGTCTCTGCCACTAACTAGCTCTGTGAGTTACTTAACCTTTCTGAGTCTCACTTTAGTTGTCTGAAAGATGAAGGTGCTGAAAAAGGTGGCTGTCAGGATTAAAATTAAAACTACATTTAAATTCTTAGCTCTGTCCTCGCATGTGGTGAGAACTCTGTAGTAACTTTTGGTGCAGTTGCATCTGTAGGCCAGAGGCATTACACATATTATCTCTAACATTCTATGCCCCTCGGGCCCCTTTCCTTGTTTCACTAGCCTCAGAAAGCACCTGATTATCCTTAGGATGCCCTGGACTCCCACAGTGCTTGCCCACCACAGCGTTACCCGCCTCCAGCCTCATTTCTCCTCTCCCTCTCCAAATTCAACAGCCCAAATTCCTATCAGTTCAGTCTCTCAGTCGTGTCCGACCCTTTGCGTGCCCATGGACAGGGGCACACCATGCCTCCCTGTCCATCACCAACTTCCAGAGACTACTCAAACTCACGTCCATTGAGTCGGTGATGCCATCCAACCATCTCATCCTCTGTCGTCCCCTTCTCCTCCCGTCTTCAATCTTTCCCAGCATCAGGGTCTTTTCAAATGAGTCAGTTCTTCGCATCAGGTGGCCAAAGTATTGGAGTTTCAGCTTCAGCATCAGACCTTCCAATGAATATTCAGTGTTGTTTTCCTTTAGGATTGACTGGTTATTCATTACCTCCTGTTGTCCACCAGGTGGCAGCAGAGAATGTGAGGAGCCCATACGCTCCAAGCAAAACTGTATAAAGGCTTCTGAATTCTGAGGGGGTTACCTGAAGAACCAAACCAGAGTTTCTTAAGGGAGGAGAGATTTTGTTTTTTGTTTGTTTAAAGCCTTCCCCCAAGCACACTGCGTGGACCATCTTAGCCCATAAGTCAGGTTACAGCCATGCGCATACAATTCATCCATGTATTTCTACCTCCCCTCACCCTTCCTGTCAAACATTTGGGCCAGGAGGACTTTCTTTTAAGACAAAGTGTCCCCCGGACACATTTTCAAACGTTCTTTAAATCTTCTTCATCCCTTTGGCTGGGAGACACCCTCTCCGCCTGATTTCTAACCTCTTGCCATTTCCCCAGTCACTAGCTGGTACTTCCTGGAATATGGTGTCCTGTTGAAGACATTCCTATGAGGTTGGGAGGGCAGAGGAAGGATTAGTTAGTGATAGCTGGCAAGATTTACAAGGCGCCTTGACTCTGGAATCCTCAAAATTCTAGACTTTGAGCCTTTTATTTTATACAATAGTACAGTATTGGAATAAAATGTTATTCAAAGATAAGGCAGATAAATAGTGAGGTTCAAGGTGGAGGGAGAGAATTTAAGAAAAGTGCTCTGAGGAAGACAGGTGGGTAGATGCTGCATAATATACATCAGTTTCCACAATTGTAAAATGGGGGAAATAAGAGTTGCTGTCACATAAATGGATGTCAGTTTGAGTGAACTCCGGGAGTTGGTGATGGACAGGGAGGCCTGCTGCTGCTGCTGCTGCTGCTAAGTCGCTTCAGTCGTGTCGACTCTGTGTGACCCCATAGACGGCAGCCCACCAGGCCTGGCATGCTGCAATTCATGGGGTAGCAAAGAGTCAGACACGACTGAGCGACTGAACTGAACTGAAGGTTCTCATAAAGAGTGAGACTTATTTCTTGTAAAACACTTGTGAAAGTACCTGGCAGGTCGAAAGTGCTGTCTTTAATATATAAAATAGTACTGCAATTATCTTATTATTACCAGTCCTTCATCACACTGAAGGCTTCCAGATGGGCGCCTTAGGAGGCTAACCCTTTTCTGGTTCTCAGTCACTTCAGTGACTCCCGATTCCTACTATCCTGAATTCTTTCTGACACATCACAGGATCTGTGATATTCTTCTCTAGGATGTCTGTGTTGATTAACCCCTACTTTTACCTAAAATCAGTGAGCAGCAAGGAGGCTGGTGATGAATGAGTACAGAAGTGTTTCAAATAGCCAGCCTACAGCCTATTTGTGGGACCAGCACACTGGTGGATATCGATTGGAGTAAGCGGAGTAAGCACCAACAAGAGAGCTAGGGCTTTTTCCCTAGTTCCATTTCTCCCTTCTTTCCTCATGGGAACTCTAGCCATTGCACTCTGTAGCTGCTTCCCAAGTTGGCCTGAGTGATTATTTCCTCACCCAACCACATTATGTCATCATGCACCTTTTGTGTGTGTGTGATTCGATGGTTGTTTATTTCTTGTTTTTTTTTTTTTTTGTCAAGAAAGGTGTTTTTATTTACTATTTTCAGCCAGAATGCTTGTTGAATATCTTTTCCTTAAATTCCAATATCCTTACTATTTCCACATCTTTATCTCTTAAAATTAACTCTATGAATTTTATTAAATATCAAATTATATCTTTACCTATGAAATTGTTTCTTCTTTTATGTGTTTTAACATCATTTTATTTTATTTTATTTTTTAATTTTTTTTTTTTTACTTTACAATATTGTATTGGTTTTGCCATACATCAACATGAATCCGCCACGGGTGTACTGCTGCTGCTGCTAAGTTGCTTCAGTCGTGTTCGACTCTGTGCGACCCCAGAGACGGCAGCCCACCAGGCACCCCCATCCCTGGGATTCTCCAGGCAAGAACACTGGAGTGGGTTGCCATTTCCTTCTCCAATGCATGAAAGTGAAAAGTGAAAGTGAAGTCGCTCAGTCATGTCTGACTTTTAGCGACCCCATGGACTGTAGAGCCCACCAGGCTTCCCCGTTCCTGGCATTCTCCAGGCAAGAACACAGGAGTGGGTTACCATTTCCTTCTCCAATGCATGAAAGTGAAAAGTGAAACTGAAGACGCTCAGTCGTGTCCGACTCTTAGCGACCCCATGGACCACAGCCTATCAGGCTCCTCCTGCTGCTGCTGCTGTCGCTTCGCGGGTGTACATGTGTTCCCAATCCTGAACACCCCTCCCACCTCTCTCCCCAGGCTGTTTATTTCTAGGAGGATGCAAAACATAAAATGTTTGAGATCATATAGTGCAAACCATTATTTTAAAGACCAAGCTTCAACCCAGAAATAGGAGTGGACTTGCTTAAAGTCACAATGCTAGCATGTCTATTCCTTTCCAAAATTTAGGCTTCTTGAGGGTAGGGACCATGGTTTCTACTTAATTAGTATTTCTCTCTACATAGCATCTAATATGGTAGAGAGCTAATGATATAAATTACAAATCATCTTAGAGTAAGAAGACTTGGGTTTTGAGGAAACATCAGTTACTAACTGCATGATCTAAGCTGAGTTGACATACTCCTTAGACTTTGTTTCCCCTCTGTGAAATGGTGTTATTAATAATTATCTCTGTAATTCACAGTCGCTCAGTCGTGTCCGACTCTTTGTGACTCCATGGACTCTAGTCCATCAGGCTCCTCTGTTCATGGAATTCTCCAGGTAAGAATATTGGAGTGGGTAGCCTTTCCCTTCTCCAGGGGATCTTCCTGACCCAGGGATGGAATCCATGTCTCTTGTATTGCAGTCGGATTCTTTACCATCTGAGCCACCAGGGAGTCCCTTGGACTGCAAGAAGATCAAACTAGTCAACCCTAAAGGAAATCTACCCTGAATACTCATTGGAAGGACTGATGCTGAAGCTGAAGCTCCAATACTTTGGCCACCTGATGTGAAGAGCTGACTCACTGGAAAAGACCTGATGCTGGGAACGATTGAAGGCAGGAGGAGAAGGGGACAACAGAGGATGAGGTGGTTAGATAGCATCACCAACTCAATGGACATATGAGTTTGAACATACTCTGGAAAACAGTGAATGACAGGGAAGACTGGTGTGCTGCCATCCATGGGGTCACAAAGAGACATGACTTAGCGACTGAACAAGAACTTCTTTACAGAGTGTGGTCAGGACAAAGTTGAGAGATTGGGCACAGGAGTTATTTCTAATTTATGAAGTGTCAGCCAAACTGAGACATGTAATAGGTCTGAGCTAGGCATAAAGAAAATACCAAATCATGCTTAAATGAAAGCTTCTCCTGTCATAGGGCCACCAGCAGAGTTCAGTAGATAAGGTGGCCAGGCTTAGATAATTGCATCTCCCTCTCCTATCTTGGGAAAGCAGTACAAGAGCAGCTCCCACCCCTAGTTTTCCTGAGACACAGGACCTAAGGTCCCAAATCTACCTTGATTTCCACTCACATTGTCTGCAACCCCTCCACCTTTCCAGCTTTCCAGGTTCTTTATATCCTTCTCAGGGAGTGAGGTTATCAGCTATGACCAAAATTCCTGGTTATGGTAGCCCCCCAGTAATTGGCCCCTCCCCACTTGTTCACTGTTTACTAGCATGCACTGAAGGGCAACTGCTGCTGCTGCTTCTAAGTCGCTTCAGTCATGTCTCACTCTGTGTGACCCCATAGACAGCAGCCCACCAGGCTCCTCCATCCCTGGGATTTTTCAGGCAAGAATACTGGAGTGGGTTGCCATTTCCTTCTCCAATGCATGTATGCATGCTAAGGCGCTTCAGTTGTCTGACTCTGTGCGACCCCATGGACAGCAGGCTCCTCTGTCCACGGGACTCTCTAGGCAAGAATACTGGAGTGGGTTGCCATTTCCTTCTCCGTGCTGAGGGGAATAGCACTGGACAATTCTGGGCTGAGGGGCGGTGAGAGCCGGGATGGTTGCCATTATCCTTGTGGGCTCGGTGACTAGCGCCCTCTGGTGCACAACGCCAGGAATACAAGGTGACTGGTACCTGCTGCTGCTGCCTCTATTCCCATCTCCATGCCCAACACAGGCCATTTCCTTTGCTTTGAATGTGCTAGTCCTCTCCTCTCCACCCTCTCAAACCCTCCCCATCCACTGAGGACCTGCTTGACTTCTAACTGCTCCATGAAGATTTTTCTGATTTCTCTAGCTCAAGTTGCCATCTTCCTCCTATGAACACCTGACATGTGAAAAGTGCTATGCTAATTTATATACAGCAAACCTTGGAGATACTGCAGGTTAAGGTCCAGACCACCACACTAAAGCAAGTATTGCAATAAAGGAAGGCACGTGATTTTTTTGTTTGTTTTTTTGTTTCCCAGTACATATAAAAGTTACATTTACACTATAATTTCTGAGGGTGCAATATGCATAGTATTTGTCTGAAAAATCTACATACCTTAATTTTAAAATATTTTATAGTTAAAAATTCCAAAGTAATTACAATAGTAACGTTAAAGAACACAGATCATCATAACAAATGTTATAATAATGAAAATGTTTGAAATATTGCAAGAATTACCAAAATGTGACACAGATATGAAAGTGTTGAAAACTGGTACCAACAGACTTGCTCAGTGCAGTATCTGTGAAGCACAGTGAAGTGAAACGCAATCAATCTAGGTATGCCTGCAACTGTAGTACTACACTTATCTTTGCGTTGCAGTTCTTGGTCACAATGAAGCCCTCCAGATAAGGTGCTATACCTTTCTTAGCGCTCACTTCAGTCTCGAGATTCCTATCTACTACCCACCCTTAAAGTCAGCATCTCACAGTGGAACACGTCTACACGTCCTCTAGCTTCTTCATGTGCTGCAGTCTTCTTTCTATCCTGTTCGCGTATTGATTTATTTATAGCTGTGCTGGGTCTTTGATGTACTTTCTCTAGTTGCGGTGACTGGGGGCTACTCCCTAGCTGCAGTGCACAGGTTTCAGGTTGTGGCCCCAGAGTGTGCAGGCTTCAGTAGCTGTAGCACATGGGCTCAGTAGTTGGCCACACAAGTTTAGTTGCCCCGAGGCATGTGGGATCTTCCTGGACCAGGGGTCAAACCCATGTCCTCTGCATTGGCAGGCAGATTCCTAAACAAGGGACCTCCAGGGAAGTCCCACATCTTCTTAATTGTAAGTATTATAGAGTAGCGACTATGTCTTAGATCCCTCCTAGCGTAGTGATTAATATAAATAGTTTTACAGAAATACTAAGAGCTACTGTTTATTGAGAACTTATGATGGGTCAAGCACATCAAATGAGACATGCTTGAAATCATATATGCCATTCAATCCTCACAGCAACCTTGTGAGGCAGGTACTATTATTCATTTTTCACAGACAAGAAAACAGGTTAAGAGAGGCAAGTTGATCTGCTTACACCTAAAACCACTCACTAACAGCCTGGCTCCAGAGTTCACACTAAACCATTATTTTATTGCTTCTCAAAATGTGGTCTGCATAAACAACCTTCATTCGAATCACTTCAGGTGCATACCACAAACTGTTGCACCCCATGCCAGCTAAGCTCAGAATCACCGAGGATAGGCTCCAGAGATACTTGAGATTTTACCCAGGTAATTGATATTAGACTAAAGTTTCAGAACCAATATACTAAACACATGTGTGTTAACTGCCACAGAATCATGCATATAAATACATACTCATGCATGCATACCCATAAACACATACCCATAAACACATAATATTTTGTATCAGAGTGGTCCTTAGGGATCAGTGAGGGAAAGTATCCATAGAGTCTGCTTTTCCGGTCAAATAATCATATTAATAAATCTGCATAGTGAATTTCATATTCCTACTTCTATATGAAAAACGGGTATAAAAATATCTTGGCCTTGCTGGATCTTGGCAGTGGAGGATGGGTGGGTGGATGCCCAGACTCAGCCCACCCTACCCGCTCCTCCCACACAATGTCTATGAGTCTGTTTATTAGGTTATGCCATACGCCAATTTCAAAAGAAAGTGAAGGTGCAAAGGAGACACAAGGTACATCAAAATCTTTGCTTCGGTAATTCTTCACTATGAACCTGAATAAGTTGCTTAATTTCTCTTCCTTCATTCTTTTCGTCTATAAGATTAAGATGATAACAACAGGAGCCATTTCATAAAACTGTTATGAAGGTTAAATGACCCAGTGCGTTTAAAGAGCTTGGCGTCTGTCTTACAACAAGAGCTTGACAAGTCACCCCTGATGTTTGTACAGTAGTAATATTGTCAGGTTTGGAGCTTAGCATCCAGACCCTGTTTCCAGCTGGATTACAAGTGGGTCTTTAGGTGGAGGACCCTGGAGAGTTTGCCAGTATGGCGTGGAAGAATATGTTTTTGTATATGAAACTGGGGTAGAAGAAAAAATACAGATATGATTTTGCTTAGCGCTTCCTCTCCTGTCATGGTAATTTATTATTATTTATTTAATGATATGCAGCTCTACTACAAAAAAACATTCAATGTCCTGACAGCTGAACTTTTCACTTTCAAGTCAAGTCTCATATATACAAGCCAAGGTGGTATGTAGAGTAGTCAGCAAAGGAGTAAGGGACCCTCATTTGGGTAAGGTCTGAATCACTGTCAACTTTACGTACTTATAAATTATGAGAGTGGTCCACGCTACATTAGATCTAGGTATGGACACTGTTTCCAGTTATCGCATTCCGTTTTTCTGGTCTAGGCAACTATTTTGTAAAAATGTTTCACATTTTCTACTAAATTCATTTCTAGGAAAAATTTCATTTTATTTCTATTCCAGATCCCAATTAACTAAAGATGCATATTGTAAACTCTAGGGAACCACTCAATTTTCAAAAAGAGGTACAAATTAAAAGCCAGTAGTCAAGGTAAAATGGAATAAAAATGCGCAATGTTTAAAAGCTGTAAACATTGAAAAGTCAAAGAAGAAATGGAATAAATAGAAAACAGCAAGCATTGGTGGTACATTTCAACCAAACTATATCAGGAAATACAGTAAGTGCAAGTTGTCTAAATATACCACTTAAAAGACACAGATTTTTCACATGGAATAAAAAAGCCAGACACAATTATGTCTTCTACAAGAAGCCTACTTTTAAATACAAAGACCGATATAGACCCATATAGAGTAAAAGTAAAGGGAAAAATCAGTGTTTCCATTCCCTGGCCTTGGCAGATGTTGCCAGATGTTAGATAAAGTGAGGAAGGTAACATCAAAACAAGACAGCAAGGAGGAAAGAATATACATGTCCGAAATTTCTCATAGAAAACCTTTAGGGTTCGATGATTCCTGAAATTCAGAACTTGGGGTATTTTGGACAGGTAGTATGTGAATATATGGTATATTATATAATACTCCTGGTAGGTGTTATAAACATATTAGTATTTCATAGTGTAATGGACAGTCACATAAACAATTTATATGTAAAGACTATATTGTTGTTCAGTCACTAAGTCGTGTCCAATTCTTTATGACCCCACGGACTACAGTACGCCAGGCTTCCCTGTCCTTCACAATCTCCCCTGGTGGCTCAGATGGTAAAGAATCTGCCTACTATGCAGGAGACCTGGGATTGATCCCTGGTTCAGGAAGATCCCCTGGAGAAGGGACTGGTTATGCACTCTAGTGTTCTTGCCTGGAGAATCCCATGGACAGAGGAGCCTGGCGGGCTACAGTCCATAGGGTTGCAGAGTCGGACACAGTTGAGCAACTAACATAAAGACTATACAAAGCCTTGTATCAACTGGGGTCAAGTTTTGCTGCCTAATGAGTTTTGGTGCCAAATTTATGAAAACTTTTGGTTTTTGGAGGTTACTGAATTTTGGAATTATAGCTAATGGATCTTGGTCCATAGTCATGTCAGTTGAGGAGAACAAGAAAAACAGTAAGACCCACGAAATAGGACATGCTGAAGCTCCTCAGTTGTGGGTTAGAGGCCCATTCTTCACTTTTTCCAGCCAGAGACAGCACTCGGCCTCTAGTCTGAAGCCCCCACAGTGCACAATACTTTGGGTGTAGGGTTGCGGATCCCTTAGGGCAAAGTTACGCCCACTATACACACAGAGAATATGACCTTAGGATAGAAGCACTGTGTACACCACGGCCAAGTGCTGACCAGGGGTGGCATCAGGAAGGACTAGAACAGAGCAGCTCTTTTAATGTATTAAATTCATGCACAAGATTTTACCTGGAGAAAGGGTACTAAACAATTGCCAAAGAATATCTGTCAACCATAGCATTGAAAAGTACATTGGATTGTTTCATTGAAATTTGCTGAGAGTAGAACAGTTCTGTTGTCGAGATAACTCTTTATTAAGTGTATAGTATGTTAAGTGGGTAAATTTAACCTGGTAAGTTACCAGAAACCGTAAACGTGTTTGAAAACGTTGATGCTGGTCAGTTAAAATCTTATAAAAGTAGTGGAGTTTTTTCTTTAGGACACGTTAAGTTGATAGTGAGGGTATAGTGGTTAGGAGGGAGGTCAGGATTTTACGGTGATTAGGTGGAAGAAACAGATATCTAAACAGTTAATAACTGTAAAATATACTTATGTTAGTATATAATACCCAGGTAAACACTGACCGAAGAAAGTGAATAACATTACAAAATTTCTAAGTAAGTACAACATCGGATGTAGTCATGGTACAAGGAAAAATACAGACTTATTATAAACATACCTATATGATATAAATAAATAGATGGTGAATATCCCTACACTACGGTACAGATGTATTCTTTTAAGACTTCGGTTTTCTCAGTAGTTACAAAGTAGACGAGATAATAGATAGATTTAACACGTTTTGATTAATACAGGATGAAAAAGGATGTCCGAAGACCTTTGTACGTGGGGGGTTGAACGAATCATGGTGGAGTATTAACAGAAACACTTTAGTAGAACTAATTAGTCTAAAACCAATCTGGATATACTTCTATTTCCTTGATGTATATTACAGTTGACTTCCGTCTATTGTCTTGTTGACTCGTTTCTCACTCTAAAGTCATTTAGGTAGTCTACTTAAATAAAGTACGGTGAAACTGGTCAAACCCCGAAGGAACTATCGAGTCAACCATTTCTTAGGTGGACATTACGTCCTCTGGACCCAAACTAAGGAGCCAACCCTTCTAGGGGACGTCTTCCCTTTCCGTTGGGTGACGTCATAAGACCGGACCTCTTAAGGTACCTGGTATATGAGGTACCCCAACGTTTCTCAATCTGTGCTGACTCGCTGAAAGTCAAAGTGAAAAGAAAGTGAACTGGTCAAATTAAAAGTGACTTAACTGATCAACAAAACGGTTGTATATCTATCAAATTGTATCACAATAACAAATCAACGACTCAGTGCAGACTGAGAAAACGCTGGGGTACCTGACATCGGGTGGTCCGAAGAGACAGGTACCCTATAGGGTCCGTTCTTATAACCTCACCCAACGGTAAAGGAAGAGGTTCCCGACAATGGTTAGGTCCCTAACTTGAACACAGAGGACGAGACCGTCCGTCAAAGAAATGGTGACTCGGTGGTCCCTTCAGGGACAAATTGTATAATCCTGCACTGACTTTACTGTCGACCTTTTGTACCTTTGAATGTAAGTCAAGTCAGCGAGTCAGCACAGGCTGAGAAACACTGGGGTACTTAGCGTCGTGCGGTCCGGAGGGACAGGTAGTGGTTGAGGGCCTCAAGTCAGTCTGAGTGCAGGTAGCTCAGTCACTACGGTAGGTCGGTAGAGTAGGAGACGGTAGGGGAAGAGGAGGACGGGGGTTAGGGAGGGTCGTAGTCTCAGAAAAGGTTACTCAGTTGAGAAGCGTACTCCACCGGTTTCGTGACCTCAAAGTCGAAATCTTAGTAAGGAAGGTTTCTTTAGGGTCCCGACTAGAGGAAGTCTTACCTGAACAACCTAGAGGAACGTCAGGTTCCCTGAGAGTTCTCAGAAGAGGTTGTGGTGTCAAGTTTTCGTAGTTAAGAAGTCGCGAGACGGAAGAAGTGTCAGGTTAATGGTATACATTTTATCTATCGGTTATCCTTAAACGACATACTGAGTCCCTTGAGTTTGTCCCCGAGACATTGTTGGGTCTCCTCTCCTTATCCCTCCCTGTACCCTCCCTCCAAGTAATCTCTCCTCTATATACATATGGATACCGACTAAGTACAACTATAAACCGTTTTTTGTTGTTTTCAGACATTTCGTTAATAGAGAGTTAAATTTTTTATTTACTTATTTTAGTCTAATTTTTTTTGAGTCTGTAAGTGAATTGTAGTATTGACGAACGGACTCCTATTAAATGTTTTTACATACCACACCGGTCTTTTAAAGAAATTTTCGACCTTTTTAATAAAGTATCCCTCTATATCGTAGATACGTTTCTATTTTGACAGTTTTAAAATCAGTTAGTTGGTCAATTACAGTAATTTACTTTCACTATCCTGTTAAAATAATATACAAATTGACTTAACCGGTCTTTGTGACTGTATTACATTAAATTTGTGGAAAGAAATCGATAAATTATCGGATTTGTTGAAATTATCGGAAGGGTACGGAAGAACCTAAGATGCTACCCTTCTCTTTCTGTGGAAATAAGTTCGTTAACATGTTTTACATGTCATCTCAGATTGTGCAATCATGTTTGGGATGTTTTAGAACCCATCTTACTTCGTTTCTTGAATAATCATAAATAAAGAGAAGAAAAAAATCATAAATAGAACTAATTAGTGTTTTATATTCGTGAAAGTCTTTGGTGAAATTCACGAAAGGGTGTTCACACGAGTTTTATCACGTGTCTCTCATCATGGTCCATCTTGGTGGTATCTGTGGGTGACTCTCAAGAAGACCCATACTTGACGTTAAAAAACAATCAATGGATGTAGAAGAACGATGAACAGTGTGTTCTACTTACCTCAATTATGTATTATATCCCAAATGCGTTGACGTTAGATCCTTAAGAAGGAGTCTAGAGTAAAATATACGTTGGGGGGAGAAACTTGATTACATATTATCTGGAAGTTTAGAATACAATGTCACTAAGGTGGAGTATTATTCTTAATAGAAAACATTACTTTTGTGAAATAGTAAAATCTTCATGATAACGTATTTAATAAAGACAAATGTAATGTTAAAGAATAAAATTTCATAAAATGTACGTTATTTATAATTATTTACAAAGAGTTTGTATTAGAAATGTTAATAATTTAAAGGTAGTGTAGTTAAAAATTATTTTTCGTATTTGACTCTAACAATAAGAAAGAGAATAGGACAAAGAAACGGAAGAGAAGTGCCTCACGAAATCGTTAGGAAGACCGGTAAAAACGAGAGTTAGGAGTATGTGTAAATACTCGAATCGTAAAGACAAGAGGGGTTCTCATTACCGGTTCTAACACTAAGGAAAACTAAAAAAAAGGATACTCTAGAGTATGTGGATATACACATACGAACCAGTGAAGTCAACACAGACTGTTAAACAGTTTGGTACCTGATATTGGGTGGTCCGAGGAGACAGGTACCCTAAAGGGTCCGTTCTTATGGACTCAACCAACGGTACGGTAGGACGTCCTCTAGAAGGACTGGGTCCCTAACTTGGGCACAGAGAATGTAGAGGACGTGACCGTCCTCCCAAGAATTGGTGATCTCGGTGGACCCTTCGGGGTATATGGCATACATGGAATGGAATAGAAGAAGTAACCGGTTGATCGAGGGTTTCTGAAGAGTGTCCGGTGTAAGTATTCCCAGGAACTTTGACTTAGAGAAGGAAAAATGAGACAGAGTGAAGAGAATGGGACTGTGATTAGGTGTGATCTGACTTACAATAGAAACAACTGGTTTGGAATTAGAAATAACTAAGGGGAAAAAATTAAAACACTTAAAAAAAGAGTTTAGATAGTACGTTTTAGAGAAGAGGTCTCCCTACTACTCCCATATTCCTCCCCCTTTATAGTTCTTACTGAGAGTCCACAATCCCGATTCCAATCAATGCAGTATGGTTCTGTCCCTTTTCCATACATTTACAAAAAACTAACTCAGCTGTATAACCGGACCTCAGGACCTCTCTCCGGACACACTCACACACACGTACGATTCAGCGAAGTCAATACAGACTGAGAAACACTGGGGCATCTGATATCGGACGGTCCGAGGAGACGGGTACCCTGAAGGGTCCGTACTTATGACCTTACCCAACGGTAAAGGAAGAGGTCCCCTAGAAGGGCTGAGTCCCTAACTTGAGTGCAGAGAATGTCGAGGACGTAACCGTCCACCCAAGAAATGGTGATCACGGTAGACCCTTCGGGTCTCTCTCCGGATTCGATGACTAATTTTTTTAACTTCCCTACTTCTTTCCTCAACCTTGAATCTCATATATTTCTCTATTAAACGGTCCACCCCCCGTGTCAATAGATTTTCCACGAGAAAAGGTGACTCTTTTCACGTTTACTCTTTTCCTATAAAAGACTAGGTCTCTAAAACATCGATACCCCTATTTTTTACGTATTTGGACACGGGTCATGGATCAACCGTGAGTTATTTACCATCGACGTAGTAGTTTTTCTGTCCTATCGTTCACATTCACTCCTACACGTCTTTTCCCTTGGGAACACTCGGTAACCACCCCCACATTCAGTCATGTCGGTGATACCTTTTGTCATACCTCCCAGGAGTTTTTTAATTTTCGTCTTGGTGGTACACTAGTACGTTAGGGTGGGGACCCATGTATAAGTTTTCTTTACTTTGACCCTACGACTTCTTTATAGACATGAGGGTACAAATAACATTATTATCGGTTCTGTACCTTTGTGGGATTCACTTGTAGTTACCTAATTACCTATTTACACTATTTTTATTATATATTTTATAGTATATACTATACGAACACACGATTCAAGGAAATCAGTACAGACTGAGAAACGTCGGGATATCTGACATCGGACGGTCCGAGGAGACAGGTACCCTAAGAGGTCCGTTCTTATGACCTCACTCAACGGTAAAGGAAGAGGTCCCCTAGAAGGGTTGGGTCCCCAACTTGGGAGTAGAGAATGCAGAGGACGTAGCCGTCCACTTAAGAAATGGTGATCACGGTGGACCCTTCGGGGTGACATATACTCTATATACTTATAATAAGTCGATCCTCCTTTTTCCTTTAGGACGGTTAACACTGTTCTACCTTCTTAGAACTCTCGTAATACATGAGTCAGTGAGTCAATACAGGTTGAGAAACACTGGTGTACCCGACATCGACGGTCCGAGGAGACAGGGACCCTAAAGGGTCCGTTCTTATGACCGTACCCCCACGGTAAAGGATGCGGTCACCTCACGTAATACGATTCATTTTACTCAGTTTGTCTCTTTCTGTTTATGACACACTAGAGTGAATGTACACCTTAGAATTTTTAGACTTGAGTATCCTTTTCTCTCACCTTATCACCTATAATCCCGGACCCCACGTCACCTTCACCCCTCTACAACCAGTTTCAGATGTCTAAAGGCCAATATTCTACTTCTTCAAGATCCCTAGATTTCGAGTCGTACCACTAATATCAATTGTTATGACATGATATGTGAACTTTCAACGATTCTCTAGCTTAGAATTTACAAGAGTGTTGTTTTGTCCTTTTCATTAATGTATACGGTACTAGCTCCACAGTCGATTGTCATACCATCATTATTATAACGTTACATATACACATAGTTGTGTGACATATGGAATTTGAATGTGTTACAATTACATTTCGACAATTTAATTTATCTATCTCTTTAATCGGCAAAGAGGTACGGATATGTTACGGAAACGGTCTGAGACGACAGGGGAGACCCTAACCGAAGTTCACTGTCTGACAAGGACGGAAAAAAAAAAAAAAAAAAATTGACTTTCATATGGTCTGTTCGGGAGTTGACAGTGACATCAGTCTACTGAAAGGTTTATGACGGTACATTCAGTAACATAAAATCAAATGAGGTGGTTACGTATTTTCGAAGGTATAATTTGATTCGTTCATTGACAACAGAAGACTAACGAGGGGTCGAGTGACATGGAATTTACGATTTATTTCCAACAACGGAACACCGAAGTAATACAAAGATAAAACAGAATACAGGGGTTTACGTCCTTAATTACAGAGTGAACATCTGTGATTTCAGGACATCTGTCCCCCAGAAAGGACGAAGATCAGGGTAATAAAAAATTACATAAATAAAATTAACCTCCTATTAATGAAATGTTATAACACTACCAAAGACGGTATGTAGTTGTACTTGGTCGGTGTCCATATGTACACAAGGGGGTAGGACTTGAGGGGTGGGTGGAGGGAGAGGTGGGATAGGGAGACCCAACAGACTCAGGTCTCTCTTTAGGTACGTGGACACCTGTGGAACAGAAAGTGTTTCCTCCGTTTTTATATGTTACCTCTTTTCTGTCAGAGAAGTTGATCAGTGTGATAATTCAGTCGAGAGACATCAGTGTAGTCACCGCCTCCGATACAGAGGTTACCCGGGTACAAACCGGTCAGTTGTTTTGGTGTAGTGTCTCTCTCACGAACAGTCTGGTGCACAAATTGACAACGGTTCAACAGACGTACTTACGTAGAGTACAGAAATGTGTACAATATACTTCTATACAATGGAAGAGTTTATATCTCTTATGTAATATCAAATACAATAGGACTTGGGTCTCGAGGGATTCAGTGTGACATGTCACCTATCTCCCCCGTATGATTAGAAAAGTCACCACAAGGTTAAAATTATATCCAAGACGACCCGACTCGTGTTTGATGTATATTTCGTGCCCCCGGTCGACGAAGGAAATTTAGATTTGTGTTTTGGTGAGAGGGTGAGGATACTTAAAGTGAATATTGAGTACGAGATGAGTGTTTGGGGGAGCTTACGGTAGTGACTTCATTTTGAGAACATTCGTTTTAGAATCGCCAGTTCCAGGGAAGTTGAAGGTATACATGTCGCAGACATATGTCAGAGAGATACACGCTCTACCACACGATATCGTTTTAACTTTTGGGTTCTTGTACAAACTCCCCGACGAAATTACTGAAGGTCAATAATTGTGTCTTCTTCTACAGGTCCTGTTGTACCCCTTTAAAATTTTGAAGACACCTCTCGTTTCGCCTCGGAATTTAAGATTTATCGTACACATATCAGAACACATGTGCCATATCTTCGTCGACAGTGACTCACGGACGTCCCTGACGGGAGGTTTATTGGGGCCCATCCACCGATACGGAGACTAATGTGGGACACTTGGTTTCAGGGTCTTTAGTGTGATGCTCCTCAGGGAGGAGTTTACTGTAGTAAGTGCTTACGTTGACTTTGGTAATGTTACAAAAGATAATTATTCGTTTGGGTCATTCCGGTGAAATTGACTCTGTCAAACTTTGACTCCAGTAGAGGAGTCCGTAAACAATACTTCAACGATTGTCCCTAGTCGAAGGGTCCCGACTTCGCTTAAAACGACAACATTGAACTCAACTCCGTGTGTCCTGTCGACCACCAGATGGTTTTCCTTCCTCTTCGTACGAGTTCTCTTATTTTCGTCGACACTCCGAGGGTTTGTACCTCAGATGATGTAGACCGTGACCGACCTAAAGGTATGAGAGACCTTTAAAAGGTCCGACGACAGAAGACTAAAGAACCAGTGGTCACGACTCAGAGGACCTTTACCGAAGAGGTTAGAAACCTTCTGTGTTAAAGGAAAGTATGTGTCCCATCAACTAATGTCAACATTTGTCCAAGAAGTTCTTTATATGCATACCCGTTTCAAAAATCTCTAGGAGAATGTTTTTCTAGGGGTTGAGAAGAGGTAACCTCTGTGAACAGAGGTGAAACATTTGTTCTGTCAAATAGCATTCGATCCAACCTCTTCTTCCATTCGTCTTAGATATGAACGACCTTACGGAACCGGTGTCGTTTCCAAGATGGTAAGAAACCCTTCAAACAGTCCACTTTGGAGTCCTACTTATTTAATTCGTACTTAAAAACTTACGAGAACTTCACCTTCCCACCAATTCTCCCACCGATAGTAAAACTATTGGACCCTATTCGTTTCATTTGGTGGTTTTATCAATGAACCGTGATACATAATTATAAACATGTGTACTCACTAAAAGATTAAGTCGATGATCTTAGGATCACTAGAGTTTAACGGGTAGTCCCAGGAGAATCCTTTTCCAATATGTCCCCTGGTTTCATTCCTTTTGAGTTCTATGATTTATACTGAGAGAGATCTCGACACAACAGTCTATACTATTGGTAATCAGTGTCCACCGACATTCGAGGGGACCACCGAGTCTACCATTTCTTATACAATACGGACGTTACACCCTCTGGACTCAAGCTTGAGACCCAACCTTTCTCCCGTACCGTTGGGTGAGGTCATAAGAACGGACCTCTTAGGGGTACCTGTCTCCTCGGACCACCCGATGTCAGGTACCCCAGCGTTTCTCAGTCTGTGTTGACTCGCTGATTTGTGTCGTGTCGTGTTATAATTTATTTTAATTTTGAAGTATAGGAGTTGACGTACCGATTGTCCATAATGTACTCTGTCGTGTCTATATCTTGTAAAAGTAGTAGAGTATTTCAAGATGACTTATCGTGACGATTTTTCAAATTCACCGGGACAGAATATATATACACGTACGACGCACGATTCAGTGAAGTCAACGTAAATTGAGAAACACTGGGATACCCGACATCGGACGACCCGAGGAGACAGGTACCTTAAGAGATCCGTTCTTATGACCTCACTCAACGGTACGGGAGGAGTAATATATATCTATCTTACATATAAATATCAATATTAAATTTGTTAGTATAAATATGTACTACATTATGTATCCATATAAATATATATAATATATAAAGTATGTGTGTATATCTCTCTCTCTGTTCTCTGACTCTCTCTATATATAACTATATTTCAAGACGGGTAAACCGGTACAAGTAGGTCCTTAAGGGGGAGATTGTACGGGTTGGGGTAGACTGGTTATAATAGAGTACACAATCAGACATCATCTACCAAAGTCTCTTAAGTACACTGACGTGGACATCATACCATAACTATATTCTGGTTAGGATCTATTTGTTACATTACGACTTCTTGTCATTAACTGTCGGTAGAGGAGAACTACCTCCTTCTTCTTGTACAAGTACGGTCCAGTATGAAAGGGGAGTCACGCCTGTACTTAAAAAACATTAGACTTGTTTTATTCTTTGATAAGTCCATCCCTAAGGACCCGAGTGAATCCTCAAGAGTCACGTTAGTGTGACTTTCTTCCTGATGGTAGAAGTCCGGAGTAGAGTAAGGACGTGTTAGGGAGATATAACGTTTTGAGAAATGGTGTTGCACGTCGTGATTGGGTGGTACCAGGACACCAGAATATTAGACTGAGTTTCTAAACCCTCTATTTCAATTAGAACAGAGGTTAAACTACGAGGAAACTTTGACGAGAGACCGGACGGTCTGTATCCGAGTACTTGATGTATTTAAAGTATTTATACGGTGGGTCCGGACGTACCACCCGGAGAACATTTGACGAGACGTGAACTTACCTAAGAAGATACGACCCCGTTTTCCTCCCCTCTCCAATTCAGATTTGAAAATCCTAACTATGTTCGGGGGTACGAAGTATAATAAAGAGAACGATCTCTACCTTACATAAAAGAAAGTTAGTACGAGGTGTTTATGTAAAAACGATCTGGAGGTCTCTTAGTCTAGTCAAGTCAAGTCATCGAGTCAGTACAGACTGAGAAACGTTGGGGTACCTGACGTCGTACGGTCCGGAGGGACAGGTAGTGGTTGAGGGCCTCAAATGAGTTTGAGTACGGGTAACTCAGTCACTACGTATCTTGACTTAACTAATAGTAAAAGTCAAGTACTATGGAGTAGGAGTGATCAAGTACTTAATTGAAAATGAATGTATAGATAAATATATAGATGAATATTGATTTATGGTCATTTTGATTTTAGGTTTGGTCTTGATCTTATAATTGTCATTAAATATAGATACAAGAAGAAAGAATAGGTCAGGGGGATAGACGGTGGTGAGTCCCGATGGTGTTCGGGTTGTTAATCTCGAAAAGACGTTTAATCTCTTTCTACGGGAAAGGGATGTGTGTAAAAAATCAATTTTATAGTAAATAAATAGTTTTTATTTTTGTACCGACCCAAGTCGTGTTTAATATATTTTTAATAAAGTTTATTAACTCATTTTTAATCTTTTAGTCTTCACTAAATTTCAAAATTAATACAACAACAAGTCAGTGACACAGACTGAGAAACGTTGGGGTACCTGACGTCGTGCCGTCCAGGGGGACAGGAAGTGATAAAGGACTTCAAACGAGTCTAAGTACAGGTAACTCAACCACTACAATAACCTTTTAGTTTAAGAAATACTATACTTTCAAAGAAAATTTTTATCGAAACCGATAAGCTCCAAAATGAAGTCCGAGATGATGTTTCGGTGTCAGTAGTTCTGTCATACCATGACCGTGTTTCTGTCTTGATATCTAGTTACCTTGTTTTATCTTTCGGGTCTCTATTTAGGTGTGTGGATACCTGTGGAATAGAAACTGTTTCCTCCGTTCTTATATGTTACCTAATTTCTGTTAGAGAAATTGTTCACCACGACCCTTTTGACCAGTTGGTGAACATTTTCTTACTTTGACCTTGTGAAAGATTGTGGTATGTGTTTTTATTTGAGTTTACCTAATTTCTAGATTTAGATTCTGGTCTTTGATATTTTGAGGATCTCCTCTTGTATCCGTTTTGTGAGAGGCTGTATTTAGTGTCGTCCTGGGAGATACTGGATGGAGGATCTTATAACCTTTATTTTCGTTTTTATTTGTTTACCCTGAATTAATTTTAATTTTCGAAGACGTGTTGTTTCCTTTGATGTTCGTTCCACTTTTCTGTCGGAAGTCTTACCCTCTTTTATTATCGTTTACTTCGTTACCTGTTTGTTGATTAGAGTTTTTATATGTTCGTTGAGGACGACGAGTTAAGGTCTTTTTATTTGCTGGGTTATTTTTTTACCCGGTTTCTTGATTTATCTGTAAAGAGGTTTCTTCTGTATGTCTACCGATTGTTTGTGTACTTTTCTACGAGTTGTAGTGAGTAATAGTCTCTTTACGTTTAGTTTTGGTGTTACTCCATGGTAAAGTACAGTCAGTCTTACCGACGATAGGTTTTCAGATGTTCGTTATTTACGACCTCTCCCACACCTCTTTTCCCTTGGGAGAATGTGACAACCACCCTTACGTTTGATCATGTCGGTGATACCTCTTGTCACACCTCTAAGGAATTTTTTGACCTTTTCCTTTACGGAATACTGGGTCGTTAGGGTGACGACCCGTATGTGTGGTTCCTTTGGTCTTAACTTTCTCCGTGCGTATGGGGTTACAAGTAGCGTCGTGACAAAAATTATCTGTCCCATACCTTCGTTGGATCTACAGGTAGTCGTCTACTTACCTGTTCTTTCGTCACCATGTATATGTGTCACCTCATAATGAGTCGGTAATTTTTCTTATGTAAACTTAGTCAAGATTACTCCACATACTTTGACCTCGGCTAATATGTCTCACTTCATTCGGTCTTTCTTTTTGTGGTTATGTCATATGATTGTGTATATATACCTTAAATCTTCCTTCCATTGCTATTGAGACATACGCCCTGTCGTTTTCTCTGTGTCTACATATCTTGTCAGAAAACCTGAGACACCCTCTCCCTCTCCGACCCTACTAAACCCTCTTACCGTAACTTTGTACATATTATAGTATATACTTTACTTAGCGGTCAGGTCCAAGCTACGTACTTTGACCTACGAACCCCGACCACGTGGCCCTACTGGGTCTCCCTGCCGTGTCTCTCCCTCCTCCCTCCCCCCAAGTCCTACCCCTTGTGCACATATAGACACCACCTAAGTACAACTACATACCGTTTTGGTTATGCTATAACATTTCAGTAATTGGAGGTTAATTTTATTTATTTAAATATAAATTTTTTAATTTTTTTATTTTTATCGCTGTACGGAACGGAAGTTCTTTGACTTATAGTATACTCTTAAACTTTCGAATAAATGAGGTTATAGCACAAAAGTTGTCTTCACCGGTTGTCTAAAATATTAGAAAGAATACTATAACATAAGGAATTCATTAAACTTTATTTAAAATTAAAACTCCACGATGTTAAGAAACGACTACTGGTTATAACCTTTTTATTTTATATAGGTCTCTCGGTGTTTTTATGAAATTTTACATATCCAGTTAGTGTGATCCATACTTTTATACTCTCAATCATGGAATGTGTCACTAGAAGTTCGTTATAGTGTAGGGAATGTTATAGCTAACCGGTTAAAATTGATATTCAAAAAATGTATTAAGGTTATCAAGAGTCAGAAGTATTAAGTAGTTTAGTGATCAGTAGATCCTGTGACTTTTCCGGTATTATAATCGTATAATAACATGTAGAAACAAAATTTCTACAATAAAACATAGGTTAAATCTTTTCGTCTTTAACTAAAACTGTAAATGAAAACCTAATATTTACCCGACTGACGTCTTAGACACCAGTTTTAATCCGGAGAAGGAAGAAAAGACTATAAAGGAAGTAACCTCTTCAACCGTAGACACAATTCTCTGAGACGTTAAACAAACCGTAGTTTTGATATTAAAGTACTTTGATAGGATAACAAACGAAGTTTATCAAAGAATGAAGTAAATTACGAAAGTTCCCTTATTGTGTATTTAAAATAAGGAAATACTAAAAGTACATTGTAATTAAAATGAATTTTGTGGTGTAGTTTAATAATGGTTCTTTTATTTGAATTCGTACCTATAATAAACTTTAATATGTGACCTGAATTTAAGATCTTAGATATACAACAAATGTTCAAAAATCAAATCTGTATAACCAATAAAATCAACAATAATCAAGTTTTTCCAGAAGGTTAAAAGTCTGAACTAAGAGTTGACATTGAAAGTTATCTTGTTATACATAGGTAGTGTAATAAAATTTTTTGTTGAAACGAAGGTTGACATCTTTTTTACAATAGATGTCTATGACTAAAACAATCTTATTCTCGTAAATGGTGTTATACATCTACTATTAATATTATATATATGTTTACTGGAAAGAAACCTTACTTGTTAAAATATTATTTTCATTCTTTTTAAGTTTTACCATTCTACGAATAATACGTTGACTAAAAGGAAACTAAGTTAGAAGAATACGTCCTGTCTTTCAATTTTTAGATGAAGACTAGTTATCGAGACTTACGAAATGGGATGTCAAATACAAATAGTAACTAACCCCACTCGACTAATTCTTCGTTACTATGTTGTTTCAATCCACTGTACGTGTAGATCTGATGGATAAGTGTATCGAGTAAAAATTAAAGACCTGGGAGAACACGGGTCATGTTTACCTAATGAAATAACATGTCTTCTAATTTACGGATCAACGATACTGATGAGTCTGAGTATTGTACAACTAGATCTATTAATGTACGGGTCAAGTATTACGTGTAGATCAAACGTTTCCGAGAACTATAGAACACGGGTCAGAGTTAGTCCCAGGTCATTGTATAGTCTTTAAGAAAAACTTGTCTCATAAAGAGTCAATACCCGTCGTACCAGAACGAGGTCCCGGGAGCTCCGGACATGATAACGAGAGGATGACCCCGATTTAATTCACCGCAGGAAGAGAGAACCACCTTCCTCCATGTTCTACGTTGTTAGACATGAGAGGAATCCTTTTTATAGGGTCGTCAAAGATCTGTTAGAATATAGAAGTAGTTATACTATGTTTAGAAATACCCCAAATAGAGAGTGGAAAACTGTAGGTTTACAGAATAAATCAACAGATCCGTATTGACGGTGAGATCAAGTCGGTCAGTTTAAACATTCAACACATATTCTTATTGAAGAGCCCTTAAAACTCTATAAGTTCCAAGGATGTCGTGTCACAATCACCGAGTCAACACAGGCTAAGACACTTGGGTACCTGACATCGGGCGGTCCGAGGAGATAGGTACCCTAAGAGGTCCGTTCTTATGACCTCACCCAACGGTAAAGGACAAGGTCCCCTAGCAGGTTTGGGTCCCTAGTTTGGACCTAGAGGACGTAATGTCCGTCTAAGAAATGGTAGACTCGGTCGACCCTCCGGGGTCGACCCCAAGGATCTCTGATACAATACAGTTATTCGTACTCAATTGTATCACGACTCCGTTCTCTCACAAAGTTTGACAACAGAAATGGCACTTTTATATTTAACGAAAGTCAAGAGTGACTACATATAGTTCTACTTTCGTAAGAAAGTTTAGTTATCGACATGTGATTCACGATCTTTCATCCAACTAGACGAAAGTATTTCTATAATAATAATATGTAGTTTGTGACGTTGACGTTAGTCCAGAAAGTAATTCAAATATCAGTAGTGACAATAGTCGGTAGTTGGTGGACCAAAATGTCTCTACTATATTCTTGTGACTCTCTTCTTTAGTGTAGAAAATTTAGAAACTACCACTATGGTTAAAGACATGACAGAGACCCTTACCTTATCTAAAGACTGAATTTAAAGACCGTCCCCTTCCAACTCCCCGAGAATGAACCAGGAAGGATGACATCACTAAGAATCGTGTGTCCAGTCTCTTTGTTACCCTCCCCAGAAGATCGTAGATTCTTACACATAGAGTTAATATATAAGTCTGTGGTGTCTTTCTCAGTATCACATTCACACGTCTGGGTGACTGGGGGATACTCTACCTGAACCCGGTTTTGAGGGAAAGAAGACACCTAAGTCTCTCGTAGACGAGATTAGTCTACTGGTACTACTACCAAATCCAGGAGACACTAGTTCCAGTCGAGTTTGAGAGATATATAGTCAAGATCTATGACGTATAGAGGAAAAGGGGTCCCATGTTGAAACGACCTTTCACCGGTTTCCGGAGAAACCCCTTTGTAATTTCCTTGTAAGTGACAACTATAGACTCCCATGATCGTAGTAGAACTTAGTTATCAAGATTCTTGACTGAATTTAGACCTTTACCATACTCCCTCCCACTCGAAGGTAACGCCGTAGACTGTAGTTGGAAGACTAGTGTTTGAAAGGTAAAAACATTAGTTTGAGTCGTTGTCGGACCGACCGAGGGTTAAATCCTTGTGGCACTAGATAAAGTTAACGGTACCTAAAGACACGTAGTTCCGTGATACTAATGGTAAGGTCGAAGAGATGGATAACATAATTATTACTAACCACCGAGTCTCAATAATAGACCGGAGACATTAAAGTCTTACAGTAACATGTGTAATTATGACATCTCGGGTAAAGCTACCATCTTAGAGATTGATAGTATAGTTGAGATCAGATGTCTGTCGTTGGTCGTGACTCGATTTTCTATGATCACAGACACAGTGATCAAGTAGGAGACAATTTCTTCACCAGAGGCCGAGAGGATCCCATGATTCAGTCAATCGTTTAAAAGTTCAGAATTCAACATTCAGGTAAGGTAGGGGAGCTCGTAAGGTTCTTTCAAATCCATAGATATGGAACCAATGACATCCAGTAGCTGTACTGGTCCGAAGGTTCTTGATAGGTGCATTTATAGTCCTGGTCGAGATCTATTGGAACGGTTTTGTAATTTAAACTTAAGTGTTTCTTTCATGTGATTTCCTTACACCGTTGGTGTACGGGATACACTATGCACTAAACATGAGACACCCTCTTCCGCTCCCACCCTACTAAACTCTCTTATCGTATCTTTGTACATATAATGGTATACATTTTATCTACTGGTCACGTTCAAGTTACGTACTTCGTCCCGTGAGTTTCGGTCACGAGACCCTGTTGGGTCTCCCTACCCCATCCCTCCCTCTACCCTCCCCAAAGTCCTACCCCCCTGTGTACACATGACCACCGACTAAGTATAACTACATATTGTTTTTGGTAGTGTTATAACATTAGTAGGAGGTTAATTTTATGTAATTAATTAAAATTTTTCCTGTAGTAATCCTGTTAACCATATGAAACAGAAAACAAAAAATTTTAAAAAATAAAATATAACCTTATGTCAACTAATTGTTACCACACAAGTAAAGTCCATATGTCGTTACATTGAAACTTATTTCAATTAATATAATCGATTTTTATCATGTAATGACAAGTAAAGAAGTGAAACTATTAAATGACTTCGACATACTCTTACAAAAACTAAAATCCTTTATGTGTAACTTCATAAATCCCAATTTCCCGTTTTAGAGAGATCACTCACACACACACGCGTAAGTCAACACAAGTTGAGAAACGTTGGGGTACCTGATATCGAGTGGTCCGAGGACACAGGTACTCTAAAGGGTCCGTTCTTATGACCTTACCCACCGGTAAAGGAAGAATTCCCCTAAAAGGACTGGGTCCCAAGTTTGGGTGTAGAGGAACGTAGAGGACGTAACTGTCCGTCCAAGAAATGGGTGACTCGATGACCCCTTCAGGGGTTTATAGAGATCGAATGAAAATGAGAGTTTATAAAGTCTTGATTTATCATGTATATATACACACTATCCCTCTTCCCTTTTCTCCCTTCCTTCTTCTTTTCCTTCCTTCCTTCCTTTACCCCCCGTCCGTATTTCATATTGACCCTTTTATAATTGTAATCCCCTTTAATTCCAAAAAACATGTTGAAAAGTTGAAAGAATTCAGACTTTAATACAGTTTTATTCTCTAAAATGTACAAGGTTAGGTATATAATTAAGGGGTACTGTTACTTAAGAAAGGGTCTGAATGTAAGACAGTGTATAACTAGAATTGGGAAGTTAAGTGTACATTGTTGGGACCAAGGACGAACGTGTATAAGTAATCCAGAATATTAGGGAAAATATAAATCCGATAAAGAGGGACCTGATCGTTAACGTAGTCCAACTTGGTGTATTTTAATAGGACTGAACTTCCCATTTGAAAATTCCGGGAGGTTTAAGTTTACATGTGTAGGTACTCCCTAAACTCCTTCGTGCACTTGACTTATCTCATGCACTTCCTGGGTAGTTAAGGGACGTGAACGGATGTTCCTCGACGGAGAAAGTTTGAGTAATCCTTAAAGTGGGGACATAAAGACGTGATCGGTCGTGGTGATACTATAGTCTGTGACCAGACATAGTTCTCCTTGATATTCCAGATGTCTTACTGGAACTCAATCTGACCCCTAGTAAGATTCATGACAAAGGGTTCCATTTGGTAGTCGATTCAAAGGACTGGGATGTCCTTTGAGTTTATGGTCAGGCTCCGGGTAAAGTTCAGTTCCCCCAATATTATGGATGGTAGAAGATGAAGGTTGGGGAGTAAAGAGATGTATATCACGAGTTAAGGAATATAGGTGGGAGACTTGAGTGAGTATAGGGTGTGTAAATGTAAAGTAGACTTATTAGTCTTTGTTACTTGGTGTTAAAAGTAACCATGTTACAAACGGAGAGTGGTGGAAAATGTAGTTGACATGTTTTTTGGATATTTATTATACTCACGTCACACCTTATAGTACTCATAAGGAGGATATGTACGAGACTCCGTGTAACGTTAGAAAGAACTCCGATAGGATACATGACTTTTATTTGTGTATTTACCTAGAATTAGGTGTTGCACTTGTATACATCTCATAGGAAGGAGAATTGTTTTCCAGTTCGAACCTCCCCACACTGACACACCTAGTGTTATTTGACACCTTTTAAGACTTTCTTTACCCTTATGGTCTGGTGGACTGGATGGAGAACTCTTTAGACATACGTCCAGTCCTTCGTTGTCAATCTTGACCTGTACCTTGTTGTCTGACCAAGGTTTATCCTTTTCCTCATGCAGTTCCGACATATAACAGTGGGACGAATAAATTGAAGATACGTCTCATGTAGTACTCTTTGCGACCCGACCTTCTTCGTGTTCGACCTTAGTTCTAACGGCATTCTTTATAGTTATTGGAGTCTATACGTCTACTGTGGTGGGAATACCGTCTTTCACTTCTCCTTGATTTTTCGGAGAATTACTTTCACTTTCTCCTCTCACTTTTTAGACCGAATTTCGAGTTGTAAGTCTTTTGATTCTAGTACCGTAGACCAGGGTAGTGAAATACCTTTTATCTACCCCTTTGTCACCTTTGTCACAGTCTGAAATAAAACCCCCCGAGGTTTTAGTGACGTCTACCACTAACCACTAACGTCGGTACTTTAATTTTCTACGAATGAGGAACCTTCTTTTCAATACTGGTTGGATCTATCGTATAATTTTTCGTCTCTATAGTGAAACGGTTGTTTCCAGGTAGATCAGTTCTGGTACCAAAAAGGTCACCAGTACATACCTACACTCTCAACATGACACTTCTTTCGACTCACGAAATAACAAACATCTGAAAAACTATCCTCGGTAAGACTGGTCGTACTCTACCATGGAGTAACACCAAAACTAAACGTAAAGAGACTATTACTCACTACAACTCGTAGAAAAGTATACAAACAATCGGTAGACATACAGAAGAAACCTCTTTACAGTCAAATCAAGAAACCGGGTAAAAAACTAACCCAGTAAATAGAAAGACTTTAACTCGATGTCCTCGACGAACATATAAAAACTCTAATTAAGAAACAGTCAACGAAACAAACGATAATAAAAGAGGGTAAGACTTCCGACAGAAAAGTGGAACGAATATCAAAGGAAGTAACACGTTCTCGAAAATTCAAATTAATCCAGGGTAAACAAATAAAAACGAAAATAAAGGTAATGAGACCCTCCACCCAGTATCTCCTAGGACGACACTAAATACAGTCTCTCACAAAACGGATACAAAGGGAGATCCTCAAAATATCAAAGACCTGAATGTAAATCTAGAAATTAGGTAAAACTCAAATAAAAACACATACCACAATCTTTCACAAGATCAAAGTAAGAAAATGTTCACCAACTGGTCAAAAAGGTCGTGGTGAACAATTTCTCTAACAGAAAAAAGGTAACATATAAGAACGGAGGAAACAGGTATCCACGCACCTAAATAGAGACCCGAAAGATAGAACAAGGTAACTAGATAAAAAGACAGAAACACGGTCATGGTATGGTTTTCTAGGTTAAAAGTTTGTTCTAATGTAAATGCTAAAGACCCACTTGTACTTAAACTCCCTTCACGAAAAGTTGGATCATGTAAGACGGGGGACCAGGGGTGTTTTAAGTACAGGAAGGGTACTCGTTTTATGGAATTGGGAGGAAGGTTGTAGAGACTTTCAGAATTGGGTGAGACCGTAATTGATATTTAGATTTTAGAGTAGACTTATAGTAGTCGAATATTTTTAAGGTCGAGAGTAGTGGATTTAGTTCATACCCACTGTGTAACACATATCAGGTAGGACTCTGTTTTAGGGAGAGACAGGTGTCTGGACACTTTGATCTTTTCTTCAATAGACGAAAGTTTTATGTTACTAACCTGTGGGTGTCCTGTCTATAAGGGTAAGACTTTCCCTCTTTTGACTTAGTTATTTCCCTAATGACTAGATTTCGTTCAAGCATTGTGTCATCCTAAGTTCCGGACTCTCATTGGGAGATACCGAGTCACGAGAAAGTAGACCCGGGAGACTCCAGTACCGGAACAGAAGAGACCGGAACTATAGGTACGAGACGAAGTTTCAGTAAGAAGGAATTAAATAGTCAGGTCCGATCGTCTATCATTAGTATTAGTATAGTATTTCCCAACGATACTTTTACTTTACCCTATCACATACATGAATCATATTACGGATCTACCCATTAGGGTACCTGTCTTCTTGGACCGCCCGGTGTCAAATGTCCCAGCGTTTTTTCAGTCTGTGCTGAAACGATGATTTGTTGTTTGTCAGTAATGGGTTGTGACTAAATAGAGTAGGGAGTGGATAGGTTGTTTATTCATTCCCCTACAAAGACAGAGAACCTACGGTCGTCGTTGACACCGTAAAGTCATTGAGACCTGCGAGAAGTGGAGAAGGTGGTGGTGGGACCGGGTGACATTGTATGAAATAGGAATGACTTACCTCTCTCTATTGGAGGTCACGTTGTGTCACTCGGTAGCAAAACACGCTCTCTTAGGGACCCTTTGTATAGACCCGGACTCACGTACGAATAATACCTCCGACAAACACCAACTTTATCTACGTCCGTCCTTAACGAGTGTGTTGTATGCCGTTATAATTTTCGAACCTCCTTGGTAGAACAGAGTACTGATACTGACACCGTGAACTAAAAACTCCTAGTCGACACTTTATTCCTAAAACTGGAAACCCAAAAATCCCTAAGTATGATTGGGTCTATCTTCCAAGGAACAAAATTACGAGTAGAGTCTTAATATAGGTGTTTGTCTTTCAGTTTACTGTATGAAGATCTGTCACCTGATCGTGACTTGTAGATGAGTTAAGAGTGAAAATCGTTTCGGTCTCAAAAAACCTGTACCCTGTCGTCTTTTCAAGAAGATGATCCATAAGAGAAGGATGAACGGATTATAAACCCCCTGAGTCTTTCTGTATGACTGACATACCGGGTGTCCGTTACGAAGACCGTCTTTCGGATCCATTTAGAGAACTGAGTCGAAGAAATTCTGTGGTACTCTAGTACCTAACTTTACTACATAAATAGGTCCCGACGTTTACTATCGAATCGGTTTCTCTCTTGGATTCAGTACTAATTCTCCCTTCGATATCACCTGTGACTATATAGGGATGCTATGAGTCAGGGGTCAGAAGGTCTTTATATTATAGTAGAAAACGAACTACTATATGAAACGGGTTGAAAGTTAGGTAAACTAAACCAACCTTGACTGGAGGTGAGAGTCGAGGTCCTCATCTGAAATAAACCGGTTTCGTTTATTCGTGTAGGGACCGGTATCACTAATAGAATCCCTAACGGTAAACTGATTTAATCTTGGTTACTCTTCAATACTCGGGAAATAACTCCAAAGACTCTCCATCTTCATGAAAGGACAAGGTAACTAAAACCGAAATACTCTTATAATTTAAGCCCCGACGAAGTCAGTAGAACAATAGTTCTTTCTTCCGTTGGACCTTTTTGGTCGTCTCTCTTTTTCATTACGGTTCTATAAGTATCTTTGACCGGGATGATAATAGTGAACTCGGAGACATTGTTCAATGTCAACTTCTGTAATAATAGGGTTATTCAAGGAGGAAAGAACAAATGTAGTAGATACAAACAGTAGTTTACTTAGAACTATGTCTTCGGTTTCTAATTTCGATCTTTTTATCACTGTCACTTTCGCAATCAGTGAGTCAGAAAAGGTTGAGAAACGCTGGGGTACCTGACATCGGACGGTCTGAGGAGACAGGTACCTTAAGAGGTACGTTCTTATGACCTCACCCAACGGTAAAGGAAGAGGTTCCCTAGTAGGACTGGGTCTCTAGTTTGGACCCAGAGGATGTTAACGTCCACCTCAGAAATGACAGACTCGGTGATCCCTTCGGTGGTCTTTTTATCATACTTCACCATTTAAAGTCTCAACTCATTTTGATATTTACCCTTTCTCGT
This sequence comes from Capra ibex, assembly GCA_006410555.1. Classification (NCBI taxonomy): domain Eukaryota; kingdom Metazoa; phylum Chordata; class Mammalia; order Artiodactyla; family Bovidae; genus Capra; species Capra ibex. The sequence continues at coordinate 11,591,499 of SJYO01029184.1, read as the reverse complement.
GGGATCTTTTGAGTCTCGTGTTTGGTCCCCGAGGTAATTATCCTTTTCACACACCTTTATGTTCTGCCACGGACCAACGATATCGCCCCCACTTACCACAGGAGAGTTTTATATACAGGTAGAGTTAGAGTCTTACATTAAATGAATCTTATTCCCGGAAACATCCACATTACTTTCATTTCTAAAACTGTACTCTAGTAGAACCTAATGTCACCAGGGATTTAGATTACTATTCACAGTTTTATTTGTTTTTCCCTCTGTGTCTCCCTCTGTCTCTCCTCTTCTGGTACACTTATACCTCCGTCTCTAACCCTAATGCGACGGTGTTCGATTCCTTACGGACCTTGGTGATCTTTGACCTTCTCCGTTTTTTCCTAAGAGAGTGTCCCAGAGACCTCCCTTACACCAAAACGACAGTGAAACTGAAGTCTGAAGATCGGTTTGGTATTGACACTCTCTCGTTTAAACACAAAAAGATTCGGTGGTTAAAACACCATTAAACAATGTCGTAGAACATTACGTCTACGATACCTTCTGTCTACGTTCTATATTTTATGCAATACTCCTCTCATAGATAGTGACGACCTTTTTACGGTTCTGACACGTTTACTCTGTACAACCTCTGTTATTGACCTAACTGGAGATTCTCCTTACCCCTTCCCTATGTTACTAGAGAAGTCAAGTCAAGTCAAGTCAGCGAGTCAGCACAGGCTGAGAAACGTTGGGGTACTAGCGTCGTGCGGTCCGGAGGGACAGGTAGTGGTAGAGGACCTCAAGTGAGTTTGAGTGCAGGTAGCTCAGCCACTACGGTAGGTCGGTAGAGTAGGAGACAGCAGGGGAAAAGGAGGACGAGGGTTAGGGAGACTCGTAGTCTCAGAAAAGGTTACTCAGTTAAGAAGCGTACTCCACCAGTTTCATGACCTCCAAGTCAAATCGTAGTAAGGAAGGTTTCTTGTGGGTCCCGACTAGAAGAAATCTTACCTGACCAACCTAGAGGAACGTCAAGTTCCCTGAGAGTTCTCAGAAGAGGTTGTGGTGTCAAGTTTTCATAGTTAAGAAGTCGCGATTCGAGAGAACCCAGTGGGTTAAGACAAAGACTAATAAATTTTATGCTCTGACGATTTTCAGAACCATTCGAATTGGTGATAAAACTTTCCTGGCGTCACCACTATAACACTCTATCCAAGTACCCATGTCGAGAAGAGGTGACCCTCATGTCGACACATACTAGAAGGAATAGTAATATTTCATGAAAGGTCTATTCTGGTATAGAAGATGGTCCAAATAAATGGTCCTTAACTGACTTAGTCCGAGACCCCATCTCCAACGACCTCAGTCTCAGAACAATCCTGTTTTGGTTCGGGGTAGTGTTACAGTTTAATTAAAATAAAACAACCATATTTCGTTACCATCTAGTTCCAATCCCTTAATCGGTTTCCATCTCCTTGAACTACTGAACGATAAAGTTTCCGGGTATATCAGAAAATGAGAAATCATTCAACAAATGATACCGAGATTTTTGTCTCTTAACATCTTACTTATTAACCATTGAAAATTTAAGACCTTCTTGATTTCAAAGAGGTAAGATTCGAGACAGATTACGTTTTATATATATATATATATTTTATGCCATTTAACTATCAGTCTTTCCCTAGTCTCCCATAGTTGAAATAATGACTTGTCCCGTTCACGAGTTATTGGGGGGTTTGTATACCGAAAGAATGATTTCGGTCTATTCCCTTACATCGACATAGAACTCTAGTGTTGTCGTATAAAGAAAATGGAACGACTTTGGCCTGAAAACCTGGACAGACAAGTCTCTCAACATACATATAACATTCAGGTCCGAATGTTTCAGTAAAGATTCCTGGGTCTAGACGAAATGTATATATCAATGGTATTAATGGTCGTTCTCGTGTTTGTTTTCGTATACGCACGTACGAACACACACACACACGTACGCACACGTTCTCTCTCTCTCTCTCTACGACTGGTTCAAAGGTATATCTCCTGTGTAATATCCGGGACGTATGTACCTACGTCCATTGACGAATGTGTAAATGGTCAGGTACTCATTCCGTCAATCTTATTCCTTTCTCATTTCTTTTTCTCTCTTTCTCATTATTATTAAGACAAAACCTTAATAACAATGAAATGGGTAAACAACTCACACCGAGTCACCTACAGTTCGTTAGTGGTTAGTACGATCAATAAGAAGGAAGTAGTCCGTCTTCGCTCATTACTTACCTATCTTATTTACCCCGTCTTAAAGGAAGGGGATTTGATAGAAACTTTCCATCTTCTCAACTATCTTTAAGACACAAGGGACCACCACCCTTACGTTTGATCATGTCGGTGAGACCTCTTCTTACACCTCTAAGGAATTTTTTAACGTTTATCTTGACGGTATACTGGGTCGTTAGGGTGACGACCCGTATGTGTGTCTCCTTTGGTCTTAGCTTTCTCTGCGCTCATGGGGTTACAAGTAGTGTCGTGACAAATATTATCGGTCCTGTACCTTCGTTGGATCTACAGGTAGTCGTCTGCTTACCTATTCTTTCGTCACCATGTATAAGTGTTACCTCATAATGAGTCGGTAATTTTTCTTATGTAAACTAAGTCAAGATTACTCCACCTACTTTGACCTCGGCTAATATGTCTCACTTCATTCGGTCTTTCTTTTTGTGGTTATGTCATATGATTACGTATATATACCTTAAATCTTTCTTCCATTGCTATTGGGACATACACTCTGTCGTTTTCTCTGTGTCTACATAACTTATCAGAAAAGCTGAGACACCCTCTCCCGCTCCCACCCTACTAAACCCTCTTTCCGTAACTTTGTACATTTTATAGTACACACTTTACTTAGCGGTCAGGTCCAAACTACGTCCTATGTCCCACGAGCCCCGACCACGTGACCCTACTGGGTCTCCCTACCCTACCCCTCCCTCCACCCTCACCCCAAGTCCTACCCCTTGTGCACATGTGAGTACCGCCTAAGTTCAGTTACATATCGTTTTGGTTATGTTATAACATCTCATTTTATTAAAAATTTTTTTCTTTAAGACACAAGGTACCCGAACCCTTACCCCTCCTTCACAAGTAAATGGCATGATGAGTTACCTAAGGTCCTTTACTATTTGTAAAGACTAAATGTACCCTCAAAGAGTAACATCTAGGAGATCCTGTATAGCAGTATTCTACAGACCTGACCCGTCTTCTATCGGTTCCTTAAGGTAACCTCGTGTGATTTAGTAATAAAAGAGAAGTAATCGTACCCAAATAACCTCTTTTGTTACCGTAGGGTGAGGTCATGAGAACGGACCTTTTAGGGTACCTGCCTCCTCGGACCTTCCACGTCAGGTACCCCAGCACTTCTCAGCATGTACTGACTCTCTGAAGTGAAAGTGAAAAGTGAGAGTACGTGACCTCTTCCTTTACCGTTGGGTGAGGTTACAAGAACGGACCTCTTAGGGTCCCTGCCCCCTCGGACCACCCGACGGTAGACACCCCAGCGTGTCTCAGTCTGTGCTGACTTCGCTGAATCGTCGTCGTCGTCGTTGTATCCAAATAGTAGTGGTGAATTTTCGTTATAGTATTTGTGGAATCATAAATTTAAAAGTTTCTAGTTACGAGGTACTTCAAATAGGTACTCCTAATTATCAATGTTCATCTTACTAGTCTATAACACATCTCTGGTGTCAATTTGGTAGGTAATAGTAGTCCCTTCGTGAGGTAAAAAGAAATCTCCCCTTCTCTTCACCAACTATTTGACCCCAGTTATTTGACCGTCTTCAGAAACTATGGACTTCTGTGATATATTTAAACCGTCCTTTTGTTTGTGACCCGTAGTTTAGTGAGTGAGTCAGGGTAAGTGTTATGTCCTTTGAAAAAAGAAGTAGTACAGGTTTTAATGAATGTTTAGAATCCACATCTCACAGTACTTTCCGTTCTGAACCACCATTTACTTCATTAACGATTTTACACATGGTACCCACGTTGAGTTCTATCTTGTCCCACAAGTAAGAACGGTTTGTCTATACATAAGTTAAAGATCCAGAAATAAAAAAAAATTAAAATAAATAAAAAAATAAAAAATTTAAAATTTTAGAAATTAAGAATGTACGCAAGGGTTTGTACTTGGGGGGAAGGTGGAGGGAGGGGTATTGTAGAGAGACCCAGTAGGGGTACGTGGTCGGGGTTCGTACGACATAGGACGTAGTCTGTATCTGACCGCTAAGTTAAGAATGTACTATCATATGTACAATCTTACGGTAAGAGGGTTTAGTAGGGTGGGAGAGGGAGGGAGACTCAGGTTTTCAGGTAATATGTGTAGACACAGAGAAAGGGACAGAACGTATGTCCCAGCAGTAACGGTAGAAGGATTTAAGGTATATATACACAATCATATGACATAACCACAAAAAGAAAGACCGAATGAAGTGAGACATATTAGCCGAGGTCAAAGTAGGTAGAGTAGTCTTGACTAAGTTTACTTAAGAAAAA
>SJYO01029184.1:11311411-11585452 GCA_006410555.1 Capra ibex | reverse complement strand
TCTCGTCTTTTTCTTTATTTTCCTTAGGTTTAACCTTTTCTTCTTCATTTTGAGAGTGACAAACGTCTACTGTACTAGGAGATGTACCTTTTGGGATTTCTGAGGTGGCCTTTTAATGATCTCGATTAGTTACTTATATCATTTCAACGTCCTATGTTTTAGTTGTGTGTCTTTAGGGAACGTAAGGATATGTGCTTATTACTCTTTCATCTTTTTCTTTAATTCCTTTGTTAAGGTAAGTGGTAACGTTGCTTTTCTTATTTTATGAATCCTTATATAGATCCAGAAATTACTAGTATGTCTATGGTTGACTTCGATCTTCAACAGACGCGGGTGATGTCCTCACGGAACCACTTAAAATAACAACAAATCATCGATTCAGTACAGACTGAGGTACTTGACGTCGTGTGGTCCGAGGAGACATGAAGTAATAGAGGACCTCTAACGAGTTTAAGTACAGGTAACTCATCCACTACAATATATTGGTAGTGTAGGAGACGGTAGGGGAAGAGGAGGACGGAAGTTAGAAAAGGTCGTAGTCCCAGAAAAGGTTGCTCAACCGAGAAGCACAGTCCACCGGTTTTATAACGTCGAAGTCGAAGTCGTAGTCAAGAAGGTTACTTATAAGTCCTAACTAAAGGAAATCCTAACTGACCAAACTAGAAGAACGACAGGTTCCCTGAGAGTTCTCAAAAGAGGTCGTGGTGTTAAACTTTCGTAGTTAAGAAGTCACGAGTCGGAAGAAATACCAGGTTGAGAGTGTAGACATGTATTGATGACCTTTTTGATAACGAAACTGATATACCTGAAAACAACTGTTTCACTACAGAGACGAAAAAATTATACGACAGATCCAAAAAGTGTCAAAAGGAAGGTTCCTCGTCCGTAGAAAATTAAAGTACCGACGCCAGTGGTAGGAGTCACTAAAACCTCGGGTTCTTTTATTTTAGACAGTGACGAAAGTGTAAAGTGGGGAAGACAAACGGTTCTCCCCTACTATGACCTACGGTACTAGAATCAAAAAACTTACAACTGAAAATTCAGTCGAAAAAGTGAGAGGAGAAAGTGTAATTAGTTCTCCGAGAAATCAAGGAGAAGTGAACGAGTACAAGTTACTGTCTCTCTCTTTTTAGAAAGGGGCTAGTATTTTATTTTTCATGAAGGGAAGTTTGACTGACTTAGTTACAATGTTCAGATGAAGACATAGTTATTGTCAACGATCCACATACAGTACGTAAATAATCGAATTAAAAATAAAGACTTGATTAGTGACCCTTCCTCCAAAGGTAATGGAGGTAACTGACTTTGTCAGTTCAGGGTGATGATCTCGATTCCTGTTCTAGTGATAGAGGAGTCGAATCACACTAACCCCTCATCTACTGTCTGTAGACTTATTTTAGTCCTCAGACAATATTTTAGACTTCTACCTCTCACTCATGATCCATCGGTAGGTTTATACAGGTGATGTTACTATAATAATATATTTACGTCCACAAAGGGAGAAGGGATACGGGATGTGTCTGAGAAATTACAGTGAATGGTTTTCGTAGTCATGGGTCAAAAGGTTTCTTCTAGATTTATAACCTATTTTTTTCGTAATATTATAATTGTGGTTTTATCCTCCGAGAGACCTTTTTTTAGTCATTCGAATAAGAATAAGACACTTGTGACTCACCCACGGATCCGACTCTACTTTTAAGATCCTTCAGAACTAAGTCATATTCTTTCTTGAATTCTTGACCCCGACTGATATAACTTTACCGGACGAAGTGTTCAATCACTCGAGGGACAATAGTCTTCATGAATGCTTGGACGACTTACTGTAGATCTGTACCGATGACATCTCCTATAAGGAGATAGTTCATTCTCCAATCTTCTTTACTGACGTTTCCAATGAAAGTTGAGAAAGCACAATATTAAGATAATACCTAGACACTAAGTCGAGTTTTATTTACTGTTTGTGGAGAGTCGTGTGATTTCTTCGATATAACACTCTCTGTTCCGGACAGTTACTCTATCTAATCTAAGTCTAAACTACCTGTTGGTTAGCTACTCTATCTGTGTGGACATGTTACCTTTACCTGTCACTTCTATGATAACTACTTGGGGATCGTCACAGGTTGAGTTACTTGATCTGTCAAACAGAAACCCCTTCCCTAGATCTCTTACGGAGGAATGGAGTAGAACAAACAGGAACTTAAACGAAGATTTATCCTTCGTTTACTCATACGGTTAGTGTTTTAAGAGCACTTCGAACTTCCTGATACATAAGTTTGCTACATCGGAAAGAAACTGTATGAGGCACACGTAGAATCTAGAAGTAACCGTCCCCACTTAGATGTAAGAGTTCATTTAACCATACTCAACGATAGAAGTAAATCGTTTCACTCCTAATAAAAGATAGTATAAACAAAGATTTGAACACCGAGTTTATTGAAATCATTAGAATCAAGGGTAACAAGTAAGGTGAGTAAACTTCGTTTTCAGAGTCTTATTTCGATTTGACGTGAATGGGGACTCGCTGAAATGAAAGTGAAAAGTGAGAGTACGTAACCTCTTCCTTTACCGTTGGGTGAGGTTACAAGAACGGACCTCTTAGGGTCCCTACCCCCTCGGACCACCCGACGGCAGACACCCCAGTGTGTCTCAGCCTGTACTGACTTCACTGAATCGTCGTCGTCGTCGTGAATGGGTTCCTACGTTCAGATAGACCTTTGTAACCCTCTTACTAACCTTAATGGACAATGTAAGATGAACATAACCTCTGGTTCCTTTTTTTACTGGAATTCTCAAATTTAGATGGTAACATATTGTAAAAGATAGATACATGTAAGTAAAGAGAGAGAAAATAATGGAATAAATTTTTAATAAAGAGAAATGGACATATAGTCAAATAATCAACATGTGAGTAATAAGAATTACAAAGAGTTATGATCTCATCACTGTGAGTTTCACACCAGATATCTAGAGACTATCAAGAAGTCTAAGAAAGTCTCCAGGTGTTCCAGTTCTGCGAAAAGTATTTTTAACATTTTTCAGTAAAAGGAAAAAATGACACAAATGTGAACGTGGGTACCATGTTTTCGTTATCACCCGTTTTGATGGTTAGTCCCTTCATCGTGGTTTGACATGGTTAATCATTGACATAAGAAATAGTGGCACGTGAACTTTCCAATTTTACAGTCAAAGTGAATTCTTACAGGAGCTACTTCGTCAATTAAAATTTTTTATAGTTGGGAAATTACGTGTAAAAAAGAATTATAAGACACACTGTTTTACCCTCCACATGTCTTACATGAAGACTATACACAATTTCGTTATTGACTCAGTTCTTTTTCGTAAAACGTAAACAAAGTCAACAGTCAACTTGATCGCAACTAAAAGAACGTCAAAATGACTCTATACTAACTGTATACCGTGATATATTCCAATTCCATATACCCCATTACTAAACTGAATGTATGTAGTAATTCACTACTAGTGTTATTCAAATGACTTATCGGTAGTAGTGTATGTCTGTGTTTTAATTTCTGTAATTTTTTTTAAAGAACATTACTCTTGAGAATCCTAAATGACAGAATTGTTGAAAGTGTATATTGTATATTGTCACCATTAATATCAATAGTACAACATGTAATGTAGGGACGCACGTACGTACAAGTCATCGAAGTCAACACAGACTGAGAAGACGTTCGGACGGTCCGAGAAGACAGGTACCCTAAGAGGTCTGTTATTATGACCTCACCGTAATAGTCTCTTTACGTTTAGTCTTGGTGTTACTCCATGGTAAAGTGTGGTCAGTCTTACCGACGATAGTTTTTCAGATGTTTGTCATTTACGACCTCTCCCACACCTCTTTTCCCTTGGGAGAATGTGACAACCACCCTTACGTTTGATCATGTCGACGATACCTCTTGTCACACCTCTAAGGAACTTTTTGACCTTTATTTTGACAGTATACTGCGTCGTTAGGGTGACGACCCGTATGTGTGACTCCTTTCGTCTTGACTTTCTCTGTACACATGGGGTTACAAGTAGCGTCGTGACAATATTATCGGTCCTGTACCTTCGATGGATCTACAGGTAGTCGTCTTCTTACCTATTCTTTCGTCACCATGTATATGTGTTACCTCATAATGAATCTGTAATTTTTCTTATGCAAACTTAGTCAATTACTCCACCTACTTTGACCTCGGATAATATGTCTCACTTCATTCGGTCTTTCTTTTTGTAGTTATGTCATATGATTGCGTATATATACCTCAAATCTTTCTATCATTGTTATTGGAATATACGCTCTGTCGTTCTCTGTGTCTACATATCTTGTCAGAAAACCTGAGACACCCTCTCCCGTTCCCATCCTACTAAACCCTCTTACCGTAACTTTGTACATACTATAGTATACACTTTGCCTAGTGGTCAGGTCCAAGTTACGTACCCTGTTCCACGAACCCCGACCACGTGGCCCTACTGGGTCTCCCTACCCTACCCCTCCCTCCACCCTCCCCAAATCCTACCCCTTGTGCACATGTGGACACCGCCTAAGTTCAGGTACATACCGTTTTGGTGGTGTTATAACAAGTCAGTAATCGGAGGTTAATTTTGTTTATTTAAATAATTTTTTTTATGACCTTATCCAACGGTACGGGAGGAGGTCCCCTAGAAGGGTTGTGTCCCTAGTTTGGACATAGAAGACGTAACGTCCCCCTAAGAAATGGGTGACTCTGTTGACTCTTCGTGTGCAATGTAAGGATCATGAGTAGATAAAACAAACATGGAAACTTGAAGGAAATAAGTCAAAGGGGAGGGGAGTGACGGGTGACGACCTTTGGTATTTAGACTAGAGAAATACTCGAATAAACAAAAAACTTTACATTAACTGGATGTTGTGATACGATCAAAGGTAATATGTCATGTCACTAAAGTATAAAGATATACAAACTTTTATTAGTGGTACTATTCAGATCAATGGCAGACAGTGTTATGTCTATACTGTACCAATAACTGATAAGGGGTGTAACGTGTAAATAAAACGTGGACCTTCAAACACGTAGAATTAGGGGGAGTGAATAAAGACAGGGGAGGTGAGATCAGTGATAAACAAACAAGAGACTTAGAGATTAAGTGAAAGACAAAACAATTCAAACAAGTAAACCGAAAATGTAAGGTGTATATTCACTTTAGTATATTATAAACAGAAAGAGGCAGACTGAATAAAGTGTATCGTGTTATAGGAGATCCGGGTAGGTACAACAACGTTTACCGTTCTATAAGGAAAAATTCCGACTCATTATATGGTAACACATATATGTGTATACATATATATATACATGTATATATATATGTAAAAGAAATAGATAAGTAGTTAATTACTCCTGAATCATAACGAAGGTACGGAACCGATAACATTTATTAAGACGTTAATTGTATCCCCACACATAAAAAAGATTAATCACAAAAGCAAAGGAGGTCTATTTACAAGTCTTTATCTTGACGACCTAGTATACCATCAAGATAAATTTAAAAAAAAATGTTTAAAGAAAATTAACCTCCGATTAATGAAATGTTATAACATCACCAAAACGGTATGTAGTTGTACTTAGGTGGTGTCCATATGTGCACAAGGGGTAGGACTTGGGGGAGGGAGGAGGGAGGGGTATGGTAGAGAGACCCAGTCGGGGCTCGTAGGACATAGTACGTAGATTGGACCTGACCGCTAAGCAAAGTGTATACTATAATATGTACAAAGTTACGGTAAGAGGGTTTAGTAGGGTGGGAGAGGGAGAGGGAGTCTCAGGTTTTCTGACAAGATATATAGACGCAGAGAAAACGACAGAGCGTATGTCCCAGTAGTAACGGTAGAAAGATTTAAGGTATATATACACAATCATATGACATAACCACAAAAAGAAAGAAAAACCATTAATTTATTTGTCTTAAAAATAAAATAAAATAAAATAAAAATTAAAATTAAAAATAAAATAAAATGAAATGTTATGACATAACCAAAACGGTATGTAACTGTACTTAGGTGGTGCCCACATGTACGCAAGGGTTTGTACTTGGGGGGAGGGTGGAGGGAGGGGTATTGTAGAGAGACCCAGTAGTGGCACGTGGTCGGGGTTCGTACGACATAGGACGTCACCTGTATCTGACCGCTAAGCTAAGAATGTACTATCATATGTACAATGTTACGGTAAGAGGGTTTAGTAGGGTGGGAGAGGGAGAGGGAGACTCAGGTTTTCAGGCAATGTGTATAGACACAGAAAAAACGACAGAACGTATGTCCCAGCAGTAACGGTAGAAAGATTTAAGGTATATATACACAATCATATGACATAACCACAAAAAGAAAGACCGAATGAAGTGAGACATATTATCCGAGGTCAAAGTAGGTGGAGTAATCTTGACTTAGTTTACATAAGAAAAATTACCGACTCATTATGAGATGACACATATACATGGTGTCGAAAGAATAGGTAAGTAGACGACTACCTGTAGATCCAACAAAGGTATAGGACCGATAATATTCGTCACGACGCTACTTGTAACCCCATGTGCACAGAGAAAGTTAAGACCAAAGGAGTCACACATACGGGTCGTCACCTTAACGACCCAATATTCCGTCAAGATCAATTTTTATTTATTTATTTATTTATTTAAAAGACTCCTGAAAGGTATAACAAAAGATATGACCGATGTGATTAAATGTAAGAGTAGTTCTCACATACTCCTAAAGGAAAAGGAGGTGTAGGAACGGTTGTGACCAATTAACAGAAAAACTATTATCGGTAAGACTGTTCACACTCCACTATTGAATAACATCAAAACTAAACGTAAAGCGACTACTAATCACTAAAACTCGTAGAAGAACATACGGACAATCGGTAGACATACAGAAAAAACTTTTTTACAGATAAGTCTAGGACACGGGTAAGAAATTAACCCAACGAACGAAGGAACTACAACTTAATATACGCAAGAGACATAAAAAACCTATAATCGGGGAATAGTGAACGTTTATAGAAGAGGGTCAGTCGTCCACCTAAAAAACAAAAGAACTGTCAAAGGAAACAACACGTTTCGAAAAATTAAACTACATCAGGGTAAACAAATAAAAACAAAACAAAGGGAACGGACTCCTCTATATATGTTTTTGATAACGATTCTAACTACAGTCTCACGTATGACGGATACAAGAGTAGATCTTCGAAATACTAAAGTCAGAAATTAGGTAAAACTCAAATAAAAAATATACCAAATTCTTTCACCGGTCAAAGTAAGGAAACGTACATCGACAGGTCGAAAGGGTTATAAATAGTCTCTAATAGAGAAAGGGTAACATATAAGAACCGAGGAGACAGAATTTAATTAACTGGTGCATTCCATCCAAATAAAGACCCGATAAAACGAAGTGACTAGAAAAACAGACAAAAACACGGTCATGGTATATCAAAATTAATGCTATCGAAACGTTATATCAAATTTCACTCCCTCGTACTATGGAGGTCGAAACAAGAAGAAAGAAGTCTAACGAAACAGATAGATACGAAAAGACACCAAGGTATCTTTACGTTCTTAATAAACAAGGTCAACACATTTTTTACAGTAATCATAAAACTGTCCCTAACGTAATTCAGACATTTAACGAAACCTATCACACCTGTAAAATTGTTATAATTAAGAAGGTTAGGTGCTTGTGTCACATATAAAGATAAAAAAGATAGTAAAAGTCAAAGAAAGTAGTTGCAGAATGTCAAAAGTCTCATGTTCAACAAACGAAGGAACCAATTTAAATAAAGTAAGAAAACTACGTTAATATCTACCTGAAAATTTTTTTAAAAGAGAAAATCTATCACGTAATAATCATATATCTTTACGTTATATAAAGACATATAAATAAAACATAAGACTTTGAAGTGACTTAAGTAAATAATCAAAATTGGTGGTCGTAAAGATAGGGGTCTCTTTCGACGTGGTCTAGGGACAGGGAGACCGTGTATGGGATTTTAATCAGTCACATAGAAGAGCATACTAAGTCTACGAAAAGTTTGACGACGGAGACGTGACCCTGAGTATTGTTTACTCAAACACTCGTTCAGTAAGTTCTCGAGTCGAAGGGTGTCGGGAGATTGAGAGGTCTGTATTCGGAATGAGCAAAAGTTTCGATCTACAATGTCCCCTGTCGTAGTGGATCCCTCGGACTATACCCTGAACCTAGGGAGTAAGACGTCCCCCTGAAGACGTCGATACTATAGGGAGTATGAATAACCAGTAGTGTGGTGTCTACACCCAAGACTTATCAGAGGTAGAGAAGAGGAGGATCGGTATAGCTATACCGGAAATATAGGATTCAACAACTTTAGAGAAGACGATCAGAAGTCCAGTGAGAGTCTCTATCAACAAGATATGTGACTATATCAAAACCACACAGATACCCTCCTTCACTCGAGTACTCGAAGGATGGGATGGTAAAACTAGGTCTCGGTCTTCTCCGAAACTACTTAAAATTTATGTTTCGTAGAAGGGGTTAGTGTTACCTTATTTTGAACTTTAGTTATCTTCCTTATGACCTTTTAAAAGTTTATACACTTTTATTTTGGTGTAAGAATTTGTGGGTTAGTCAGTTTCTTATTTAGTGTTCCTTTTAATCTTTTAAAGAACTCCGTTGACTTTTGTTTTTCTGTTGTATGGTTTTGAATACTTTCCGTCACTCTCGTCACGAGTCTCCCTTTGGATATCGACACTTTACGGATGTCATTTTTTCCTCTTTCTAGACTTTAGTTATTGGATTAAAATGTTGAATTTTTCAATCAAATCGGAGTTTCCACGGAGTCTTTATTAAGGACTAGGTCCCTCGGGGTGTTGTCCTCTCACAGGAGATGATCACAGACGGTCGAGAACACATGAGTTCGTGTAGAAAGTCACGTTGTCTATAAGGTATAAATCCACTATGTACCCAGGACACCCAAGACGATGAGGAAACGTACATTCAAAATAAGGACTATTTAGGATAGTACCGATGTTACACACAACAATCACGACGTCGTTGAACGTTGATCTCTGGACGTACTGTTAGTAATTTCTTAACACTCTGTAGTGACTTCTCTTTCCGTTGACGTCCTTCACTAAACTTTTTTAGACCCGACTGAACTCTTCTTTTCTGTTCCTCCTAGTCGTAGTTTATAGGGTCCTTAACGACACATTTAAAGACCTACTGTCTCCAAAACATCTATTCTTCTTCATTGACAGACATAGGATTTCTTTGTACGATCATTTTAAATACCTGATACCGAGATTCCTTTCCGTCTCGTTTCTACTTGGTCCCCTAGGTCAGTTCCCATCATTGTCTCGAACCAAAACTACCCTTTTACAGAGGGCTCACCCTGATACGTTAAATTCCTCTATTTTCACCTGTTATAAAGAGACTTGTCGCGTATGAAAACCTTCTTACTATTAAATACAAGGTAAATAGAGTGATTCCCTCTAGAGTGTCCTTCTTGGATCTTCTCATACAAAATTTTTTTGAGATTTAGTTTTACGTTTATTTTTCATTTTCCTAGGTCGTGTATCTTTTCGTTTCCTCCTTTTTGAATTCCTCCTTTAAGTCGACAATATTTGAATCGACTTGAAAAGTCTTCTTTACTCTCTCCCTCTACCTTGTGAACCTCGTATGAGGTAATGACGTCTTTTCGTAAGTTTAGGACATTAGCAGTTTTAGAATCCATTTTCATCATGGTATCAATTATAGTAGTACCCTTTAAAGAAGATAAACTTAAAAGTAAATAGGAGAAGACCGAAAACACAATGACAGTAGGTAAAGTGAAGATGTATACAATAGGTAGGGTAAAATGGAACATTAAGAAAGTAAATTTGGTGGTTTATAGAAAAGTTCTCAAAGTTATTCTTCTTTTATTTTCAAGAACTCATAAATAGGTACATCAATGGAAAGGTCATGAGAAGTGAGGAAACATTCCTGGGTATAAAGGTAGATCATAGTAAAGGGGAAGACGGACTTCCTTTAAGAAATTGTAAAGAATATCACAGTCAAGACTCAACTAAAACTAACTACCTAAAGAGGGAGTCACATCCAACTTAAAAGAACGAAGAAACGTGTGGACCATTATAAACTAACCTACGGTCTGAAACACTTAAAATGGAACAACCCACGACATATAAAAACATAAGGATATTTATAAGAACTTGAAACAAGACCCTGTGACAATTCAATGAACCCTTGTCAAAGTAGGAAAACCCAGAACGAAAATACTAAACAACCCGTCCAAGTGTCGTCACAAATCAGATCTCGACTTAGAAAAGGTGACATCTCCGTTCTGGGAAAACTCATGAGATGAGTTACTGGACACTTAATACTTCAAAAGGTCAGATTGACCAACCCTTGTCCGTCATAGGACCGTGACACACTCGTGGTTAGTAACAATGAAGATTAGGAAAGTTCACCAAGAAAGGAACTGGAGTCAATAAAAAGTTTATACGTACACGACTATCCTTATCGAGACTTATGCACCCACTCTACGAGACTTCTAGAGGTACCAAGAGAGAGGGAGAGGTCGAGACGGTAGAGGTCATAGGACGAGGCGGTAGAACCAGAGGGTCCTGAGATTCGAGGTAAAGGAATTAAGTCTCTCGGACAGTCCGAGATCGACACAAGGAGGAACGTGACAGACCTTAGAAAGAGTCCCACGACTCAATCCTGATAGTATACCGATTGAAGTGAACAAAGGGTATAGAGTCCCTAGAGACAGGAAACAACGGACTATGATACACACGACTTTTGTTACTCAAATGTATAAACACACCGGAAAATCAACAAAGTTCCTCCTCCCATTTAGACTTACGGAAATGAGGTAGAACTAGTATCCAACTTAAGGGTTCCAAAATTCGGAACTCAAATTTTTGGTATATAAATAATAAATGTTAGAACAGGGTGCAACTCATTGAAAAAAACCCTTCTCCTCTGTCTTGAAATTATTCTGTTTACTCATTTTATATGTCACTCAGGCTGACATTTAGTCACGAGTTGTCTTCGTTTATTACCCCCCTTTCACCAACGTAAAAGTTGTCCTATTAGTCCCTTTCGGAGTGACTCGTTCACTATGAACGCGTTTCTAGACTTCCTCAACTCTTTCGTTCGGTATTTCTATTGACTCTCTTCTTGCCGAGTCCGTCTTCGTCATCATTCACATTTCCACGACTCCATTCCGGAACCCTCAGACTCCTTGTCGTCACGCAGGATACAACGACCTCTCCTCACTCGTTTCTCTCCTCGTCATCCTTTACTTCCGTCTCTTCATTGTCCCTTGGTCTAGTACGTCCGGAACTTCACCTCTCTACCGAAACGCAAACAGTAAATGAGACTCCCACTACCTTTCGGTAAACTCGTCTCCTCACTTGCCGTAGTGAATTCAAAAGTGTTCGATTGAAACCGATGATAGACCTTTATTTGAGATCCCCGTTCTGTCTTCCGTATATCTCGTCGATTATCCGATACCGTCATTACGTCCTTTCTTTACCACCACGGAAGGTGATCTCTTTTTCGACCTCTCCACCATTCTTCTCCGACCTAATAACTATGGAAAACTTCCATCTCGGTTATTCCAAACGACTACTTGAGAGAAACAAAAATTCTAACATTTTCTTTGTGTCCTAAGTTCCTATTGAAGTTCTATGGTTCCCGGATTTGTCGACATTTTTACCTCAACGATAATAACGCTATCGTTATCTATCGATAATAACTCTCTTCTGATCCTTTTCCTCAAAAATCCCCTCATCTAGTCCTCAAGATGACTCAATCTCAACAGTTGATATGTAGGTTCACCTCTCCAGATCATTCAACAACCTATATACTCACACCTCAAGGGTCACCTTCAATATTTACATTCTCAAGAGTCGTATTCACCTCGTGAATAATTTCTCTTCTCCGGGGTTCTAATTCGGGACACTATGAGGCTACAAATCCCCAGTCCTTCTGTTCCACTTCTATCGTTTCTACAAACTCTGTCTTGTCGGTCTCTCCATCTTATACCACAAGACTTTTAGTTCACTTCTCTCTCAAGTTCCTCCTCTTTTATTATTTAATACAGTTTACGACGGTTGTTCTGTTTATTGTACTCTTGGTCCTTAGTTAGTAACCTAAACCGTTATTCCTTCAGTATCTACCTAAACTATTCCTGTCAAAACTACCTCCTTGTGTCCGTTTTCTCTTTAATCCCACCCAAGTACTCATTTATCCTCCTCACCTTAACCTCTGTGTCTTATAACTATTGAGAACAGTCATCGAAAAGACATTTGTCCTCTCTCTTTCTGTCTCCCTCTCTCTCTCTCTCATGTGTCTCCCTCTTTCACCTCTCTCCTAAAAGTCCCCAAAACAACACGATACAAAATCCTATCCTCTTGACAAACTCATACCCTTTTGAGTCATTTCTGTCTTTTTACTACTGTGTCCTCGTGCTTTTAAACAACCTTATTTCAGGGATATAGTGTCTGTCCCGTAACCGAGACCAAATCTTTCTCTCGGAAACGATCCTCGTCCCCGTCACGTAGGTTTCATTAACCTTTCTTCGGACGATCTGATGTTACCCGTGTTTACGGTCGTCCCCCCAAATGGGATGATATAGATGGATCACTATCCTCGAATATTTTTTAGAGAATACTCACGAAGATAAAGGAGTCATTTTATTGGTGGTTCTGGTAGTCGACTCTCACTCTCACCCTCTCTTCCACAACCTCAAACTCCTTTCTTCTTGACCATGCTTTTTGACAGATCCTCTTACCCTATTACTTACGTGATCCCTTTACATAAGATTAACAGTCGTCGTCAATCCCGAACGAATTCCAAGTAATGGTACTTTTCTTACACTCTATTGAGGGGTCCCAACACATAAAGAAGTCGGTATCGGTGGGTCCAAAGCCCAAGGTATAATTATATTAATTACATGTCAAGAATTAGAAAAGGTCTTCGTTTTTGTAGTTGTAGTGGGTGGTAATTAGAGACATTCTGTGAGGTTCATTCTTCATGATAACCCTTTCACCGAAGTACTCAGTCTCTTAGTCTAATTCAGTGACTAGAGGAAAGGTCTCCTCCCTCGAGATAGGGACCAAGCGGTATACGAATCACCAATTCTACTGTTTTGTGATCCTCTCAACCCACCTGTATTAGAGAGTGGGAAGTCCCGAGGTGTACTCCTCTAAGGAATTGGTGAGGACCGGAGAATGGAGTGAAGAACGAGTTACTAGGCACAGTCTCTTCCTATATTAATTAACCACTCGTACCTACTTATTGGACCCTTAGAGACGGAACCTTAGGAGGAGAGGAGGAAACCCTAGACGGACGGACGTGTCCTTCCGGGAAAGACCATAACAAGGTGAAAGGGTATCCTTTCACTCTCTGGCAGAGTTAATTTTCGTTCCTTCCATCGGAACCGCTCCAGGGGTTTGAATTCGATCCAAGAGAGTGGTTGTATCCTCTTCAGTTGACAAAACTAACAGTAAACGGACTGGTAGCCAAGAGAGAGAAAGAGAGGGGTGCAACCAAGATTGGAGTCTATCTTTCGTATCTCTGTAAATAATCAATAGAATTTGGGGTTCTCTCTGCGAATGTAACAAGTTTTGTTTTGACTAATAAATTACACTGCCCGTCATTTTGGTATGTGACGTTTTGATATGTTCATATACCCTGAAGGGTCCGTCGCGTCACCATTTCTTAGACGGACGGTCACGTCCTCGACGTCCTCTGCACCTAAGTTAGGGACCCAACCCTTTTACGGGACCTCCTCCTTTACCGTTGGGTAAGGTCATAAGAACGGACCTTTTAGGGTACCTGTCTCCTCAGACCACCCAATGTCAGGTACCCAAGTGCTTCTCGACCCGTACTGACTCGTACGTACGTGTGTACTATGTTGATATACTATTTCATCTTTTAATGTTTGGACGGACTTTGTGTCGTTCACGAGTGAGTCTTTATATACGACTTACCTAAAGCACCTAAAATATCTAATCTCCTCATCCCTGTTGTCAGGTTGATCCGGTTCTAAATGATGTTCGGAGTAAGATCGACACTTTTGTTTTAACCCCCGTTTAAAAATAAAGTAACGATTTTTGAAACAACGTTGAGGTGAAACACTCAAGGGGTGTTGAAGTGAAATCTTTTGTCCGACCTCAGATTATTTATCACTTAATCGATATGGGAGTGTTTCCCGGGAGTATTATTATTGCTACGACTAGACTACGATCACTATCAGGATTACATTGGATTGTAAATGACTCGCAAACGAAATACGATACTTGACAAAAGTCATTAAATATACGTAATAGAGTAAATTAAGGGTATCGTTGACATACTCCGTCCATAATAATAGTAAAGATACAATCTCCACTTCCCTTGGTCCGTTTCAATTAATAATTATTGAACCGATTCTAGTCTGTCGAGTCTTCTAGACTAAGATCTTGACGGAAGAATTGGTAATTTAATATGATCTCTTATATTTATATTTTGTCTCTTATATGCGTAGGATAAATATCGTTTTCGTGGTTTCGTGTATGGTACCCCTTAATGATTTTAGGTATCTTTTTTCGGGACGAAAAATTTCCGTAAGTATTAGATGAGATTCGTTGTTCTTACATGTAAGGTACCCATTACTCTGATACACTCGTATAACGACTGCGAGTGAAAGATGAAGGATCAACCTAGTCAGGTCCTTAGTTTTAAGAACTTTACCTAAATTCCCTCTGAAGACGAGTGGAAGTCAGTTATTTCACTTAGGATTAGAGGGTTTAAATATATACGGTCACTGACTTTCTCGTTTACGATTGGAATACCAAACTAGTGGATTTTCCTCCTATATAATATAACACAGACTCTTTCGTATAAATCACTCTATCCTTAGGACGATTACGAAACCCCAGGTGCTGGTCTACGAGGGTCTTCTGTTAGAGGAGCACTAGACCTTGTACAAGAAGGGAGTGAAAGGTGGCTCTTACCTTCGTCGGAATGAGATTCACAGATCTGTAATCTGTTACCGTGTCCCTCCACCGTAGTGGTACGAACAAGTTTTGTAAGGTAACTGTCATTAAATACCGGTCTCTTCCCTGTTTTCTTCCTTCCCTCTACTCCTCCTTTGATCATTACCGGCGCAAGACCGTGGCACGACCCAAAGGGAACACCGAGTCACCATTTCTTGGGCGGACGGTTACGTCCTCTGTGCCCTCTGTGTTCAAGCTAGGGACCCCAGCCTTCTAGGAGACCTCTTCCCTTCTTAGGGTACGCGTCTCCTCGGACCACCCGATGTCAGGTTTCCCCAGCGTTTTCTCAGTCTGTGTTGACTCACTGATTGTCGTTGTTGTCCTTCGGGACGCGATCCTCAGAAGAAAGTACGAGAGAGTAAATGGTTTTATGCAAACGAGAGATTAAATGTTTATACCTTTGACTCCGACTCTACAATTAACTAAACGAGTCCCAACGTGTCGGTGGCTCATCGTCTTTACACTTACTTTAGACGAAAATAGACAAAGTTTCAAGTATACAAGAGTTCTAACAGAGAAACTTCCTCGACACTGGAGTTATCCAGGTGAAAAAATAAAATTTTTTCGTCTCCAACTCCGGGTCTCGTACTTAATGGAACGGGTTCCGGTGACCAAAGGGATTAAAAGGACATCCATCCATACGAGGTTCCTTCGTCTCACTCCCCCTGCGCTGGTTAGGGTCGTCCCGGGACCCGTCCTCCTTTCGAACGACACGGGAAGTCTCCCGCGTACAGTGAGAGGAGTCGGTGACCCCTTCTCATCTTTACTGTTCGTCTCGGACCTGTTGGAAACCTTTATCAAAAAGTGTCGTAGCACTGCTTATGAAAGGTACACACTGTGTATCCGGTCAGAATAAAAGGACAAAAGACTCCTCTTTTTCTGTGACACGACGAACTTGGTTTAAAATTGATCTCTCAGGATAACTTTGACCTAAGGTTCGACACCCGTCGGGACTTTCTGATCCCGTCACTTGCAGATTCGTAGAAGTGAGGGTCGGACCCTCTCTATCCTCACCTTCACCTCCTCACGGGGAAAAGTGGCTGAGGTGATTCGGTTCAACAAAGAACTTTTACGAACCACACCCGGAATGGTTTGATAAGGAATCCTCTCACCTTGAAAGATCTTTACCTACATCCTGTTTTTAAAACACCTAAATCCGGTACTCTAAAAATCCGAGAAAAACCCTTGGTCTGATCCAGGGTCACGACTAGTCATAGGAACCGAGGAATATCTTTTAGGATTTAAGTTGTCAATAAACCCCTGGTCCGTCTCTGGTACCAGGAATAATGGAAAAAATTTTTTGAAATTTAAAAAAATAAAAATGAAAGACCGACACGACGTACCGTACGTCTCAGAATCAAGGAACTGGTCTATAGTTTGGGTACGTCTCCTTCGCGATTCAGGATTGGGGACCTGACGGTCCCTTTTAGTGGGGGGTGGTAATGGAAATTACCCTTCACGTGTATAAATGTGAGTCGGTCACTGAACTTTATGTACATAAATAACATAAGTTATTTGTGTACATAAATAACTTTATGTAAATAACGGGGGAGCCACAGTCCTAGACACGATGATCCAATCCCAATATACTGTCACTTATAGTGTCTGTATGGGGATAAGAACACTTTGAAGGACCTATCGTTCAAGTAGTGGACACTCTGTTGATTCTTCGGGGGACGAAGTCGCCTACTACCTCTATTCTACTGACTTGAGTCACCTCTGGTCCGGTCTCTCTTTTGTACGACACATCTCTTTGTCTCCAGTGTAGAACTAAGTGACCTAGTCCGACCTTCCTGATCCCCCTTCGTCGTTCGATCCCCATCAAGTCTTTCCGGAAGACTCTACTTCACCGAAACATCCATTGAGACCGTCCGATTCTCTCTGGACACTTCTCTACAATCGTCTTCGGAACTTTACTGTGTTGACTCCCCAGCTCAAATCACCGGACGGGTCACTCGTCAGTCTGACTTTGAGTTCCTAATACCGACCCCGACTTTCCTACTTTCCTTCCTTTTAGGATATTTACTCCTCATCCCTTGTCGGGTGGTAATACCTACTTTCCTCGCCCCGCTCGTTGTGTCTTTTAGATACCAGACTTGGATTAGTCACGCTGGACTCGATGTGACTCTCCTAAGTCCTCTGAGGGAACAGTGCACAAAATTACCTAAAGGAGACAATCTGGTAGGGAAACCGGGTCTCATCGTTTCTTCTAACAGAAGGGACATCGGAGCACTACATCTGTGTTCCGACATGACCTCTCGTTTTGTTTCTCCGGTTTCAGGTTTCGATACACTAGAAAGTACCTCGTTGAAGACACTGGAGTTTACCACCGTCCTCTTGCTATAGTCGTCCCGCGGGATCCACTTCCGTTAGGTCAATACAGATATAGTCCCTCCGTCCAGAACCGATATTCCAGTAGAGTTATGATGACTATCACCCGTAAGGTACTGAAGTGAACGGGGTTGTAACGGAAACTTGTATCTGATACTGTTGACCCTCCTGGTGATATTTGGTAGGTGTTGTCACCAAGAATTGGATTACGAAGAAAGATTATTCTTTTTTTTTTTAAAATGAGGAGGGTAATAGGACTTCATCCTTTGTATCCACTAAGTTGGGTAGATGTATACATAAATTTTTTATTGTAGCACACTAGTTTTCTCACTTTTTCCCCCTTTAATAAATAAGATTTTGTTATAAATAAAGATATACATTTCTGAACCCATCTTTATACATTCTTCTGTTTGGACAGGGTCGTTTGAAAGGTTTGGAGAAGGTCTCCCGTCATGCTCGGGACCACTCTTGGAGACGAGACACGACCGGAGTCAAGGGTGCACCCGTTTCGGCTAGGGTCTCTTTCCTTCCTAGGTCAGTACGACAGAAAGAAGACACCCAGTGTCGTCGGAAAGTTACTCGAGGCGAAGCTCGAAGGTTAGTTTTTAATAGACCTTGAGGTTCCGATCATTTGGTCCTTCACGTACAAGAAAAACCATTGAGAACACTGGAATATCGAGTCACTGATTGTCGTACCCCAAACTTCAATTTTAGAAACATAAACCCGACGGTGAGTTGTCATTGTACTGGGACACGGTCTATGGGATAGATTGAGATAAAAGAGGACACATTCAACCTCTACTCGATCATACATGACGTACCCTAATAATATTTCATACTTTCACCAGACTGTGTCATTCGGAGTTCTTCGCCACACTAACGAAAATTATAATCACCGTCTGGTAATTGACGAGGGTCGTGAGACAACTACGTTAACAGTGTTGGGGTCATACCTCGTATAAAAGGAAAGTCATTGTGAGAAAAAAACTTTTTGAAAATAATTTTTAAAAAATATAACCTCATATCAACTAATTGTTACAACACTATCAAAACCCACTTGTCTTTTCACTGAGTCGGAATGTATATGTACATAGGTAAGAGGTGGTTTGAGGGGAGGGTAGGTCCGACCGTGTATCGTAACTCGTCTCAAGGGACTCGATATGTCATCCACGAACAACCAATAGGTAAAGTCTATCTCATCACACATGTACATACATATGGTTTGAGGGATGGAGAAGGGGGTAGAAAGAGGGTGGACTGTTGGTATTCAAGTAAAAGACACTCAGACAAAGATAAAACATTTATTCAAGTAAACGTAGTAAAGTAAAATCTAAGAAGTATATTGTCCACGGTATGCTATAAAGAGGAAAAAATTGAATGAAGTAAGTCATACTGTTAGAGATCCCGGTGGGTACAACGACGTCTACCGTCTCACTATAAGGTAACACGTATACATGGTATGGAAGAAGTCATTGTGAGAGAACTGGTTGGATTGGACTAGACAAGAGATTGTGTATGCTAACACACACTCCGTTTCATAGGACTGATGAGACCCAAAACAAGAAACGACACGTTTATTCCAGACTTCCTAGTCCGGTCTGTCGTACACTCCCAGTGGAAGGTCTCAGGGTAATCACGTAAAGAGTTACGAAGTTTCGGTCACAGTGTTCTTATTCGGGTTCCTAGAGAGGAAAGGATGAAAGTTCACTAAAGGACAGTTGGGGGGAACAACGTTGTCAGAAACAGAGGGGAAGAAACAGTTGTAAAAATTAGGACGACACGACTCTCGGAAGTGGTAAGTAAGGTCCTCCGGAAGCACAGGAATACGTTTATTCTGACGACCATCGAATGGGAAGAGTAGCGTTTCAAGGACTTTAGTTTTTAACCTAAACCAGGGGTAGTACTGGGAACAGAGTCATTAAACCTATTTGGGATACCAAAGAAAGTTGTTATTACTTGGAGACTAAACTCCAAATCGGTCAGACGTTCGGACGTTCCGAGTGAGAGTAGTCAGACCTCAGAATGGTGTCACATCTACGCTCCATGTTAATCTATATCCTTCCCCAGAACCTGGAACCGTTTGTTGACTGAAGGTGTTTGTTCGTACAGGGAGTGTGTCGACAATTCTGTGGACTTGTGTGTGAGCAAGAGGTTGGGAGGGACAGGAGTACACTTTTGTGTAAAGGGGTTGTTGATCACATTTGTTCTCTAGGACCCTTCACAAACATTCCTCATACACACTCCCTCCTTATGACTCAAAGAGGAGAAGTTAAATACGACTCCAATCTGTGGATGCACTTAAAATATAGACGGGGATAATAATATTGGGGATTCCGGATTCCTCTAATTTTGTTCTAAAAAAAGTTATACTAAAGAGTTCAAAGAAAAAGTGTCGAGACTCTTATAGTACGATGATCATCGGGAGTCCCATAGACGGTCGCAACACGACCACTAATGACACTACAAAGTTAGTGTCGTTTCGTGTCCCTACCCCTCTTCGTATGTGTGTACATGAGTACCTACTCACACACGTACGTGTGTGCGTGAACGTGTTGGGTCGTATTTCGATATTAAGAGTATAAGAGTAGCATGTGAGTTTTTATCGAGGAGATTTGGGAATCTTTAAGAATCTGTTTTCTCCTTAGAATTCGAGTGAAAAATACAAACTTTATACATTTAGTAGTAATAAGCTCGAGGAGTTCGTACGTAATAGAATATATAAACTTGACTCGTAAGAACCTACCTTGAAGGGATAGTTTCTGTAATATACTTTACTTTCTCTTTATTTCACCTTGTGCGATACGTTCGTTCGTACCTGTGCACATACGTTTGTTTGTGGTGTGTGTGTATGTATGTGAGGTTTAGTAATAGTCTTAATAGTCCTTGAGTATTAATGCTCCTACACATTTTTGTCTCTAAATTCGTATCACATTTAACATACACTTATCCTCGGACCACCCGACGGTAGATACCCCAGAGTATCTCAGCCTGTACTGACTTCGCTGAATCGTCGTCGTCCTCCTCCTGTTTCGATACTCCAGTTCTAAAGACACCCAAAATATTTTCAGTCCTTTAGTTGTCTTATAACTTCTTCTATTATCGTCATCTATCTCTTCGATCGAGAAAATTTAGGTGTATTCGGTTTCTTGTCGTGTGTGATGATAACTTTGTCGTGAGAGGTAGAGATTAGTGTAGTCAGAAGGTATGACAGAACTAGTGAGGAACATCAGTGAATTGGCCAAGAAGTGGGAGGGACGTTGGAGGTTAGTGAGTCATGGAGGGTAAAGTAAACTTAGTACTGGTATACTAAACTGGTGTTGTCGGAGGGAAGGGTCCAGTGTGAGACGCCAGTCGATTAAATTACCACGGGAGGAGAGATGAAAGACGAGTACAAAGTCGTTTCAGGTAAGGTTGATGCATAAACTTAAGGACCGATGCCCGTCATCGTCGGGTCGCACTACCATTTCTCGAGGTCGAGACCTCAGTCTGTCTTGACCTCAATTTGGGGTGTACGGTGAGATACTAGGAACCGTTCAATGTATTAAAGGGAGTCGGAGTCAAAGGTAAAAGACTTTTCACCTCTCCATTATGATCGTGACTCGGGTGTCTTAACCATTTCTATTTATAGTGGGTACACTCCACACACCGGGTCTCGTCCATAAGTCATTGATCATCGATAGTGGTGGTGGTGGTGGTGGTAAGGGAAAGGGTCACACTACTTTGACAGGTCTACTGGGAATGGCAATTTGAGACTTTGTAGGGTGAATATTTTAGGTACCTTCATTTCTTCGAAGAAAGTTGAAGACTAAAGTGAAGTCAACGATAGTATGTGGGGTTCAGAAGGTATCAACATGATTTATTAAGATCCTGAAAAGACTGTCAATGTACAGACGGGGGTACCCAGGTTTCTCGACACTACATCATCCAAGACCGGGAACCCTATGATGTTACTTTTCATTTGTGATGAACGATGACCCTGGTGTGTGTTACTCTTTAAGGAGTTCTCCTCCGACCTCTTGATAGTTCTCCCACGACTATCGGTCTGATACCGTTTACAGACGATATGGGTCCTTGCGTCACACTTTCGATGGTTGGATCTGGGATCCTTCTGTTTAGGATTATTTACAACTGGTTGAAGAGGGAAGAGGGTCGTGGGGGCAAGGTGTGACTTCTTTTCATCGTATCGTTGTCTTAGGAGTGTAAAATCCTGTAACAGAATCCTCAAGCTCTCAGACTGAGAGAGTACCCTAGAGGAGAGGTCCGTTAGCGAACGAAGGTACTCCGATCTGTCCATAGTCGACATAAGAAAGAGAGGGAACAGAGAGAGAGTCAAACTCAGGAAGGTAGGAGTCAACAATCTATAAATGAGACCATCGTTCTTTTATGTACAGTCAGTCACCCTTCGTCTAATTTTCTAATTCCGTTGTCTCATTCTATCGGTCTTAGTCTCAGTCTCGAATCTGGTTTGGAATCGGGTCGTCGGAACGTAGAGTACCTTATTTTCAGATAAACTCAACACTCACAGGGAACTATTCGTCCACAACAACCTTGAGGAGGATACAGGGAGCCAGGAAAGGTACACAAACGCGACTCAAGGTTGACGGTCATAGACGTACTGACGAACTCCCGAGAAAAGGGTCTTGATATCTAGAGATATGATGGATATGTACGTTGTTAAATTTTTTACGGTCACTTAAGGTCCTCTCCATTCTACACCGGGTATTCAACCACATGTTGATGAAGTCGAGGGAACGGAGAACCCACCCTATTAAGACTCCATTTACACAACGTAGTAAAAGGTCTCCAAGGGATATACTAATTCATAATCAGGTGGTGATACAATCGGTCGAATTATCGTATGGGAAAAAATTTTTTTCAAATAACTACATATCAACCAAATATCATAAACTATTATTAGATATACCCTTTTATTAGACTTTTTCTTCTATATACATATACATAAGTATATAGTGACATATGGACTTTGATTGTGTTATAACATTTAAGTGAAGTGACATAACATCTAAGTGAAGTGACATGTGGACTTTGATTGTTATAACGATTAGTCGTCGTATGAGAAATAACTGACGGAAAAAAAGAAAAATGTTGATAGGGTAAGGGAATGTTGACAATGGACGTTAAGATTTGTTTGGTAAAAGTAAGTTAAGGAACAGAGTCCTAGACTAAGGATCTCTTTGATTCGATAGGAACTCAGTCAGCTATTTCTTGGTATTTACTCTGTCTTAGAAAGGGTTTCACAAAAACGATAAAATACAATGTTATTAAATATATTACTTGGAAACCTAGAATACAGTATAGGATAACTCAGGAATAGTCGGTTTACCCTATATCTCTTTCATTGATATCTAGACTATATCATGTTACATGAATTTGTTAAAGGAGAACTCTTATAATTAGAAGATTTACATTCTTTACACCTTTTAGAAGTAAAATGATACTTTACCCTTACCACCCTAGTTCCCAGTAAAAGTTTATGACCGTTTAATTCCCTTACTTTTTTCGGTAGGGATTAATGATTTTTGTATTTGAAAGAGACTTATTAGGTTTACTTACGTCTTTACGAACTGTACTAAATAAACTTTTTAAAAAAAATTTATAATTCCTATTTATAAAGACTTTGTTCGGTTTATGTAACATTGTCAAAGTTGTTATCGACTTACTGTTTTAGTTGTTGTTTTTATTTTTGGTAGTAAAAACTCATAAATGCATATCTGTCAAACGATTGACAAAAAACATGTAATAAAGTAAATTAGGAGTGCTATTAAGAATATCCATAATAAAAAGTAAGGGTAAAATGGGTGCTCTTTTTTACTCCGTTTCTTTATTACGAAGGTTCTAGTCTTCGATCATTTACCATGTTTGTCCTGAACGTTAGTACAAAAAGATAAGGTTTCACAAACGTAAAAGATTAAATGGAGAAACGAAGAGTGAGTATGTGTAAAAAGAACGACAGATAATATCAAGAGAAGTACACAAATAATGAAATTTATTACTAGTTGACATTTTACGTCTTGATTTACACTAAATTATAAAGTTGGAATCTTATTAAATATTGTTGAAATACATTTATTTAAGTCAGTACTCTGTTTTAGGAATCAAGTGCACAGACTAGACCCTTAGTATTTAATATCAACAGTATAAGTGTTACTCAGTTTTCGTGTAGTATACGGGTTAGTCCAGACATGTGAGGTATATGACCCGAAAAATTTTTCGGTCATAACATAAAGAGAAAAACCGACACGAACCAGACGTAACGACACACCCGAAAGGAGAGACACCACTCGTCCCAAGGAGAGATCGAGACCACGTACCCGGAGAGAAACACCACCAAAGAGAACGACACGTCTTGTCCGAGATCCTACGCGCCCGAGTCATCAACGTCATATCCCGAGCCATCGACACCGAGGACCCGAGTTCTCACGTCCCAGTTACTAACGACGTGTCTCCAAATTAACAAGACGCCGGACACCCTAGAAGGGTCTAGTCCCTAACTTGGGTATAGAGGACATAGCCGTCCGTCTAAGAATAGGAGACGTGGTGGTTCCTTCGGGATACGAACCGAAAAACTGTGACAGTTCAGTCTGTGCCAAATGTGAAAACTATACCGATGACTCAAGGTTTAACAGTGTAAGGACTAAGTCTTGGATCGTCTCCCGGAACGTGTATCATCCGAAAGTTATTTACCTGACGTGACTCAGGGTCCAAAGGAATGACCAAAGGTCCGGGTTCCGGGAACGGATTCAAATTTTGATATTAGTTGGGTTAGTGGTCCTAACCTCCGGTAACCAAAGAAGGGAGACTTCAGTCACTACTCTTCGAGAAAGAAACTGGAGGGACGGGAGATTGTGAGGGGGTGGGTGGATTGGGGTAGGGTAGTGGAGGCTTCGGGACATGTTAAAAGTTCCACAAGAGGATCCAGGACCTCGAACTAGACTAAAGATCCAGGAGTCCAAGGATTTAAAGACCCGTGACTGTTTTCTAAGAGGGACAGGAGTCTTCACGAGGTACGGAAGGTCGGGGAAACGACAACAAGCGTCAAAGGGGAACCGGACCCTATAGGGGGAGGGGGTACAGAACCGTAGACGGACCGTAGACGGATCGAGAACAGAGTCTAAGGACTTGGGACGGACTTGGTCCACGTCTGTATTAAGGTCGGGGTCGGAGGTCCACACGAGGGGTCTGGTCGACCCTCATGAGTAAAGTCGGATGACCCCAGAGGTTGGAACTGGACCGGGGAGTCCAGACCACCGACCGGTCACACTTGGATTATTCCTCCGTCTCCCGGGGCTCCAGAGGTGGTCATACAGACAGTCGACCTCCGGACCAAGGTCGTACACGGACGTTTATAGATTGAATAAATAAGTAGGACGGAAAACAAACGTAAGAAACTTGTGTCGTCCAAGGGGGTTTACTAAAGTCTGTCTTGTCTTTCTTGGAACGGTAGTAGTCAGGTACTCGCTTTACCGTTCAGTCCGGACATTTATCCTAAGACTGGAAATGATTCCGAGTCGACGGACATCTCTGTCCGTGTAGGGGGTGTCTCGATGTTTCGGGCCTCTCCTCCAACCCTTCTACCAAACACGAGGAGACCTATGTACTACGACAAACTTTCCCCCTGATCTGAGAACCACTCTTAGGACCCCTGAGGTTCCCCTCTCGTCACTATACTACACAACATTGCTCCCAGGGTGACCTAAATCTTTGACGTCAACCGGACTAGGCACCGTCCGGAGTCGTATATAACAGTTGTTAAACGTGTGAAATTAAAAAAAAATAACAGAAGACTTTTGACTCGCACGAAAGACATGATTGGACCTTATGTTTTATCGGTTCCCGAAGTCACAAACGGACTCCATGTAAAAGTGAACACCGACTACTTTCTATTCAGACCTGGGAGAAGAACGATGAAGTCGTTCTTCATGAGCGATGAACGTGGAAGTCGACCTTTACTTTCGAGGTCCACCAACCTTGGGAATGAGAGGGACGATTGCCGGGTCGGGTCGTCTCCTCGAGGAAGGATAATCACGCGGGAACGTCTTCCTGTACAGCAGTGAACGGACCTACGAACGACAAAACATTAACGGAGTGGGACTGGTAGTCGGAAAGGGGAGGAGTGGTTGAGACGTTGAGGGGACGTCGGGAGTGGTGTCAGGTTTGAAGGTGGTCACGATGACTTTTAATAATCTCGTGCATGTGCCACCAACTAAAGTCGGGATCTTTTTATAAAGATGTTCATTTTGCTCCCATTGGACAACTAAAACAAAGGTTATATGACCGTAAAAAAGGTTATCTCGACTTAAGGTAAACAATTACGACGTAGCGTGATAACTAACCTTTCTGGTCCTTCCGTACAAGGGACTTCGGAGAGAAGTGTGTGACTTCCCGTTGAATTTAACCTAATGAAACGAATCGTTCCCCAGTCGAGAAGAGTCTGTAGTCTCGGAGACTCTGTCAGGGAAAGTAAAATTCAATGACTAGAATTCTTTCAAGTCTAGGGAAACTTATTAGACTCTACACACTTTATTCCAATCAGTGTCCTAAAGGACGGTGGTCTCGAGTGTTTGTTTGAAAGGAGTGAAGGAGAAAAAATTTCAAGTTAAATCCGAGTGACCAGATCAACGAAAACAAAATCACCAATGTCAGAGGTGGGACATGGTTATCAATTTTCCAAACTGTCTTAGAGTTCAAGAGAGAACCGGACACAGAGGAACAGACAGACAGACAGAGAGAGAAAGAGTGTACGTGTGTGTGCGAGATCTCCGTAATATAAAGATAGGTACTTTTTGAATCTTTTAAATCAAAGAAGATCAAAGTCAAAACCGAACCGAGAGAGAGAAGAATTGTCCGAAACAATAGACAGAAGGTAGGTGTCTTAAATGGTAGGAGGGTAAGGTCGGATAGAAGACGAAACTAGGAGAGGAAGGAGGGGTCTGCGAAACCAAAAATTGGGGGCGCCTCGAGGTCCGGGACTTAAAAATGATCGACGGACGTGTAAGAAAAACAGACAGAGGGGAGGGACGGGGGTGAGGGTGAAAGAGTACATTGGAGTAGGATGGATTGGAGAAGTACTTTGCTTGAAGGGACATGGTAGGAGTGTGTTCCGGGATTCGTGTCGATTTGACACTCGAAGAACCTTCCCCCCTAACCCAAAATATTTATACACATGAGGATCGTAATATAGTCCGGGAACTACAAACAACTTTCTTACCTCTGTTTTGTTTACTTAGTCTATTTCCAATAGGGAGGTTCCATACTCTTACTCTACCAATCTATCGTAGTGGTTGACTTCCCTGTACTTAGACTCGTTTGAGGTCCTCTATCACTTCCTGTCCCTTCGGACCGCACGACGTCAGGTACCCCAGTGTTTCTCAGCCTGTGTTGAATCGCTGACTTGTTGTTGAGGTTCCATTGTTTAAAATCAAGTCACTTTTTTGTGACAATGGAGTTCCGGCACTTTCTATCTTAGATCACCACCCTTAAAATCTTAGAGTCCGTACGAAGGGGGTGAAACTGTATCGAGTATAAGAATTCTACGGTACACATTACCCCGACCTCTAAAGAAATGAACCTCAACATCCAAGAGGTAAAAGAGGTCTGACAGGTCCAAAAGGTCATGATAAGGAGACGAGTAGAATAGGTGACTCCTGGTCGTGTTCATTAAATATTGAGTCCGAGGGAGGTTGTATGTCTGTAAGGTTCGAGATATGAAATATGGTCATTTCAAAGAGGGTCCATGTCAAGTGTTCCGAATCAAACTTGGCTATATTCCGTGTCCACCTAAGATAAGTCTAGGTAGTGGACCGTAAAAAAGATTAGTATCCGGAAAAGTATCACACTACCCTAAGTCCAACCAAGTGAAAAGAAGGTGGGTGGTCAGGTCCCACCTCGATAATAGAAACCAAGAGTAAGACCAAAGACCTCCAGATGTCCCGAGACAAAACAAACTCGGGATATACCTTGGATAAACGAAGACCATCTTGGGTGGAGATACATACGTCAGAGACGGAAGTAGTAGTTGTGTTCACCGTGTGACTGATGAGACGAGACACTTGAAACGAAAAATGGAGGATGAGGCACGTCGGGTGTTGTGTCCGGAACGAGAGAGGTACGTGACAGGGTACGTGACAGGGTACGTGAAAAGACAGAATCCTCTAAGATGGACCGTAATGAGTGGTAGTACGGAGATCCTAGGAGTGAAACTTAGAAGGAAAAAGGAATGAATTAAGAAATCGGTTAGAGAAGAGGGACCGGATGTAAGAGGATAGTATCGAACAGACGAGACATTCAAAAGAAATTTACGGAGTTAATTATTGAAGTATTGTATGGTTGATTCCCAGTTGAAGTGGAGAAGAAGGGTAAGTACTAGATCGATTCCCCAGGGAGCTGGTGGATTGTTGAATTCCCGTTTCTTAGACCAGATACTCGGGTGTACAGGGTGTGTCGTCATTCGTGTCCCGAAATGTTTATAGTTTATGAGTTACTTCGAATAACTAAACCAAAAGAACTTATTGTAGAGAGTACATCTCGAGGTGTTACGGGTACAAAATTTCTTTTAAACCTAAATGAAGTTAAAATGACCCTTTTGTGAATTCCGGGGTGTAAATAGTTGCCTTTGTTGTTAAAGGTTGAGATACGTCACCACCAACCCCCGACAAGTTCTAGTGAGAACTCCCTTTTGTACTTCGAAGCGTCAATCGATTGACTATTACCTCCCTTTGTAAATGCGTCAGATACGGTCTCATAATGTCGTCCACGTTCGGTATCTTTCCTTTTGACGACCGTAGTGAAAGACGAACTCACATTCACCTCTGAACCGTCACGATTGGGTCCTTCCCCACGGGTTACCCGTTGTGGTTTACAGGTGGGACTAAATAAGTTTGAAACTGACTAAATTACTTTTCGTTTACACGAAAGAAGAGAAACTACTTTTCTTACTAAGACTTAACGGAATTTCTTCGATAAGGTTCGCACAGTGTAGGGTCTGTCCATCTTCAGATGGAGGATTGTGAACCTCCTTAAATCAAAGTCAAAGACTCATGAAAGGAACTCAGTCAGAGGGTCCCCTACTATAAAGAGGAATTTATTGTGTTTTGTGGAAGTGGAAAATTTTCCTGAACCAAAATAATTTAGACTAAATGTTACTCATGACACTGTCAACGGTCTACCGTTTATAAGTTAACGATAACCAGGAAGTATTCATTAGTAGTAAAGATGTCCTTTCCCCACGGAGGGATCAAAGGTTAGAAGAAGATTGACGACCTCTGAAAATCAGTCACGGTGTGTTATAGAGTTAATATTTTACAGAATACAACGGAGAACCGTTTTACTTAACACATTAAGAGGAGAAAAGTCATTCCGAACCTGGATCATGGAAGGGTGTACAGTGTCTCAACACGTATACCATCTATTAATTAGTGACTAATACTCAAAGTACATTTTTTTGAAAAAAAAAAAAAAAAATGAGGAATGATATAAGGTTTGTGACACCTTTCGTTTTTTCGACCCATATACAAAGTGTCCTGTTCAGAAACCGGGAATAGAGTCTCAGGTCACCCAGTCTACTTGTACATTTAGTTACTAATGATTTCACCAATTTACAGTATTGTCCTCAAATATACTTCCACTTGTCTTCCTGATACAGTCCCAATCTTTTACAGTGACCTCTGTAAACAATGTGTGAGAAGGGTGTAGTATTTCATCCGTTGTCCTCCTTCTCTAAAAAGGTTATTTTACTTTTTGGGGTTTTATTCTTTCCAGTACTCTCTAAGTTCCTCCTCTTCTTTCTCTTCTCTCGATCAAGATCGGTCCTGTATCCCATATACTTTTCCTCTCCTCCTTTTCCTACTCCTTCCCGGTTCGATTCCTTAAACCTAAAGTAAGACTTCCACTCCTCGGTAACTACTCAAAACTAGTTTACTCACAGTATAAGTCTAACTGTGACAATTTATCAGGTGGGGTGAAAATAAAGAATTCTCTAAAAAATAAAGTATAACCTCATATCGTCTAATTGTTACAACACTACCAAAGTCCACATGTCGTTTTCCTAAGTCGGTGTGTCTATGTACATAGGTAAGAGGGGGTTTGAGGGGAGGGTAGGTCCGACGGTGTGCTGTGACTTATCTCATGGGACACGAGATGTCGTCTAGGAACAACCAATAGGTAAAGTTTATATCGTCACACATGTGCAGGTAGGGTTTGAGGAATTGATAAGGAAGGGGGCAGACAGGGGGACAATTTGTCGGGTGAAATCGTTGTTATACATCCTGTCTCGTCTTTTAGTGTTAGTCTGGTCAATCCTCTGATGACATTATTAGGTCTATTTTTCGTTACCACCGGACCCGATCCCGGTATCTTCACCCCTATCCTTAAAGTTATCACCCATCTAAACTCTTCGTGATACGTCCATTTTAATTCTCGTCGAGTACTGATCATCTTCTTTCCCAAACTTCCTTTTCAGTCTGTGTTCCTAATATCTGGTCCTTGGGACCATCTACCTCTATCACAATTACTTTTAATCCCACCCTACAGTTCTCGGATCTTCAACCTTAGCTACAACTTTACAAATGGTGAATTGTCGATACTCCAAATCCTGTTCAGAGAAATGGGATCTTTGAGCCACGAGAGTGTCATCTTCGTTTTTATCGATACTGAATGGAGTATATGGATAATGTCCTTAATTTATTTCAGTACATACTTTCATACGAAATATGCGACCTTCCGAGCTATATGTTTACAATGAACAAGAAGACAACTGAGTTTTTGAGTGTAAAGAACTTAGGTTGTTTTGTTTTAGTACTGGAAAGGGGAATCTTGGTCTATGACTGTCAGAGGTATTACTTTCTTTCACAACGAACAAGCCCTGTCCATCCGTCTTCCCTAGTAAGTGCAGTATTACTGCTCAGTTCTACTTTTCAGTTAGTAGGTGAGAGGTCGTGGGAGGGGGGTACGACGGTTCGTCCTTTACCGACAGTCCTCAATAATACGTCCCCTGTCAATTGTCGGTATGAAAATTGTAAGGTAGTTTGGATCATGAAACCAGACAAAAATCAGTGTATCCATTCCTGAGAAACAAATTCAGGATTTTTTCGTTGTCGACATTGAACCGCTAAACTCTAAACATATACGGTCGATTAGTCGTCTAAAACTTGTTCTTCGTTACAGGAGGCCGAGTTCCTCCTGTGTTTGCATTTACCATAAAAGAGACTTGACAGTTAATTTTCAAATGATTTATTATTATTCGTACTAAAAAGTTAACTAGTAGTCACTACAGAACGGGAGTTTGAGGATAGAACCTTTCCTTAACATGGAAGTAAGAGAAGAAGATTTAACACTAAAACTCCCTTTGATGTCCAACTGGTCTATTGAATGTGTCAAAGATCCACTTATTCATTGTAACCGAAGACAAGGGTCGAAACAATGTAGACGACAGGAAGATGGGACGAGACTCAAGAGCACCATGATTAAGGTCACAGTTCAGGTATGTAACCTAATCTGGAGTAGAAAGATTTCATATCGAAAGTCCAGAGACAACCTTGTGTCCCTAGGAGGACAGAAGTATATAGAGAACCCGAATAAAGAACACAGTAAAATTAGTCCAAAGAAAGAAAGATCGTAGTCTCTGTAAAATATCTCAAAAATAAAACTCCACCGTATTTAGACTGAGGTGATTTTCGGAAGGTTAACTCTTATATAATTTGTATGAACTCTTATTCGCTGGAATTAACAATTAAATATATATCGTTATCGATTGTAAAGAACTAGTAATCATACAGAGTCTTTAAGGTGATTCACGAAATGTACTTAATAGGGTAAATTAAGAGTTCCGTTGGGACATACTATCCACGATAATAATGGAAGTTTCTAGTCGTTGAACTTCGAGTCTTATTAATCCTTTGAACGGATTCCGGTGTGTTGACCTTTTACCGTCTTAATATTAAACTTGGGTTCAGACAGGCTATAGTCTTGAACCAAAGACTTAGTGAGACTCTACGACAA
Organism: Capra ibex; assembly: GCA_006410555.1. Classification (NCBI taxonomy): domain Eukaryota; kingdom Metazoa; phylum Chordata; class Mammalia; order Artiodactyla; family Bovidae; genus Capra; species Capra ibex. The sequence goes on along the minus strand of SJYO01029184.1, from coordinate 11,554,063 downwards.
ATATATTATGGTAAAGTGCATAATAATAACGACTGATTTTCGGTTTACACCTACATTCTGTCCGAAAAGGACGTCGTGACAAGGGAAAAGAGAAGATCCTGGTAGGGATGTAGTGGGGACACACAGGGTAAGACATGGAACCCTATACCTGATGATAGAAGGGTAGTTTTATATGGTCAGTCCACAGAAGGAATTCCGTGGAGGAAAGTAATGTACAATCACCTTTCCTAGACTATTTCATTAAGTATGGACTCACGATTACTGACTGTTGTTAAGTAATGAAGAGAGTCTATAAACAAATAATTGTTGCCTAAACACGGAACTTTCACTTCAGCGAGTCAGCACAGGTTGAGAAACACTGGGGCACCTGACATCGGGAGGTCCGAGGAGGCAGGTACCCTAAGAGGTCCGTTCTTATGACCTCACCCAATGGTAAAGGAAGAGGTCCCCTAGAAGGGCTGGGTCCCTAGCTTGGGTCCAGAGGGCGTAACGTCCGTCTACGAAATTGGAGACTCGGTGGTCCCTTCTTAAACACGGAATTGGGTCTCATTTATTCTCCTTTGTTCTTTTGAAGTCTAGTCCCAGAGGTATTACGATGGTGTATCCATCAAACACTACAGTACCCATGTCTTCCAACTCGGACTACGAGTAGTGGAGAGACACTTACTCTTTCGATTATACTATACATGTTATAAAACGATAAGTGAGGTCTCTCTTATATCTTTAATTATTCATCTTAATAATGTCCCAAATATACTCCGATGTAATTATTAACAATGGTGTCAGTAGTCATCTCTACTTTGATCGTAAATCTGTCCTTAACACATTAATATTTTGATGATAACCTTACTCTATAAATACCTCGTAGGAGATCCCAGGAGTTTCATAGTAAACCCTTTTAGTATGACAGAGAAACATATCTACTAATAGTGATTTTAAAGAAACATATTGACGTATATGTTTTTTAGATATACTGGGCCTCCTCAATGGTAATATAAACAAAAGTTCATTGTCCCAACCCCAGTAGCACATCTAAATAGGTATAAGACAATGAGTACAGGAAACCCTGGACGTTAACACTTTATCAACCGACTCCAATCCCAATATCTGATACAGGTACTTTGACTTACTCCGATTGAATTTGTTTACCCTTAACTTGGCAGTTGAGACTGGAGCCATTAACGTGCAAGATTTGTTGACTCTAAACAGTCGTAGACTTATTCTGAATTGTTTAACTAAGAAACCTTGACGTTCAAAGTGAAAAGAAATTCTCGTGGATCAGTTGAGTTGGTTTATCTAGGTTATGTAAATTAAAAATTATACAGGTGACGTATGATACGTAGTGACTACATATTTTACAATATGAAAGAGGAGTTTATATCTTTATTTATTATGGATTTAGTATCCTTATTAAAAGTTTTTGGTACATTATCAACGCTTTTGTGAGATTTCGTGTTATGTACCATCTGGTTATAATAACAGTATTAATCTTCTCGGATAGAAGATCATATCTTTTGATCTTAGTTTTCATATATTATTGTTAATCTATGTATTTACCCTTACTTTCACAATTCTTCTCCTCATTGTCTTAGTCTAGACACAAAAATCTTTCCAATGAAACCGTCTTCACACCTCTTACCTAACCGTCCCCCACTTCCTGTACCCTCTCACCTTGGTCCTCTCTTTCTTTGTAACCGACGTCCCTCTGGTCAATAATCGTATGACAACGTTTATCGAGTCCGTTCTCTTTTACCTAAGTTCTCTGTAGTATCTCTCATCTTAGTCATTCAAAACCGTTAATTGGGTAACCACCCAACAACACCCCTCCACTCATACTTCTTCCCCCTTTTATCATTAAGAAGTATAGACTCTTCAGTCTTGATAATTTGTCATATATGATATTTGGTAGTGAAAAGAAGGAGTACATGACATTTATTATCTCTTTAAGTCAGCCGAGAAGACATAGATTACTAACCCGTTAGTTTAAGAAAGGGAAGGTAAACAAAAGACAAGGAAGACTTTCGTCATAGTTTCTCAGTGTTTAGAGAGTATAGACTCAAAACAAGGGACCTACACCACATACCGTGTCCCCATGGAAAGTACCCCCGGACCTATTTGCAGGAAACCTTACCCAACCAGAGGTGCGTCGTGAGTAAACACCTACGGTTCTCGTCAAATCAGTTCATCTCTTAGACTATTAACTGGTTCGCAATCAGTCTCGAAGGGACCACCGAGTCTGTCTTAGACGGACGTTACGTCCTCCTGGTCCCAAGCTAGAGACCAAACCCTTCTAAGGGGACCTCTTCCTTTACCGTTGAGTGAGGTCATAAGAACGGACCTCTTAGGGTACCTGTCTCCTCGGACCACCCGATGTCAGGTACCCCAGCGTTTCGACCATTGACCGGTTTCTCCTGAGGTTTTTCCAAGTTCAACCTCTTCATATGGTTCACGATCAAGGATCCCACTCCGTTCCGCCATTCTCCTTTTTTACTTAGTGCTCCAGTCTGTACTCTCGTCTGACTCCTTTTCCATTCTTACTCATGCTCTATTCGACCCCACTTACCAAGTCCTGTCGTCGGTACTTAAGACTTTCTTACTCCCTCCGGACAAAAGTACGTTACACCCATCCGACCATGTCCGTTTATGAACTATCGAATTCCGTGACTTGTTCGGGTCTGTGACATATACCTTAGGGATCAGAGACGTAGTTGTCGACTTCTTCGAATGTAAGAATCTTAAGATCGTCTCCAAGGATAAGGACAAAGTAAAAGGATTCTAAACGTCATCTTGATATATAAGAGTTATACATTCTCGTGTTCAAAGAATGTGGAGGAAGTTTAAGTACCCTGTCTACTAAACATTAAGTCTTCAGATTTAGGTTCCGATAGATAGAAAAAGTAAGATAATCCAATGATAAAAGTTTCTGTTTAGGAGACTAAATATTTATGTCCGATGAAGTAATTGACACAAATTGTCCATCGTCTTCGAAACAATGACTGTTGACGGTCCGTCACTGAACCTTGTGACGGGAACCAAAAACTTAAACGACATTGTACTAGGTCTCGTGTATCGTGTATAAAATGAAGTTCTCTCTAGAGATTAAAACAATTTGAAGAACGAGACCGACGGTGTTAGACACGTACGACGAGATCCGAGAGGTTCAAGTATAACCGGAACACCAGCTGTTTCTTATTTTATTCCCTCATCCTTTACGAGTCTTTTTTTTTATGTCACTGACAAAGGGGTAAGGAGGGTTATGTCAACATCAATATTTTCCCTATTTTTCGAATCCGTTCTTTTTCGAACACTCCCTTTTAGGTTCGACCCTTACCGAGACATTAGTGTCGACAGAGACTAAGGAAAAGTAGACTCAGAACTCGAAACAAGACGACATTCTCAAGAGTAACGGTGGTGGAAGGGGCCAGAGGTTCTCAGGAGACTAACGGATTCGAGAGTCAATGCCCGTTAAGGGAAACCAGATGGTCTTTATTCCCACCGTAAAAAGTCCACTTAAAAAATAATTCTGTCTTTCTCCTCTGTTTTCGTTCCTCTGAACCTACGAATCTTGACCTGTCCTAAGAAGCAAGAAACTTTTACTAAGAGTTTCACCCGAAGGTTCCAGTCCCTTGAGTAATTTTAGCGGTCAAGAGTCCGGGATAGGAGTTGAAGACTTAGTCTGTGAGACCCTTATGCCGATTCAGGAGACAGTAAATGTTCAGGGAGCCCATTAAGATCATGTCCGAGTTCGGACTCTTGGTGACAAATTCCCTTGACGTTGGATCAGGATCCATCGGAACTGGTCCGAAGAAAAAGAAAGGAACACAGTTGATGCAAACCAAGACAAACGGATGTCGGACGAATGATCGTCGACTGAGATGAAAACCCGGTCACCTGAAGTACACCACCCGATCGTGTACATGGTTCATAATGATGGTGATTAGTAAGGTCTTCTAAGGTCTACAAAAACGAACAAAGAGCACACGGGACGTGATATGATTCGTGTCATGTGAGTCACAAAGTGAATTAGGAGTGTTATAGAGGAATTCCTTTCTTAGACTTAGAAGGTTTACTCCTTTACATCTGAGTCTCTTCCACTGGACGACTTCCCTACGGTCCATTTTACTCCGTCCCGGTTCTAAAGTAAGGACACACAGATACTGAGGTTTCGGGTATACATGTTGGAACTAAAGTATGACGGAGGCGTGTCGATACACCGAGGACATGGTCCGTGGTGTCAGACCCGTCGAAGACAGTAGTGTATAGTCAAGTGACAGATCGACTGAGGAGAGGAAGGGGTGATCGGAAAAGTATTTAATATGGTCCTGTTCAATGAAGTGGAGTGACTCGAAGTCAAGGGAACAGACATCCGACCTCTTTATTGGGAGTGGAGTCTCTCACCGAAACTCTTGGTTTGTCCATTTACACACACTCTCACAACAGTTAACATTATCTTTACTTGCCATAATAATCGAGGTAAGATGTCTACTCCTGTACATTCCAGTGACACCAATGGACTAAATCTATTTTTGCCAACCGAAAGGTGGTCTATAACTCCCACACTCCTCCGGAGACGAGGGTTTTATAGAGACGAACGTTGAGGGTTCATCTCTCTGTCGGTGTAAAGTATTTATAAGAAAAATTCTACTTATTCTACTTTTATAAGAGTCCAGTCCTATAGTTTGTCCGTCTATAGTTTGTCTATAATTCGTCCAGTTCCATAGTTTGTCTATTTTAAACTGGTTCTCTCTACTCTTACCGGATCTTGACTCCGTGACACTCCTTCATGACCGAATCGGTGATCGACAACTTTGTTCGAAACCCGTCGGTCTCCTGTATCCCAGTCTCACTCCCCTTACTTCTCTCGTCAGAGACGATACTCTTCATCCTGTCGAACTTCCTAACCCGTCCAAGCGGTAAAACGACTACCACGTTAATAGGTAAAATGGTAAATCTAGGTGTAAATTTTAATTTCGGACGTTAATTTTTAGTTATTAAAAAAAATTCTACCTTTTTTCCTTTTGTTTAAAACTTCTCTAAAAATTGAAAATAATAAAAACAACAACCGGTGTGACGTGAACACGTTATAGTCAAGGGACTGGTCCCTGACTTGGACCCAATGTTGCGACTTTCGGGTCTTAGGATTGGTGATCCGATGGTTGTTTCAGGGATTTGTTAAAAAGTAACGACGTATTATGTGAAGTCTTGTTAGAAGAGAGAAGTAAACAGGGAAAGGGGAAGGAGACATACAGTCGAAAGGTTCAAAAAAGTAAAAATAGAAAAGTATGAAGGAAGGCTGTCTATCAATCAAGAGACATTGATCTGTAAGTGAGGTTCTGAAAGATGAGGGAAAGAAAAAGTACCATACGCGTCTCGTGTATGTTACAAAGTTTTTCCATCTCCAGTCGTTCGGTTCCCTCCTTCAACCACGTAAGACACCTTAGGTCGTCACAATATGGTTGTTCTGGGCTCTTCGGGAGTCGTTGCGACCTACCAGACACGAACTCAAAGTATTTCTAACTAGACTGGCTCTTCCATAGTACATTCAAAAGTATACTACCAAAAATGTGTCCTCATAAGAAAATTCGATAAAGAAAAAGGAACATACTTTAAATAAAAGAGACTTTATATTAAAGACTTTCTATATACTCGTACTTTATTGGGGTTTATTTATGACTGATCTCCGACCTATAATTTCGTTTGGGGGGATGGACGAGAGACACACCGTTAAGTGAGAAGACGTTCATTACAAACCTTTTTCTAGGTAAAGATGTTCCGATTCGAAACGAATTTTATCCTAAGACACATAGTTACTTCTGTAAGTTCATATCGTATTTAATGTTGGTAGAACTTTACGGGTGTCCCTTAAGTACATGGTAAGGGATGAATACAGTATTAATTTTCCTTTTCGGTGTGAACCGGTTTAAAGACCGGGTAGGTCGGGTCTTAAACATGTCCCCCTGAGTCTCTGTAAAACCGTCATCCTCACCTTTCCCACACCACCAGGAGTAATTACTGTTGGAGTTTCTAATGTCTATAAAGTGTTCTAAGAGAAGTGTTCGATAAAACCAAAATATAAGATGGTTATATCAGATTTAGGAAGAACCTTAGAGAAAAGTCGAGTTGTACATGACAACGAAATCCACCACTCAAGGGATCCAAAAAGACGGATGACACATTTCAGAGTGAAGGAAAACAAACAGAACCTAAACTGAGAAAACTGAAATTTCCAGATAAGGCTCAAGGCCGGTCACTTATCAAGACTAATGATAAATGAGACATGTATAGGAAATACTACGAAAGTATTACTCCTATGCTCACCCTGGATGGAATATCCATATTATCCATAACTTTCTAAGTTATGTGCAGTTCACAAATCTGGACACGGTCCGTGTCTCACTCATGATTTAATCGTGATTAATAATCACTTGAAACCGGTAACGGAGATAGAAGTGGAAGGACCCAATTTCTTAGGATTGTGAAACTCCGACAGAGTCTTATCGTGGAAGAGTGAGGTAAGAACTTCACGTAAAAGGGAAAGAATTTTGGGGGTCTTAATTTATAAGACAAGGTCTGTTCCGACATGCTCCAAATTAACAAAAAAGTTTTTATCCTATCATACCATAAGACAAAGATCAGACAAAAGATAACTGTGTGTCGTAGAACAACTGGAATGGTGGGTTTTACCGGTCAGTCGACTTTAACAAGATCTTTATGGATGTTGAGGATCCAGAGAAAGGTCTCGGTATTCATTGTTGTCTAGAATAATATCTATACATATCAATCCTAAAAAAATTTATTTACAAAATGGAACGACTCCATTACATAACATGGAAAAGGGATGAGGGAGTTAAACCTCTCCAAACGAACGTTGAATAGGACACGGTCGAATGGTGAAGTGATGACTCTTCTCGAATCACGGTCTAGGACACGGTCGAATGGTGAAGTGATGACTCTTCTCGAATCACGGTCGATGTTTGTGTCTTTGTGGTGACACATATGGAATAAAATGTTTGAATGTTGTAAATTCATTCCGTCCCTGGTACCCTTAGAGTTACGACTGTGGAGAGGTAGGTCTCTTCGTGGGTGAAAAAGGCTAGGAGGTAAAGTAAGACATTTAATCGAGTGGAAAGTACCGTTTTGCATAGGGGTTCAGGGTATTGTTGAGTAAATTCTCGTTGTTTTTACAGTTGTCATACCTTCGAACAGTTTTCGAAAAAATTTTCAGATACATTTGAGATAGAGGACCAAAGAGAAACAGTTATACAATAAATGATTATCTAATCAGTCTGTACTAAAAAGAGAGTGTCTCTGGGACGACAGAAAGAAGGCTTTCCAGTACAAACTGACACTGAGATCTAAATAATAAACCGATATTTTGTTACTGAGTCTCTAAAGGTCTAAAACGAAAAATTCTTTTAAAAAATTATATTAGCAATTTACAGTCACGACCTTCCTTGGAATCTCTACCTGGTTAAGAGAGGTAAAATGTTACTCCTTCAACTCCGGACTTTTCCGAGGACGGTTTGAGTAAAAAGTAAATAGTCAGAAAATTGTTAAACTTATTTTACGAATAAGATCTAACACAATTTTATAAACCCGTATACAAAAGAGACTACAGAGTTTACCTTACATAAAAGAATGGTCCCTTATATGTTATTTATATTAAATATTAAATATCTTTGTTTTACAAGAGTTCTTGAGATTATAAAAATTCTCTTCGAATTATAGGGACCACCGAGTCTCCAATTTCGCAGACGGACGTTACGCCCTCTGGACCCAAGACTAGGGACCCAGTCCTTCTGGGGGACCTCTTCCTTTACCGTGGGGTGAGGTCATAAGAACGGACCTCTTAGGGTACCTGCCTCCTCGGACCATCCGATGTCAGGTGTCCCAACGTCTCAGTCTGTGTTGACTCGCTGAAGTGAAAGTGAAAATGAAAGTTATAGATTATGAATTGACAACCGTGAAGGAAATCGAGTGTCTAAACGAAAACTAACGTAATAAGGATAATTCTTAAGATGAGGGGTTTGTATGGAAGAAAGAACAATACTAATTGTTGTGAAACCTTTCGAATATAACACAATGACACACGGTCCCGAAGGAAGGGTCCACCACAATCACCATTTCTTGAGTGGACGGTCACATCGTCTGTATTCTCTGGACCCATGCTAGGGACCCACCCCTTCTAGGGGACCTTTTCCTTTACCGTTGGGTAAGGGCATAAGAACGGACCTTTTGGGGTACCTGTCTGTCTCAGACCACCCGATGTCAGGTACCCCAGCGTTCTCAACTTGTCCTGACTTTCGCTGATTCGTGATCGTGACCCGTGACAAGATTCGTATAGTGTATCTAGAAGTAAATTTCAAGTTTCCATCTGTCATCCTTAGGTGTTACGAACTTCTGTTCTTCACCTATGCAAACCCGACCTCCTCCATTGCTGACCTACTCCCGTAGCTCTTCTGAAGACCCCACGTTCGTCACAAGACAAAGAACTAGCCCCACTGTATGTCCTTACACGGTTAAAACACTTTAAGTGACTCGACAAACCGTGTTCTAGACACATTGAAAGACATACATACCGTATGAAGTTATTTTAAATTTCCTTTTTTATTGTGTGTAATACCTGGAATTCAGTTGAGCTAATCTATCCATAATAATAATAAATGGGTGTAAACTGTCTACTCCTTTGACTTTATGTCTCTTGCTTTCTTGAATGCTAGTACCTCGATCACACATTTGTACTGGCCTTAAACTTGAATTCATCAGACTGAGGTGTCAGGTACAAGAATGAATCATGTGATATATCGTGAAAGGACCTAACAAAAGAAAAAGTTATCGTCAATAAACGAAAGATTATAATATTACTGAAACATAAACTAGTATTGACGTAAAATAAAATCATATCATTGAAAACATAAAAGGGAGTAGTATGCAGTGGTGGAGAACGAAGTTATTGTATGTACGTGTACGTGTGTGTCGATGTGTCCTTTTACGAAATTATTGTATTAAAGGGACGAGAAAGGTAAAGAAAAACACGGAAAGACACAGGGAGTCTTTATAGGTACCACTGAAAGGGGTACTTTGACTTCATATATTTGGGGATGGACTTTAAGATTCTTGTAAGAGTTACATCCGTTGTTTTGTGGAGGTCTTAGGAGTGTTGAGTAGAGATTCTCGTCTTTAGTGTGACACCAAAAGACAAAATTGGATTTGTAAAATCCCTAAGGGTTTTTTTTTTAGTGTTTTCTTTCCTTTTGTAGAATCCGTGAGACCTAAGGTTGACTGAGATGGAGACTAACGATACATTGGAGACCCGTTCAGTTTTCCGACAGTATTTATTCGCCTTCTAAAAGTTTCTAAGTGCTCCCAACGACTTCTCATGACCTCCGGGTCCCCTTCCCCGTTTACATGTCCTCCTTCCTTGATGGTGACAAACACGTTCACAGACAAGACATAACCTAGTGTAATCTCTTCAAATACAAGTAATCGAGTCAATTAGAAGTAGTAGTGGTAAACATTCTCCGTAAGTATTAGGGGTAAAACATCTACTCCTTTTACTCCGAGTCTGTTCAAGTGTGGTGATTATTCGAGACCGACCGAGGTTTCGAGTACACAAAAGGTAATGTAACATAATGGAAAGTTTTTCGATTGCAGGGAAACGGACAAGAGTTCATTTTGATAGTTTCTTTCTCTCTTCTTTTACCACACTCATTTATATGCTGTATAAAAAGAAAATTTTTCGCGAATGATTCTCTTACGAGAATGAGAAATATGTGTTGTGTTTCGACGAAAAACTTCCTACTCTTTCCACAAACCTTGTTATTATGACTAGTCAATTAAGGTGAGTGGTGTAACTTAGTGTGAAAAAGAAATCAGAGAAAGGAACCTCTCGTGACTTCTTTTTTTTTATCAAGTTTTTACAATATCCAGAATAGTCAAAACTTTGTTTTTAAGAGTGATATTTATGACACAGGTTTGTTATCATGTTTAATCTCATTTAAATTATTTAAGTTTGAATATTTAGATACAGGTACTCCATAAGTGCTCAGTATTATAAAAAGTTATAAGGTATATATCAATTATTTCGTGAGATGGGAAGTAAGGAATAGTAGTCATTTTCGTCTCACCAATGTTCGTACTTAAGAATAAATATAGAAAAATAAATGAAAAATTAACCCCCTTCTAATGTCACAACACAACCAAAGACGATATGTTGTTACGTTTAGTCGGTATTAATGTGTATATAGTCGAGGAAGAACTCGGAGGGAGGGGAGTTGGGTAGGGTGGGGAGTTCCAGTAGTGTCTCGTGGTCCGACCTGAGGGACACACTGTATCGTTGAAGAGTGGTCGATAGATAAAATGTATACTATCACATATGTACAGTTATGTCTGTACTTAAGAGTACAGTGTGAGGGGCCCAAGTTTAAGACCGAGGTGAAGATTTATTGATATACTGGAAACGAACATCCCAACAGTCTAAATCGTTTATTTTTACGGTCTGTCAGTCAGCTTAGACTTAAAGTCTTTTATTATAAAATTTTCATATACAGAGTAGATCTTAATAAGTAACGAATAATTTTAAATTTAAGTTAACCCGTAGGACAATAAATAGACCGTTGGGATGGAACCTACTCTATGAATTAGAGAGATACGGAGTCAAAGTAGTTGACATTTTACCCTTGCTTTAATACTATCATCATGGGTCGAGTACCTAACACCACTCCTATTTACAATTAACGTTGGTACGGACTGTGTCTCATTCGTGATATATTTATTATCGAAACTAAGGAGATAAATGTAATTATGCTCAAACTGAACTCGAAGAACGAAATTTTTCCTGTCACTTTCTTGATGAAATATGTATTAAATGATACACGCCTTGGTTTCATCTTCTCACTAGGACTTCGCATAACAATACGTATGAGTGTGGCTTATGGAATGAGAAAAGAATTGATCCTTTGTATAAGTTATTTATCGGGTCGTAAAATGTTGGGTCTGTGTCAAAGAAGACAATAACAAGTATGATTACTGGAAAGGTATGTCGTCATTGGAAAATACAAAACTCTCAGACCATTTTTTTCTTTTTTTATTAGAGAAAAATCGTATACAAAGTACTTGATTTAGGTAGGAAGTGTTGTATGATTCGTGAGTAAAGAGATATAAACGTATCTTCCTAAGACATATGACAACTACGTTTTCAATGAAATTTTAAATTCTCGACCATATAAAGTCAAAGAACATTGTGGACTCTTTTTGGGTTTGTGTATTATTTTACGTAACATGTTTTATAAATTTTACATTAGATAAACATAGACGAAAGTACTAGAGTCTAACATTTACAGATGGTGATAAAAGTGTTAAATATTCTTTTCGTACTAAATAGACACAATTAAAGTTCAACCGTAAACCGGTGAACTTACGAATGGAAGTGTATACCAATTGATATCCCTACACACTTCAAAGTATTTTCCAGTCATCGTGTCTTTTTTACCTTCTTGGTCTTACCATACTTACTAAGACTTTTTAACTTCTTTATAATTGATTTCAACGACACGTGAAAGTGTCGTCCGTTTGTTGTGCTAAAACGGTCATTAGACACGAAATCTAACGTTATTTAACAAGGACAAAAAGAAAAGTAACATCTTCTGTGATTGAACCGAGGTACTTTGGTCCGTACGTACAGTAGAGGGTGGAGTAAAAGAAAACTCACATCCTCCCCTTTATATTATGTTTGACAAGACCGCGTGTTATTAGATAAAATGTCAACGTACGTTCTTTTGGTAGGGTCTTTTGAACCGTTGTATCGTAAGTCTAGAGAAGTGTAGTAAAGACAGGAAACGAGTAAGGAAAGAAATAACAGTGTTAGTACGTAAGTTTCCCGTTAGATACATACGTCCCTGTGTCGTCTTTATAAATCATTATAGTAGAATACCTGTACTCTAATGGTTAGTAATGAAACTTCTTTTCACATATCAAAAACGTCTATCTATAATACAGCCATCCGTACTGTAGTAAACTGACCTGGTTTTGTATCTTATTAATAAGTTCTTCACTAAAAGATTTATCCTTCACTTGCCAGGGTTGAACTAAAGATAAAAAATACGGGACATAACTGAAGAACGGTACTCCAATGTTTCGTAAAGAGAAACGTTAAGAGTCTACACATAGACGTTAGACTGGAGAACAATAAAAGTTGACGGAAGATCTGTAGAGGTGAATCTGTAGTATGTCCGTGGAGTTTAAGTCACAGGGGTTTGATTTGAGGAATAGAGAGGAAGTTTGGACCAGGAGGACGACCTACGGGACCGAGTCAAGGTCCGTAGTTGTAAATGGGTAAAGGGATTCGAACAACAGAGACCGTAAAATTTTAAGAGGGAGACCAGAACAGATGTAGGTTAGTTGGTTTACGACAACCAAAGTGGAGGTTTAACGAAGACCTTAGATAGGGGAGTTATCAAATTAGGAAGAGGACATAAAAATGTTACCGAAGGATTATCTGAGCATTATCCAGGGAGACGAAGGTCACAGAGGATATAGGTTAAATAGGATATATATGATTTATCTCACAACAAAAAAAAAAAGAAGAACTTTTATTTTTAGACCTCGTTTAAGGGGAGAAAGAACTTTGGTGAGTCACGAGGATCCTCGGATGCCCTAGTTCAGATTTCAAAAACCGTACCGTCTGCTCCGAGTGTCAGATGGGGAGTGAGGAGGAAGGTTGGAGTAACGACCCAACAGAGTACATTGTCCGGAGACGAACAACAATTTGGTTTGATGGTCTAGCAGGAGTTTCTCTCGAACAGTAAGGAGACTCGATCACCAAATATTGGTTCTCCTGTATAGTATTAGAATGGACCCCTCACAAAAAAAAAATTATTTTATGTTTATGGGAAAGAAGTAGGGTCTGGGTGTTTTAGTCTTAGATATGTTTACCTTGTGTCATAGACATTACATTGATCCAGTGGTCCACTACCCTTGTGTGTGTGGAGCGAGTCCGCAAACGAGTACGACAAGGAAGATAGACCTTACGAGAAAGAAGAGGCGAGGGAAAGGGGTAAAGAGATGGATCGATGGAGGATGGGTAAAAAGTTCCGTATCACGTTTATAGTGGAAAAAAACTCTTTGGAAGGTCCTAGATGTGTTTATTTTACTTAACGAGAAACCACGGACAACGACATTGGAAAAACTTTAATGAACGATAATAGTAAGACATAGTGAAACTCACGAGGAACAAAAATAAAATAAAAATTTCATAAAATGTGTAAAAAATTTCCAACGACTCACGACGAACAGAAAACACACACGCACACACGATAAAGAACTTTCTTTCGTTTGAGACGTAAAGAAAGAAGAGGTTCGTGAATCGTGTCAATGACCGTGACACGAGTTCTTCATACACTCTTTCGTTTCTTCCCTTCTCTCCTCTTTCCTTTTTCCCTTCCCACCACATCGGATCTGACCGAGACCTCGGGTTCACTTTCATATAATTTTTTTTAAAGGTAGAAGGTAAAGAGTCGCTTTTATGGGACAACGTCAGATATCAACGTGAGAACATTACGCGGAGTACCACCTTGTATGATTTAAGATTGATTAGAATTTTATGGCTAAACCATGTCTTTTTGTTTACTCATCACACCTCGAAACGAACAGATGTTACAACTCAAAGACGGGGTCTTTAATGACCATCAGGGACTATTGCCAGGACATTTCTGACGGACGATAAGAGGTCAAGACAAGTACAAGAGACTCATGTCTTCGTTATTTTGGTACCGTCGAAGATGGTGTCCCACTGTCTTGGAGTCACTCGCTCAACTTCCCATTAAAAATGTGTCGACGGAAAGAATCTCCAGGACCGCTATTGAAGGAAAAGGAGTCGCACTCGACTACCGTATCAGTGAAGGATAAGCCAGAGTTGACGGTCAAAAAAAAAGGACAAAAATTGACGGTGGAAACTGATCTGACAAAAGAGTTCTTCGGATGTTTAATTTCTTGTTCACCAGTTAAGTTATGTAAAGTTTTTTTCAATTAAGGTTCCCCCTTTCATAGTGGGGATAACCAACAGATCGTAGCAAAGTACCATTGGGTACTTACCAAGAGGACACTGATTTTATACGCGAGACCTCTCATGTTTCTTCGATGGACTGAAGTAATGTTTCTCGGATCAGAGGGTTTCTTAGAGAAGATTCTTTGAGGGGTCAGAGGAGTACATGGGATATCGTTATGTTTTGTGTTAATATCCCACTCACCATGTCGCTCGTGACCAGACAGTAGTAACTCCTCTGGCACTCACTTCCAACCGTTTGAAGACTCCGGAAAGTGGAACCTAGGTTCCGGAGACTACTAGTTGTCACTCTGGCACACTCAAATCCGTCCGTCGTTTTGACCTTGGTCCTTCAAGAAAGAATAGGAAGAGAGAAAGCTGAAGATAGAGATGTACACTTATTTTACAAGCCCGGTCCAGATGGAGAGCCAAAACGTTGGTTAACCATTTCCGTTCTTCATTACTCGAGTTAAGAAAAGTATAGATTTACGTTTATAAAACTTCGCATATTACATTTCTTTACAAGATTCGTCCTTTGGCGAATTTGTCGTAGACGAAGGTGGGTGGAGGAGACAACGAGATGAGGGGAATCATCGTAGTCCTTCATTTCGATCGTTCTTTTCAGTCGACACGATAATCATACCGTCTCACGACACACTCGGGGGTTTTCATGTTTCAATAAGTTCTCTTAATTCGTTAATGTGTCCAAATTAAGAGGAACTGATTCTTAACTAAGTTAGACAAAAAGTAACCCTACGAAACGACCTTGCTATCGCTCCGAGGTTGTAGACGTTCTTGATAATAATAAAACACCAAAGGTTAAACTATGGGTGTCTCTCATTTCTCTCAATGTCATAGTGCATGTGAAAATGTTTTTTTTCTTTTTCTTGGTCACTTACCATATAAAGGTTTATAATTATCTCAGACCATCGAATGTAGTTTTATAAGATAGTGACCTACCACTCCAAGATCTTAATGGGTCTATTAAAGGATATCAAAGTTTATGAGTCTATTAACTTTCTTTAAGTCTATGAACGTAGTTGAAGAGAATGTGAAGTCTGTGTATACTTGAAATAGGTAAAATTACATCAGTAACCAGAGTTTTACACTATCAGTTATACTTTGGGATGGAAATTTAAACTATTTCACCACATTTTCCAGTTTAAATAGAGTTACTCCATTATATAAACTTCCGAGGGTCCATTACGGAACATGTAATCTTGTACCGGGGTACTATTTTTAAAATTTTGTGTTTAGTAATTTAAAAAGGAATTCAATAAAAGACAAGTTATCATCAAAAGTAATTCATCATCAGTGAGCAACCACCGTCTACTAGATATCAAATATGTTTCCATCGAATTTTTATGACGAAACAAAGGTCATGAGGGAACTACACCGGGTCATAGGACACCCTAACAAACAAAATTGGGGTGGGTGGTGTGACTTGACTCTATAAGTCCCTTGTCCCTAAGAATCTCAGAACAATGGACCAATCATTGGGGATTACGTTTCTCATATCTCGTACCACAAAGTTTACGTCCGTGGTGACTGTAAATCCCGACCGATTAGGACTCAACATTCCCGTCGGGACACGTAGTCTGACCCGAAGGGAACATCGAATCAGTCATTTCTTAGACGGACGTCACGTCCTCTGGACCCAAGCTGGGGACCCAACCCTTCTAGGGGACCTCTTCCTTTACCGTTGGGTGAGGTCATAGGAACGGACCTTTTAGAGTACCTGTCTCCTCGGACCACCCGACGTCAGGTACCCCAGTGTTACTTAGTCCGTGCTGACAGAGACTGGAGATGGACGATGGTCATCGTGGGAAGAGTGGGGGATTAAAGACTGTTGGTTTTTACAGAGGTCCTTCGTTTAAAAGGGGACCAACTCTTGGTAACAGGATTACGTACTGGGGTAATAACGGATGTAATTTCAAACCGGTGAAAACAGATAGATGTGAAATCGATACCCGGGTTAGGTGAGTCATTTATAAATATTTGTATCCTTTTTAGTTTATAAATTATAACCCCCGTACTGTTTACAGTTCTTTGACTTCGGTGTCCAACAATTAAAATTAATAATTGAAGACGACCCGAGTTCCTATGTCAGATTGAACCTTAAGTGACTGAAACGAATTATATATTAATTCGTATATTAATAATATATTAAAATGAAATAAATATACCGATAAGTCATAAGTATCGGTGAGTCCAGTGTAGTTAATTCGTTTATGGTTTAGACTAGAGTCTGTGATACAGTGTGGGAGACCCCGATGAGTCTTGTATTCTATACCATAGAGGGAAGTTCGACACCCTTGTGTAACATTATATAATAGTCTGAGATCCGACTGTAAAACCTCATTTTTATAAGTACACGGGAAAACACACCCCCTATTGTTTTCGTAGGAACTCAAAGAACAGTAAACAAATTTAATTCTTTATCTGTGTACTTTTTCGTATTCGTTTAATGTTCAAGTCAAGTTAAGTCATCGAGTCAGCACAGGCTGAGAAACGCTGGGGTACTTAGTGTCGTGTGGTCCGTGAGGGCCTCAAGTGAGTTTGAGTACAGGTAGCTCAGTCACTACGGTAGGTCGGTAGAGTAGGAGACAGTAGGGGAAGAGGAGGACGGGGGTTAGGGAGGGTCGTAGTCCCAGAAGAGGTTAGTCAGTTGAGAAGCGTACTCCACCGGTTTCATTAATGTTCATTGAGGTACATTTTTGGGTTCTCTATAGATAGTTATTATTATTGTTGTTTCTCAAATAAATTATCGTGTTTTCGATCTCTTTCCATCTTTCAAGTCGTTCTAAAGTTTGTGTCACAAAGATTCCTTTACGGAGCTATCAAGTCCAGAGTTTTACATCGTAAGTCAGAAGGTGTACGAATATATTGAGACCGTGTTTTAGTACAGTCCTTTTCAGTGAAGAATGTATACAAATGTAATAAATAATTTCAATATGTTGAACGGGAAAATTCATCAACACTTTAATTTCATTGTCTTTTCTTAAATCCTCTGTCTTTTTACTCTCAACTTGGTCCGATAGTTATTTTGTGATATGGTTGATCGTGATATGGTTTGAGTCGCTTCTTAACTTTCCTTTAGGTAGACAAGTAAGTAAGTTACTTATAGATGACTTCCAAAGGACACACGGTATGTAACAAGATCCGAGACTCCTATGACGTTACTTGTATTGGTTGTATTTAGAACGGGAGTTTTTCGACTGTAAGATAGGTTTATTAAGAATACATTCTCTTTGTTTACTTTACGTACTATATTCTCTTTTCTTGATGTTACACTCACGACGAGGGTGGTTGTACGTTATCCTTCTCAGACTTTCTTCCGAACATCGTTACGTCTTCTTAGTCACCCCAACCCTATACTCTACCCGGAATTTACTACCTCGAACTAAGTCTGGGAACGATGACTTCCACACCAGATTCTTAGTCGTGATAGGATGGTGGGTCCCTGGCCAATCGTTACGTCTTAGAACCTGGGTGAGGTTCGAACGATTTAGTTTTAGACGTGAAATTTTTCTTAGGGTCCCTTGGCGATACCTCAAATGTACTGTGACATCCAAAGACCAGTCCGACCGTAATTCACACTTGACCCTACCACCCTTTAGGTCTGACCTAACTCCGGATAGCAGTCCAACCTTCATGCCTCCCGGACCTTGACTCCTATAGGAAATAGTAGACTTACCTATGTCTTTCACACGACATATATGTACATTTCCTTATAATAAACCGATATTTTCCTTTAGGACGGTAAACACTGTTACACCTACCTGAAACTCCCGCAATACGATTCACGTCACAGTCTGTCTCTTTCCGTTTATGACATACTAGAGTGAATGTGTCCCTTAGATTTTTTTATGGTTTGAATGTCTGTGTCTCCCATCTAACCACCAACGGTCCCCTCCCACTACGTCCTTTGTCCATTTCCACCAGTTTCCCGAGTTTAGAGGTCAATCTTCTAACAATGTAAGACCCCTACACTACATACCGTGACACTGAATATCAATTGTTATGACAAAACATATGAACTGTCAACAATTCTCTCGTCTAGAATTTTCAGTCTTCCTGGACTCAAACTTAAGGGTCGGGAGGGTGAAGAATTAATACACTATAAACCCAGTTTAATAAGTTCGAGTGACTCGGAAAAAAACGTAAAGTCATTTTACCTTCTTTCCATTATACTGGAGTCTCCCGGGAACACTTCTAAGTCATTCCATTCTGTGTGTGTGTGTGTGTGTGTGTGTGTGTGTGTGTGTGTGTGTGTGTGTGTGTGTGTGTGTCGTGAATCGTCAGTTACTGTACGATAGAAAACTCTGTCTAAGTTTTCCTTGTTCTCTTTGTAAAGAGCAGACGGTCTCGGGGTTGTGGTACCACCCATGTCGGGATGTTATTGGACGTTCAATCCTTTGAGGTCGGAGTAAAATTTGACCGTGAACACCAAAGGGTTTCCACGGAAGGATTACTCTACTGACGTTAACGATAATAATAATAAAAATTAGAGTAATGACAATCCAATGAGAGGCTTCTCAGATGGAGGGACGACCTCACCTTGAAGTTTACCCCACCTCCGTCCCTGAACGGCTTTGGTGACGAGACATACGACTTAAGTTATTATGCAGGACGCTTACTGGGTTAGAGTAAAGGGTCCGGAGATAAAGGAGTAAGTAAAAAGACGGATCCACGGTAGACAAAAGGTTGAAGGCAGAGAGAATGTGCACGAACACTACGCCTCTTCGGGGTCAGACCAGCGGGAGGGGGTGTTGGCGGGTTGACCATCGGGTTCTCCATCCCCATTGGGGTCAAGATTCCGTGGACTTCGGACTGCCCCCCGCCCCTTAGTCCTTTCTCCTCTCGCCGGTGCCTGGGGGGGTCGCCGCGCCGGGGTCGACCCCTGTGCGCCCCCTCTCGTCCCCAGGCGACCGAGCCTGAGCCGCCGAAAGACGCGGGGGCGGGAGCTGGTGCAGCTCCTGAGCTCTTTCTTAAGGCTGCGGGCGGTTCAAAGTTGAGTTGTGAAGAGGCTCCGACGCGGCGGGCACGGGAGCGTTCGGACGGACGTTGCACCGGCGCAGGCCCTGCGGGAGCCTGGGGCGCCCAGTGCGCTTGAGAAGGGAAGAGAGAGGTCCGGCTCGGCACGAGGTGCGGGAGGTCAGGGGCTCGAGAGGAGAGGCACCCGGTCCTCTCGGAGGGAGAACAGCCCGAGGTCCTCGGGGTCGGCTCGGGGAAGGGTCGCGTCAGGATCGAGAGGACTGTGGCGGGCCGCCGCCCCGCCCCCGTCCCGGTCGCCGCCTTGGCGGGGGTTGGCGGAGGGCCCGGGCCGCTCGCCCGCCCACCGACCCCGCGGAGGTGGAGGAGAAGGATTTCGCCGCTCCGCGTCTGCTCGCCGTAGTGACCTCGGGTCCAGGGCCGGTGACGGTGTGTGCCGCAGCCCGCGAGTCCTCGTTGTCGTCGCCGTCGCCTCCGCCGCCGGTCTCGCCGCCCGACCGCGGTCTTTCCATCTGACTCAGGGCCCCTCGGAGCGCCGCCTGGCGGGTGGAGGGCCGGGGCCCGGCGCGCGCGGGGGGCGGGACAGTGGGTTGAGCACACACAGGAAGGTCCGGGCCCAGCTTTTCGGACTCTCCCGGCGGCTGGATGGGGGCCTCCTCCTCGGTCAGCCTCGGGCTCCGCGGCGGCGGCGGCTTCGGCGCGCCTCGGCGAAAGCGGAAGTACCGGGTGAGTGGCCACCGCCAGGTTCACGGGCCCTACGTCCACTCCTGCGGGCCCGGCGGGGGCGGCAGGTGCACTGACGGGCCCTCGAGCGCCGCGCGAGGCGCGACCCGCGGCCGCTGCTCTCCGCCGGGCCCCGAAGGGGCTGGCTTCGGCCCGGCCCGCGAGGCCGGTCCACTGGGCCTGCCTCTCGAGAGCCACAAAGGGCCGCACATTCGATCCGCCACGTCACACGGCCGGCCCGCGCCTCCCTGCCCCCGCGCGCCGAGAAACCCCTACGGCCCCCGACGCCCCCCCCGCAATTTTGTCCGTCCCCGCCCTGTGGACGCGGCCGACTCGACCACGCGAACACCCCCACCCTTACCTTCGTGAAGTGAACCCTCTCTACCTCCACAGAGCCTTAAGCAACCCATTTTGCGTTCACCACGAATGTGTGTGTGTGTTCAACCCCGCCTCGTTCCGTTCCCCCACAGCCACCACCGCCGAAACTTAACCCGAGAAGGACACACGCATCTCGTTTCTCGCTCCACTGAAAAAAGGGAAAACCCCGACGACGAAACCCCGGTTCAACACAGAGCGAGGGGGGTGGCCCGCGTCGGGCATCACCCCACACTCTTTGCGTCCCAGGATTCAATCTCGTCGCCACCACTACTGAGAGGGCGGGGGCGGGGGCGGGGGTCGGAAAGGGTGCCCTCCCGACACCGTCACACCAACAACGTTTCGAAAAACAGGACCTGCTGTTCTATAATGCCGGACCCTGGATTGAAACATAGAAAATGTAGAATGGTCGGGAGGGGGGAATGTAAAAGTAAAATAATTTCTTCTTTGTTCGATACAGGTGTTTGAAAGACGTAACAATCCAAAAATTTAGCCACGTAAAGTTCGATAGATGATTTACAATAGGTTCAACTCATCGAAAATTCGTAAGTGCAAAATAAAAAAAAGGAAACGATCTGTCGGATTTGTGGGGGTGAATACTTATCCATTTTCTGATCTTCGTGAATTCGGAGTAATAGAAGATTTTTACACTTTCGTTTGCAAAAGATTCAAGTCTTTTTTTTACAAACCATTTATCGAATACAACGATCATCTTTAGTTTCGCGGTACCTAACCCCGGAATTAAATGATTTATTACGTACCTTAAGTAGAAATTTTTTTTTATTGTCAACCAGTATAAACTACGTACTAGTGTGCTTTTTTCACTAAAAATTCTACGAAAGGGGGGTTTCCTGACAAACATAGCCTGTATATAGATTGAATCCTGAGGACACACAGGATCCGTGGTCCGGAAAGTCGATTGATATCCTATTCAGACCCAACTCAGGGTCCTTTAGCTACATCAAGTAATTTTTTTTTTTTTTTTTCTTTTCCTTCGTTTTCCCTTTACGCTCTGTAATCCCGGAAAATTTTCCAATTAGGTAAGTTCGAAATGTTTTACGGAGTTTGAAGGAAGAAGAGTGCGGTGGGAGAGGAAGGGAGGGAGGAAGGGGGGTCGGTGACGGGGAGTGGGGTAAGTAAGTCAAGACGGAAACTAATATAGCTCTCTTAATCATCAAACGGAATAGTTGATGTCAAAACGAGACAGACTACACCTTCTTTCACCCCTTTGAAAGGGTGGCACGAGAGGAAAGGAAGCCCCTCATCTTCTCAGGCGTACACTTCAAACAGAGACTCACAGAGTCATGAGGAGCGAGATAACACACGTGCGCGACGGACGCACGCACGCAGTCGTCTCACTCGTGGAGGGCTAGTTCAAACTAAGACCCCTTGGGACGCACGACCCCTCTTGTACCAAAGACCAGAAATAAAGTAAACAGAACTGAAATAAACTAAATATACCAAAGACCAGGAATAAACTAAACGGAAATAAACTAAATGTACCAAATCCTCGAGGAATGACAAGTCATAAAGAATCCCGAGGAACGAAACAAAGTAATAGACTAAAGGGATAGAAAACTTAAAAATTTAAAAATTTTTAGAAGTAATTCCACCCAATCTTACACTCAGAGTATAAAATTTACTATTTAAGACGGAAAGTAAAATAAGGATGGGTTTCAACACTACCGAAACCCTTTCCGTTAGTAGAGTTGTAAACGGTTCTTCTCTCCTTATGAACAGTGACAGAGACAGACTTACTTTACCATTTAAGAATGGAAGAATAAAGGTACGAGAGACATCTACACCAAGAATTCGTAAACCCCGTTGTTTTTCCAAAAGGTGTCAATTTTAACACCCTATAGGATTTTTGTTTAAACTACTAATCGTCGCACTGAGAGTACGGATCTGATGACACTGATAAGAAAACAAATTTTCATCACTTTTACTCTACGTCCTTATATAGTGCTCGAACATTTTTAAAAAAGACGTTGTCAATCCTCGTTGAAAATCTAGAAGTGTCATCACTCTTTTGAACTCAATCGGTACACAAGGACTTTAATTACATATCATAAAGGTGTTTAGTCCCACTTCACCAGCTGGCCGGTCATTGAAAAATTGTCAAATAAAATCCCTTAATACTTCTAACTACCTTTTTACTAAAAAGGTCTTTATTTTTGTTTTAATGAAATGGACGTCACAAAAAGAGGGGGACTCCTCTCTGCACTTCAGCTCGATGGACAAGATAGTGAATTCTGAAGGTCGTAAGGACTGCAAGTTTGTTTCTTTAAAGACAACGGAGATCAAATTTTATCTTTTCTTTGAACCTCACTGCTTTCTTTTGGGTCCTAAACCAGGTCAATTTTGGGAAGGAATACTTAATCAATAAGTCTGAGCATAACAATTATAAAGAATTATAACACCATTACTTTACAAACGGTATAATGTGGTTTACATTTCCTATACTTAAAAAACTACGAATTAAACACGAATAAAGACATCATATAGCGATTTCCTTAAAAGGTATGGTCCTCGACTTGAGAACTTTTTATAAATTTCGTGTTGAATTTGTTTTATTTGGTTGTTTGGACAAAGAAAGGTGAGTTTATAAATGAGAAATTACTAAATTTTGTACAACAAAGAAACTTCAAGTGTCAACATTTAGTATGAATTCAAATTCTATAAAGGGGAATCTTTGACGTACTCATAAATACTTCTGTTCACAAGATTCAACCCACAATTTAGGAAGTATTTCACACCCACTCTCTTACTTCAATTTACAACTTAATCTCATGATTGACAATAATACAATACGGAGAACACTTTCTTAAAAAAATTGAAGCACGATTTCTTAAATTTGTAATCGGAGGTGCATAGAAATTTATACTAGTTCCACCATGCCAAAAATTTGCCAACAATAAAATCTACACTCTACCTTTACTTCCAATTCCTAATTACTTGTGTAATAACTTATGAAAATAGATTCTCCACCTTTTGGAAAAGAACGGAACCACTTGGATCAATGACCCAAGACCCTTCCTATGTCTTCATACGATGTGTTACGGACGGGAATTTCTTGAATTTTACAACAACCCCTTAATTTAGATCATGTACTTTGTACTTTATTACGTTTTAGATACTATGAATGAGACATTATCTCCCAAAACTGACCTTCTCAACTTCAGAACGGGGGTTTTCTAACAATCCCAGGTATATTAGAACCAGTACCCTATTTTTAGTGAACCTGATACTACTTCTTAACGTTATCTCTTTATCATCCTCCATTCTAATCTTCTGAACTAACCCAGGTCTAACACCGTCAAGAACTTACGACCCCTTCCCAAACCGGAAGCCTGATCGGTGATAACAATTCATTCTTTCCGAATTACTTGTTTCAATATATATCCTTCTCTTTAGAATTCTAACCTACTCATCTACTTCACCTCCTAACTCTCTGAAGTCCATCAAACTAGTTGACTCCGATGAAGTTACTCCGACAGTACAGATATGTCTACGTTACCTGGAACGTAACTGACTAACGGAAGGTATACGGAACATGATACTCATGTACATTAATGATCATATATTAATAATCTGAATTTTAAGCGGTCAATGTCTTCTTTCGTAGCTTCGGTAACACTATAGCTTATACCCCTCGACCCTGTTAATACCATGTAGGTTTTTTTCGACCTTCCAGTCCCTCTTCTCAGTCTAGACCATCTTATAATTACTAAAGACAACGTCCGAACACTTCAAACTCCATTGTCGTCCTACTGTTTTTACATCTCGACATACCAGACAATGGAACTGACACCTCTACCAAAGTTTCCACATACATATACATGTTTGGGTAGTTTAACATATGTAATTTATACATGTTAAAAAAACATATAGTTGTACGGAGTCCTTTCGGTCAAAATTTTTACAGGTCGCTTATGAACTTCTCTATCTAGACCTCGGAATCAGTAAGTAGTCTGTAAATGACTCGTAAATGAAAACCGGCCAAAGAAATGAACTTTGACTTCCTACCCTCGGTGCTTCCTCCCTCTCCAGTATTACAGTCTCTCGTACAACCTCACTCCCGGGAGTACTCTGTCCTTCGATTCCACCTCCTAACATTCTTTTCCTTACCACTAAATTCTACGTGAGCCCCTACTCGTTTACGCAGTCCTAGTCCTTCCTCAATTGACCCCCACCCCCTCCTTAAGAAATAAAATGAGAGTAGTACTTTGGATTTAACCTCTTCCTTAAGTCGAACCACAGTCTTAGATCATACATCCAAAGAATGGAAGGAAGGTGGAAGACTTCCCTGATTAGTCGAAACATTAAACTCTATCTTTCTGTATCTTTCGTCACGAACGTGATTATGCATTTGGGTTTGGTAACAGAACCAACCATCCACTAACTATGTCTCTACAACTTATACAACGTCTACTACCCTCTTCTGATCGACTTAGTCTTACTAGTTTCTGTCAAGAATCGACCCTCTCAACCTCCATCAACGTTTCATACCTCATTCGTCCGACCCCGACTTGTCTCTCATTTGTCCTTAACGAGTACCATCCTGTACACGGAATTTGTGATTCCTCCCAGATTTTTACCGTGTTCTCCTGTTTCCAGGTAGTACATGGAGGTAACGGACTCAGTATCGTTTATTCTCTTATATTAAATCGACCATGGATCCTTGGTGACTTATAACACTAGGACACCCCAAAAAATAAGACGGAAAGTAAATAAGTCACTGGAACTCGTGTAGTAGATGTTTTACCCCTTATTATTTTCGACGCAAAGGAAACGGAGATACTTTACAATAATCGTACTCAATTGATAGTAGACACCTCATATAAAACTTGAGAAAGTAGTTTCCACAATACTACATATACCCGTCAAGTAAGACGGTTTGTTACGATCCGATTAGTGTACTTTTGTGACAGTAATAGAGAAGAGTGAGGACGAACCATTGGATGTCAAAAGGATAACTTTAGGTCAGAGGGTGGGGGTGGGGTTTTGTGGGTGTGTTTATGGTGGTGGTGGTCTGGACTTCAGAAGACGAGTCGAAAGGTCTGAAGGACAGTAGACCGAGGAGAGATGTCTAGATATGAATCAATAAAGATGAGGGGTTGTTCTTTCGACAAAACAAGATGGTACGGTCAATGTTAAGTCATTAGTGACTTACCGGTCTGGGATGGACTAAAAGTTCCAGAGGTAGAATGAAAGAGGTACTTGAGAGAGACTTGTAAGGTCTGATGTCATTAGTGAGGGTAAAAGGTCGTGGATAATATAGGGAACAGTCATCGTCTGTCAGGTCAGGAACCAAATATATGACGGAATCTAAAAAGGACTAATATATACAATATGAACAGAGAGTTTGATCCAACATTTAAAGAATGTCCGTCCCTGGTAGATAAAATGAAGAGAAAAGGTAATCCATACTTAATACACATTTTCACAACCAATCACTCATGTCATGTATATCTGATCTTTAAAGACTGAAAAGGTAAGACAAAAACATTTATATAACACAAGACGAACTTAAGAACATCTAGTACTTCCGATTAAATACACACGTGTGACTTCTGTAAAAGATGAATGATTTTTACGTAATATACACTATCCAGATTGTTTTATATGACCATTGATTAGTCGACAGGTACGTGACTTTGAGAATAAGAACAGAAGGTTCTGGAAACTCTCTTTCTCCTCGGGAGTAACGAGGGGATCATCGATCCCGACTAAAGTCTGTTTAAATACAGAAACTCTTTTTATTGGCAAACAGGGAACGGACACAGGGGGACAGTTTTTTTTTTATGTTTGTTTATTTATTTTGGAGAAATGAAGAGACAGGGTCGACAGTATAATCTTTCTTAGACTATTTAAAGTCTATAACTCCACAGAAACAAATTACCGAGTGACACACTGGAGAGGGTACCTACAACAGGGAGGGGGTTTAGGGTATATTAAGTTCGTCTAGAAGACTTTACGTGTAAGTCTCTTTGGTTCTCTGGATCACGGTTCGTCTAGGGTAGGAAGGGGAGATAAGGACGAACAGAGAGGGGTAGTGGAAAGTGACTCTTATCTCGAATGAGGGACAGTCGGAGAAGACCTGAACAAGGTCGTATGGAGACTGTCGTTGGGTGACTCGAAAGAAAAGGGAAGTAAATAGGATGCCAGTACCTAATCTTACTGGGCGTAGGATTTTATGGTCTAATCGGTAACCATGTTGTCGAAACCTGTAAGATCGTTTTATACTTGTTTTGGCACCAAGTGGGAAGGACCCCTGATCTCATTTGTTTTAACATCTGTCGAATCCAGATGTCCAATTTTTATAAGATTAATAGAAAAAAACTTCCAGGTGAAAGGAGGAAACACTAGTTCATTAAAGTGCTTCCGTGACGACTCCTTTAGGCTCCGTGACACAAAAATAGAAAAAGAGTACCTTTTGTAAATGTCTTGTTTTGGAAAAGTTACAAAGTAATTCTAGGAACATTGTTCTCTATCACAAGAATCACCATAAAAAAATATTCACTCCTTTTTAGACATTTTGGGATAGTTAAATTTTACGCTTCCTGACTTTTTTCATCCCAAATTTAGTGGGTAGTAACTTAAAAAGTTAAACAAATAATGTCTCGTTATCACACAGATCGACTTCTTATTGTCAACGAAACTTAGTATCTTCAACGAAGGGTCATAGTTAAATTACTTCAAAATGACCTAAACTTTAGGTATGGTGTCATCTATACAATCCCTTAAAGATTCGTGTGATCACTTAATGAGATGGTCTAAAGTCATCTCAGACCATTGTTAGGTTCCTCACTTAAAAACCGTCCACCTCCTTTCTGAAGTTCTTGTAGATCTACGTAGGTCTAAAAAGAAACTTTTACGTAAAAACGCATCGAGACACTCACAGAAAAATAGGGGGAGGGGGTCGAAAGGTAATTTGGTAACCGAAACCCTGTATAGTGAAATGTCATACAATATAATTCGATCCTAAATTGACGAACGACGTGATATCATATTTATTGTGTCGTCACCCACCACCCCTTCCCTACCTGTTGTATCTATTAGTCCACCCCGTATTCAACCAAAATTACGTTCTTTTCAACCCCGTTGACTCGGTCATCTTTGGTTCTCCAGTATTAAAGAAGGGTCTTGGATCCAAGTAGTAATAATAACGGGGGATCTCGACCCTTTCAAAGACCTGGGGGACCAGTGTTAAAGGACGACGGACAGAATTGAAATTCATCTTCGTATTTTCTTTGGTTAGTCGTTTCGTACGTGTGTATGATGCTTCATACCTCTATCTTTTATCTTGGAACTGGAGAATACCAATTCCTCCGACATCAGTCACACAGATCGTCGGAGTCCCCTTCGTCGTATGAAGTTGACACACGAAAAGTTCACGAAGACTGGGGTACTCCTCTTGTCAATCGCTTAAGTAATAAATCCCAGGACAAACGAAGACATCAAAATAAAGTCTAGGAGACAGACTTGAAACGAGACTCGGAACACTACACGAGGAAGACAGTCAATTACCATTATATTATCTGAAGGGTTCAACCTATGACCACTAGGTCCAAATTACACAAATGTGTAAATCAGAAGTACTTTGTGGTTTCCCACTAAATTCGACCTTTTAATAATCGTCGTTTCAAACCTTCCGGATGCACTACATCCTGTATCACGAACTATGGATAGAGACTTTGTGCGTTTCACATTTCTTCAGTCCTTCAAATATGTCATTGACTTTTCTAATCTGTAGACGTGTAAATTTCTAGATTGTTACGTCTCGTTATCAGTCAGTATATCAGTATCACAATCAGTGAGCCAGTACAGGTTGAGAATCGCTGGGGTACCTAATATCGGACGGTCCGAGGAGACAGGAATCTTAAGAGGTCCGTTATCATTACTTATGGTTTACTCTATCTTTACCTGTATCATCGTAAGGTTCCGTCTCTTCCGTTACCGTGGGGTGAGGTCATGAGAACGGACCTTTTAGGGTACCTACCTCCTCGGACCATCCGACGTCGGGTACCCCAGCGTTTCTCAGCCTGTACTGACTCGCTGAAGTGAAGGGAAAAGTGAAAGTACGTAACCTCTTCCTTTACCGTTGGGTGAGGTCACAAGAACGGACCTCTTAGGGTCCCTGTCGCCTCGGACCACCCGACGGTAGAGACCCCAACGTGTTTTAGACTGTGTTGACTTCGCTGAATCGTCGTCGTCGTCGTAAGATTCCTTCTAGTTTAATTCCTTCCCTTGATAGTAAATATGTTGTGGAAATATGATCCGTGTACACAAAAACGGTGACGGGATGTAACGAAGATCCGTTTCGTCGGGACTTGTCTGGGAATTTCCTCTCACCCTCTGACCGTCCTCTTGTCCGTATTTCCCCGTTTTTTAACCTGTCCTGACTCGTTGAAAGTGAAAGAAACTTACGGACTGACTCGGTCAATAAAAATTGAGTTGGATGTTGTTCCACAAGAAAAAAAAAAAAAAATTAGTTCTTTCACTTGACTAGTTTCGTCACCAAATAACAAACCAAAACCTTCTAATCCGAACATTGGATTGTCAGACCCAACCTCTTTCCGATCTATATTATTCACCTATAACAATATCGGGTCCGAAATCAACAATTCCCACACTAGATCCCGTCACTACCAGTTCGAACTCGTACATAGTCTTGATGGACCTACGAAAAATTTTGTGTCTAACGGTCTGGGGTCGAGGTCACAAAATACTAAGTTCATCCAGACGTCACCGGTACTCGAACGTAAAAATTACTCAAGGGTTGACGAGACGACCAGACCCCTGGTGAGACTCATGGTGAGTTCCTTCTGACGGTCTGGAACCACTAACTAACCTGTACCCTTCCCCTTTTTGTACTGTCATTTCTGAGTTTCTATACCGACTCAAACCCTCTTTTACAAAAACAAAAAAAAATTTGACAACTTAAACATCGTGACCGATGTGTTGGTTCGTCTTCGTTCATCATTGTCCAATCAAGTCCTTACTTCTCCTACTACCCTTCACGATGGACCTCTCTCTCTCTCATCTACTTTAACACTCTCTAGTTTTATTGTACTAAAAGTCAGTAGGAAGGTTCTTCGACTTGAGTTAAAACATAATTAAAAATATCGAAAGTTTTAGAGTGACAGTTGGCAGTGAAGACACAGGGAACTAAGTCTATTCAAACTGTCAAGTCATTTACGAGAATGGAAGTTTACATTTGTGAAGAGAATTCATGTACTTTAGATAAATACGAATATGAACACTTTTACGTTTAACCGATTTCTCTTTATTTTACGGTGAAAGGATTTATTGTCACTCACCGTGATAAATGGGGTTTCTATCTGTAAATTTTTTGAAAAAGGTTAAAAATGTGTAGAGTAGAAAAAAAAAACATATCTTGAAGA
Organism: Capra ibex; assembly: GCA_006410555.1. Lineage (NCBI taxonomy): Eukaryota > Metazoa > Chordata > Mammalia > Artiodactyla > Bovidae > Capra > Capra ibex. The sequence continues at coordinate 11,524,522 of SJYO01029184.1, read as the reverse complement.
AAGGGAGTGAGACATAATAGGTGGGGGGGGGGGTTTTTTTTTTGGACTTTCATAATTGAGACTCGACGATAATACAGTTTTTATGGGTAAGCCAGTAGTGTAAGGTTTCGGTTGAACACAAATGTATACCTTTAAGAACCTCCCCTCTCCTTCAACGAAGTCTTAGTAATTCCTTTATAGTTTGGTGAAGGATTTACCGGAAAGACTGAGGTAGAAGACGGGAGATTTTATAAGAGATATGGACAGTCTAATTAGATAATGGTAGACGGTTGTTCATAGGACATCCTTTCGGATCTCGAGTCAAATTTGTTTCCTAATTTATTCATCCATTCATAATCATCGAGTCAGTACGGTCTGAGAAACACTGGGGTACCTGACGTCGGGTGGTCCGAGGAGACAGGTACTCTAAAAGGTCCGTTCCTATGACCTCACCCAACGGTAAAGGAAAAGGTCCCCTAGAAGGGTTGGGTCCCTAGCTTGGGGCCAGAGGACGTGACGTCCGTCTAAAAAATGACTGATTCGATGTTTGTTTCCTAACCTTGACCTTTATTCTCTTCGTTTACTCGGGTAAATTACTCAAACGGTTGTGGTTTGTTACACTCGTTTGAACTAGGGGGTGAAGTAAGTGGTCGAAACCTGGATTCAGTGAAAAGTTATAGTTTTACTTGTGTGTTGATTGGTTTGGTTTTAATAGAAACTCTTAGTTTCTAAACCGGGGTCACTTCTACAAGTTTTTACACATCTTTACTCGGAAATTTGTGTGTGTAAAGTCCACTATAAATCAATGGTAATTTTATTCAAAGAACTCCCGAAAGAAGGGGAAATCCCTTATATTAAACAAACTCAAATTTTAATATTCAAATGGAATAAGGAGTGTAGAGAATACCCCAACGATAGAGAAAAGGTCCTATGAATTTAATGAAAACACTAGGTAAAAAGCAATGAGACATACCATTTAATACAAAAATACCCCTTTTTCAGTGACCCCGGTACACATATACGTGTACGTTACATATAGTATACACCTCATATAAAACACAAACTTTTTGGAAGTTTTAGACAAGTTCTTTTATTCCAAGTTGAAACCGGTCATAAATCAGTAGACATGGTTAAAATCTGTATTGATAAATTTCATCTTCACGTAACAGTTTTATTTTTACTCATTTTCTATCCTACTAGTGATTCAAGTTCTTCGTCTTTTAATACTAAACCGTTACAGTATATTCTACCAGACGTATATTTTCTTTAAGTCATTGTAATTACATTTTTCATACATGAGTCATCTTTAATGTCATAGGTACCTAAACGATTCATAAAAACAATATATCTTTTATATATCTTAAGAAATAGTGGAAATTTTTCTAAATATTTTTAGGAATTTATACATAAATACTTTCTATTTATGTATACAGATATACATGGATACAGATGTGTGAATTGTCCCAAAGGTCCTAAGATGTATACAACGTCAAAATAGTACTGATCAAGAAAAACGACATAAATTATAAATTTGATAATGACAAGAATTTCTTTTACCTGAGTATCGCCAGTCAAGGTATGTCCTTTGTCTAGTACCATTTGTTGAAAATTACTTCAAATCATGGTTACAATTAGATAAAATCACTTAATCTTAACTTAACTTGTAATGCATCCTACCATAATAGTTCTAAGAGTTAAGAGACGAATTAAAGAGGGTATCTTATCAGAATGTTTCTTGGTAACGTAGTTTCCTTGACGAAAACTATTCATATTTAGACAAACGGATAATCGTTTTAGTCTCCGTACACTCATCATATGTTTACTGAAGACCAATTGTCCTTGAACACTAGTAACAGATTCGAGAATAAAACTTCAATAGCAACAATATCCATGAAATGTGATCTAAAATCCCACTATCCCTTACCTCCCCTATCCCGTAACCTAAGACAAAGTCACTGTTTTAGAACATATCCTCTCGACGAAAAATTTTTTTTTTTTGACAAATAGAGAAGTACTTTTTACCACTGACAGTGACTTTCTAGAAAAAGAAACCAAGAGACAGTGTCCGAAAGGTTTCCCGTGTGTTTTACTTTTGCACCCTAAACTGATCAATTTATTACTTAGTTAAAACTCCAAAATCGTATCCACTGTGGAGGTAGTAGCAGAAAAACCTGACACTAAAGACCATTATCGTTCACTTTTTTTGATAATGGCGACAACGATACCTAGAAGATAGACGACTCCAAGTCCGTAGCAAAACTTCCGACGTCACATTTGGGACGAATCCCTTCCATCTTAAAGTATTATGGTCTCCTAATGACGACGGAGTACTCGTTTGTCTTTTACATCCACTCCCTTTTCCACAACCTGAGACCTTCTTCTCTTTCTCATAAAAGGGTCCTTCCCTTCTTCATCAGAAAACGAAATTTCTAACTCTTAAGAGAGAGATATAAAAAATCTTACCCTTTAAAGATACGAAAGACGTCTCTCCTCTTTTTCGATTGTCTTTTCCTTTAACCCCTCCATTATCATTAAGCAAAGAAAGAACAACGAATACTCAAGACACTATGTTCAATGTAAATGTATTAACTAAACAATACCGTTCTTTACATTTCTCAGAAAACCAACCCTCTTTCGAACACTTTCTAGTCCCCTTTCTCGACTGTAGTATCCCTACCACCAAAGTCGACGAAAAGACAAATTCTACACGTTAAAACCCCTGCACGTATGACCCGGTTATTTAACAAAGATCTGTGAACCTCAGTAAACCCCACCTGAAAAGGGCGGAGACTTCCGTTTTATTTATAAAAAGTAATTGTTCCTTTTCACGATCTAATAGTAACCTAAGACAAATTGACTAAACCCGACAATAAACCCCCTCCCCTCCGACTTCTCTTCTTTGGAAAGAAAGGTTACTGAACCTTAACTATAATAACAATGAAGAGGTCACCCAAGACTGGAATTTTAAGAGGGAATCCCTTACTAATTTTATCAAAAAACCCCCTCGTAAAGTCCCGACACATCGTAGAGTCTAAATGAAATTTTATTCAAACGGATTACTGAAAAATCGTGGTCAACTAAATACAGAGCCGACTCTCTTCTGGAGATCTCTTCGTACATCAGGTAACGAAAAAAGATTCTTCTGGATACCTATGGTTTATGACGTGATAACAACGGAAAATTGAGAGGTCATTAAATTTTCCATATTTACAGAAGTATAATTTGTTGTTTTTTTTAAGATAAGACGGGTCCCTAACGTCCGGGGAGGGGTGCAAGTCCAATCTCTGTCGAAAGAGAACAACAGGTAGGTGCACGGATCCACAAAACCCTCTTAGGTAGACATACTGGTCTTCGTAAAACTATACAAATGAAAATCCGCAATAAAAAATTATCACGTAACATGGCAGTATCACATCCATACTAGGACTAACTTTCTCGTTCGTGTCAACATCTACTAAAAAATTTTTGGGGAAATCGAGTTTTCTACTAGGTATATAACACTTTCCTACGACGACGATGACGATTCAGCGAAATCACCACAGGCTGAGACACGCTGGGGTATCTGCCGTCGGGTGGTCCGAGGGGGTAGGGACCCTAAGAGGTCCGTTCTTGTGACCTCACCCAACGGTAAAGGAAGAGGTTGCGTACTTTCACTTTTCACTTTCACTTCAGCGAGTCAGCACAGGCTCAGAAGCGCTGGGGTACTTGACGTCGGGTGGTCCGAGGAGGCAGGTACCCTAAAAGGTCCGTTCTCATGACCTCACCCCACGGTAACGGAAGAGGCTTTAATACCATATCCATATCATTTCAGTGAGTCAGCACACGCTGAGAAACACTGGGGTACCTGACATCGGGTGGTCCGAGGAGACAGGTACCCTAAGAGGTCCGTTCTTTTGACCTCACCTGACGGAAAAGGAAAAGGTCTTATAAGAATAAATTATACCGGTGTACTAAGGTCTCGAACTCTTAAATTAAGGAAAAAAAAAGGATCATCCTGTGATTTAACAAAAGAGGATTGATGATCTTACTTCTCATACCATACAAGACAAGGAAATATCGTACTTTATTACGGACGTACATAGAGGAGTTTACATTTTCACACTCGGAACCCCTAAGACGAGTCCTCAGACCTGATCCAATAATAAATATTTTCTATACGCTAGTATATAAATAAGGTTCGTTTAAGACTTAACCTACATGAATTAAAAGATGACTCCGTTAATTACACATCAATGAAAACATGATACACATTAATTTAAAGATTCTCCATCGCTCGCCCCGATATTACAAACTGAAGATAAAACATGTTTTACTTCAAAGGAATTTTTACACCTAAAAAGTAAGAGGGAACATTTATAAAAACTTACGGACATAAAAAATTTGTTATTATTACTGGTGGAAGAAGGTCATCACAAAAGTCTCCAAACAATTAGATTACATTGGAAAGAGGTAACCCTGACAAACTTGGTATTTTGTCTCTGTTACTATACTCACTTACAAAAGAGTTAAGACGGTTCTTCCTGTGTTGATTTTGGTAGGATCTACGTGATCTCTCCTCAAATAAATAATCTGTCATCTAAACCATCTCGTTGTCAACGTTCGATATCGGTTGCCGGTTTAGGACTCACGTTCAGACAAACACACATCCGACTTTCGATTTTTTTTAAGAGAGAAAAAAAAAAAAAATTGTTAAAATCTCTCAAGAAATTTTTCTTATACACTGTCTCTAGTGTCTGACATGGATCGGGTGTTTTGGAATTCTATAAATGCTGTACCAGGAAGTATCTTTTTCAAACGGTTTGGGACAGAATCCCGTACCTTGGGGTAACTCTTAACGACCTCCCTTCGTTAAATATCACGAAAGACACCCTAATCCCTATGTCATTCTATAATCCTTTCAAAGAGAAACAACTCCATTGACTGAACATATAACCAGGGTAATAATATTACGAATTAAATTCCTTTCTGAGGTCTAGTATCATTTATCCCTCTACACACGAACAAAAGATTTGTTTTTGATATAAATTATCAACTTACTACACCTTTCAACACAACCTTTGTCATTACTTATTATTTAATACATACACATATATGTTTATATAAAATCACAAAAAGAATCAAAGATGTTGTTCTTTATCTTCATTTAAAATTTCCTGATATTCCCTTCCGTAACTAACGAAAATAGTGATAAAATTTAATTCCCCGATATAGATAATCTCTTCCTTTCACTTATCTCTCACAATTCACAGTCTATATTAGTGTAAACAAAGGAGGAACATGACTTATTCACAGAAGTGGGATGTTAATTGTAGAGTCCATGGAACAGTCGTCATTCTTCTTATCATGAATTAGTTTTTACGTAAGTTTAATAATCTAGTATCGTATACTTTATTAGTCCGACGTGGTTTACGGTGAATTGATGAACTAAGTCACCCCCTCCATGGTAGTCGGTATTTTGTATATAACCATTTAGTGTTTTAATGGTTCCCTCTCTTTCTGGTCGTCCGTAAGAAACATTAAACGACGACTAAAGGAAATAGGGGTATAAGTCAATTAGCACTTCAAGATTCGTCACAAAAAAGGAACCTTTTACAGTCTGTAGCAGGGAAGAAAATAGTTCTCCATCGCTCGCCCGGAGAATAGTGATTCATGTGAACTCCGTTGCACGTCTGTATTACATTGATGGACTTTGTGTCTAAAATAAAAAAAATGAGTAGACGACTTACGCAAGTCATCGAGTGACGATTGGACGAGTCTTTAAAGATCCTACCCACTCAATTTGCTCCGACGACTCTACCAGTCCTTGCCGAAGTGACCCACCGACTCGAACGAAATCCTGACCTACCGTTCTTCCCTTTCTTTCCTTCCTTTACTTTAATCTGTTCTGTTCTTTTTTGTTTCCTTGAAGATTCCAACACAAAAAGTGTTAGAACATACTCAGGAAAACCCCACCCGCCACTTCTAAACGAACCACTTACCATGAAATAGAGACCAATCCCGACATTTTACTATCCCATGTTCAACCGAGTTCAACATCTAGTCTCTAGAAAAGCCCATCACATGACAAGTTTGTAAAATTAATGAAACTTAACGAGTAGTTCGAATAAAACCGATACCGTTAAGTTTTTGATTAATTCCTTGTAACAGTAAACAGAGGTAGGACTCCAATGAACAAACAGTAACGGGAGGGGTGGGGTAGGGGTCGATCTTTTGAGAGTAATATTTTATTTTTTCTGTTCGTAAAATATTTCTAGTGAAAGTCAAGATTTTAGGACACTAGGAGATTTCAAGGATTTTTCTAGTGTATCACATAAAAAAATCTCCTGTTTTTTTTAGACTAAAACATGTACATACGTCTAAAGTAGCCTCTTCCGTTACCGTGGGGTGAGATCATGAGAACGGCCCTTTTAGAGTACCTACCTCCTCGGACCACCCGACGTCAGGTACCCCAGTGTTTCTCAGTCTGTGCTGACTCACTGAAGTAAAAGTGAAAAGTGAGAGTACGTAACCTCTTCCTGTACCGTTGGGTGAGGTCACAAGAACGGACCTCTTAGGGTCCCTGCCCCCTCGGACCACCCGACGGCAGATACCCCAGTGTGTCTCAGTCTGTGCTGACTTCGCTGAATCGTCGTCGTCGTCGTCGTCTAAAGTATGTACATAAGTCTAAAGTATGACCTACAACTAATAGAAACAACCTCTTAACGTCAAAACAACTAACGTTTTACTTGTCCTGGTATACAAAGTTGATTATTTTATATAATAGGATCGGCATCACCATACCTCTTATAACATTTGTCGGAATACAAATATCATCATAAAGAATTTTTAATTTTTTAAGTTGAGTATAATCATCTATAGAGTATTAAAGTCATCGTAAGTGGGGAAATAGACTTTTAATAAAAAATTTATAATACGAAACCATTGTACTTGTCTAAAGTCATTGTATTTGTGTCTAGTTACCCCTAATTTTTGATTGACCACTTATACATGGAAATCCCCATCCTTAATCTTGTAAGTGTTTACGATAACTGTCACCCCGTCCTACCTCCAACCAAATTCGTTGAAATCAAGTCCCTTTCGACTACTTGAAACTCTTCTATGATTAAATATTGTTTTTCTTCTACTCAATAAATTCGACTTTAAGAAACCCTTTTACCTTTATACCGTTATACATCCCGAAATAAAAAACAAAAAAGGTTTACTCGACCATGAAGGACATGTCTCCTTTCCCTTATTACTATTATTTTAGTAGTAGTCACTCCTACAACTTTAGGTCGGGGACAAAACAATTTCATTGTTTAAACCGCTACGTTCGACTAAAGAATATATACAACTCACATAGTACCACGTTCCGTGTCCCGAGTGAAAATACGAGTAAATACCGTCAAACCCGAAGAGACCACCGAGTCTACCATTTCTTAGACGGACGTTACGTTCTCTTTCACTTTCACAATGAGTGAGTCAGTACAGACTGAGAAACGCTAGGGTACCTGACGTCGGGTGGTCCGAGAAGACAGGGACCTTAAGAGGTCCGTTCTTATGACCTTACCCAACGGTACGTAAGGTGGTCCCCTAGAAGGACTGGGTCTCTCGCTTGGACATAGAGGACGTAACGTGTGTTTAAGAAATGGGAGACTCGGGGGTCCCTCGTTACGTCCTATGGGTCCAAGTCAGGGACCTAACCCTGTTAGAGGACCTCTTCCCTTACCGATGTATAAGGTCATAAGAACGTACCTCGTAAAGGTACCTGTCTTCCCGAACCGTCCGATTGTCAGGTACCTAGCGTTTCTCAGTCTACACTGACTCACTTACAGTGAAAAAAGAATCGAATCCAAAAGTCCATATTGACAATGTGGGTGTGTAAGTGTAAATGAACCAAAGACTCACATAAGGATAAATAATTATGTGACGATGTTAATAAAATTTCATCTACCCTGTATTTTTTGTTATTTGTAATAAGAAAATCGGTACGTGGATGGGGGGTGTGTGTATATTTGTGTGTGGCACTATAAAAAGTGAAACCCCTTTACTTTTCACCTTTTACTTAACAACTTTTTGACCTCTGGGAAGAAAATCTCATAAGATATTAGAGAGACCAGGTAAGTATCCCAAACTGTTCTAATTTTAACAAACGATAACTGTGGTCGCACGGTAACCATAGTAAAAGAACCCTAGTTTCTTATAATTTCGGTCATTCTGGGTTCTCTATTTAAAGGAATCGGGATTCTAAGGTGACCCATTGAGGAACGTTTATGATAAACTAATTTAAACAAGTTTCATATCTAAACTAATTTCTCTCTTTACAACCTCCCTTTAATATGACGTCGGTGAAAGAGTAATTCTTACTTTTCCATTCAGATACATTTTAATGTGAAAAAGTTAGTCACAATTAAAAGATTTTCTTGAGTACCATAATTATTAAATCACGATACGAATGTTCGAAGTTTGGATAACTAAAATTAACCTCAAGACGTAGTTCTTCCTTCTATCTGTCACTCGTTTAGTTAAAATAAAATTAGGTGACGTAAAATTATTCACACAACTTCTAAGTGGTATTGTAATAGGTACTATCAAGTTATAAACGAGATTCCCCGGAGATGGAATCTAAGATAGGGTTTCACAAATAAAGACCTTCACGATCTTACTGTAAGAATTTAAAACGGAGGTCATACCTATCGTATTTTACTCCGAGAGACACAAGTAGTACAATTTCACGGGACACGTCTAAACTAATTTATTACGGGACAAAATAGTAAATATATAATCGTCTTAGAAACGGAACAGGGGGGAAAGGTTTACTTATAAAATATCAATTTCGAACAATAGTTAGGGTCTCGTGTAAATACATTGTATGACAGATAAGTCATTATTAGAGAAATCAAAATTAGAATTACGAATACCAATTTGGACTAGGAACTAACTTAACACGTAAAGAAAGATATACACAACTCGGGTTGATTTAATTTTCGTCACAAGTCGTCTTACTCTGTGTCTGACACCGAGAAACTCCGGAGATTAGAAATATATTCACATACTATAGTACGCTCTGAGAGGTCCTGTCTGTCATCAGGACACTGACAAACTATCACTAATGTCTACACGAAGGTCTTAGTCTAAACGTACACGGTGACCATACGTACGAAAACACATACCAAGGACTGTTGAAAGGAAACTCATGTCGAGGTATGATAAAATTCTTAACGAAAAAACGATGGGTTTCTCGAGGGGTCATCTTTCCTTTTTTGAGTTTTCAACATTGAAACATTTCAAATAGTACAGTTAGTGTACACCCTTATCCTTAACTGAAGCTTAGAACAAAATTGTAGGAAGTCAACTTATTTACATTAGAAGAACACGATTTTCAGTCTTTAGTTTATGTTTACCTTCCTATTGAAGGACGGTTTCTAAAGTAGTATCCTCCCGGGGGTCCATTCGTGGGACTTTTATAGGTTCTCGAAGTCATATGTTTTATGACAAGACCCACGACACTCCCGTGGACCACGAATCACTCAGTCTCGGGGTAAGAATTACACGAACGAGTAAATCTTTTACCTACCAAACCCTCTTACCGTAACTTTGTACTTATAATAGTATACACTTTGTCTAGTGGTCAGGTCCAAGCTACGTGCTCTGTCCCACGAGTGCCGACCACGTGACCCTACTGGGTCTCCCTACCCTACCCCTCCTTACACCCTCCCCCCAAGTCCTACCCCTTGTGTACTTATGGACACCGTCTAAGTACAGTTACATACCGTTTTGGTTATGTTATAACATTTCATTAATCGGAGGTTTTTTAATTAATTAATTAATTTTTCTTTTATCCAGTACCGTTGCTTTCTCTTACGTTTCTGTTACTTTACCGACAACATTACCGCCGAGTTCGTTTCCCGACACCCTCCCACCTGTCACTCTGTTAACTAACAAACCCACTAGTCTAAGGGGACCCCTCAAACCTTACATCAAACGACAAACAAACAAAATCTCTAAACCTACAGATCTTCTCTCCATCCCATAACAACTGACACTTTTACCGTACCGAGTTTCCGAGTTTACAATCTTTCATAATTGTCTTAACAAGGGGAAACCCGTAAATGAAAACAACCTACAAGATTAAGACACATACCCACCTATATTTATTAAAGTAATCAAAGACATACGAAAAAAATTTATATTTAAATAAAATTAACCTCCAATTAATGAAATGTCGTAACATAACCAAAACGGTATGTAGTTGTACTTAGGCGAGAAATGAAAGACTTATTTAAATGTTACTTTTCTCTCCTTCTGATTATATTGGAATCCAGGACATACTCGACTTGAGGACCAAGGGGCACTGAAGGAACCTCGTCAGTGAGTACATATTACCCCGTACCGATCACACTCCCCCGCTCTCCAGTTAGACCTCTCATCAAGTGAGACGACGAGAAATAGGTGGGTAGGAACCAAAGACTCGGACGAAGTAATATCATAGTCTCTCAACCTTAAACTTACGTCGGATGATCATTAAGACTTAAAGGATGACCTTGTTACCCTATCATACATGAAAAGTGAACGCATATGTTGACATTTTAACTGGTACACCAGTCACGGTCAAGTAGGGAATGAAATTACTAACGAAGTTTTCATCTCAACCCTCCGAAAGGACCACAAGGTCACCATTTCTTAGACGGACGATTATGTCCCCTGTACCCAAGCTAGGGACCAACCCCTTGATTTTAAGGTGTACGGTCCCCCGTTGATTCGGACATACGGTGCGGATGTCTAGGGTGTGAGATCTCGGTGTACGACGTTGATGACTCAGGTGGACGACGTTGATGACTTCGGGTGTCCGGGTCTCGGGTACGAGGTATTGTTCTCTTCTATGACGTCACTCTTCGGGCTCGTGGTGTTGATCTTTCACCGGGGACGAGAGACGTTGATCTCTTTCGGAAGTATGTCGGTGTTTCTGGGTCGTGTCGGCCCTTATTTATTTATCATTTATTTATTTTAAATTTAAATAAAAAATTTTTTAATCTCAACCCTTGACGATCACTATCTTCTCCCCTTGTTTCCCTAAACCGAAGATCTTGTAGTAATTAAGTCACAGTCTTGTCATCCCTGAACGGCTAGTGACCCGGGTGGAGAGAGAGAGTAATATGTCTACCACTTCGACTGTAAATTAACAACTAAAGAACATTAAAGACCCCATTCGTGTCAATACGGTTAAAACGGACTGGAGAGACGAGAAATGGAGACATTACGAAGATTCTTTGGTCTAGAAAAAGGGGAATCTTACCGACTTGCAGTCTCTCTTTACTCGATTAACTGAAAACCAATAACTTTCTTCTTACACTAACAAACGTCCTACAAAGGAAGGGAAATGGATACCTATATCAATTTCTAAATCCCTTGAAGGTGAGGGTGTCTCAATCATTTTTTCTATTCTACTAAATAAGGGAAATTAAATTCTCCAGAATCTAGGTTTCTACTAAATGGACCGACTTGTTTTCTTAGACTGTAAAGGTGAGAGTTAATTTTACTCTTAAATTTCCAGACCCTTTACCTCGATTATTTACACGACGAACAATACTGAAACAAAGAATGAACTCCTAAAGATTCTACCCCCTTCAATATTAATTTAAAGAAGAGTAAGAAAGACATCAAGTCAAAAGAATTCTTTTTACACTGTACACCATTTCACTGTTATCTTAGTTTCGATACAAAGTAAGAAGAAATGAGTTATATTTAACTTGACAGAATGTTTGTCTACATTTCTTGCCGTAAGAAGTTTAGGGTCTTACATAGGACGAATGAAGTAACAAGAAAAGGAGACTAGACTCGAACCCACTTTTCTTCTTACGTTCAATCCTCCGTCTCCTTCGAGAAGAGAATAGGAGAGAACTCATCCTCCTTAATTCTACTTCCTTATAATAGTTAATACGAAAACAAGAATTTCTACTTCATCTGAGTTTTAATAATTAGTCTTCTTTGAGGAGTTTGACGATACAATAAGTATGTCAACACAGTTTTAGAAAACATTATTAAAATTGTTTCAATAGGAAATGATTTTATAAACGTAAGGTTCATAAAAGTGATTACTCCATGTGAATTTTCATTCTTATTATTTTATTTCCCTTCTACTTTTTCATGAATATTTAAATTGAAATAAAGACGGAATACTTGTATAAAAAGAACAACGACACGTGTCATACCGACTTTCAAATTTAACAACGGAACTCTCATGTTTTATTATGACACACTCTGAAAACTGAAATACGAAACGATAATTCTGGTCCTGACGGAACAACGATGGAGTAGGTAGAGTTTTGACGGAAAATTCACCCACTCATTTCTGTCCTTGAGTTGACACTCAAATATTTTACACCAGACTACTGGTGTTCCTTCGGGTCTCAACAAAATTGATATAGAGACTGATGTAAAGTTAACAGTAATATATATGTATTTTAACTTGTTAAACTGAAGATCAAATACAACTTTTTCATCCAATATTAATGGAAACTCTCTACACTCATAAGGTATTTTTATCCAATTGATTTTTGTAAGATAAAATACGTGAATGTATAAAACTCGAGAGTGTTTATACCTTTATGTTTGAGTTTACTGACTGGTGGAGTTCTCCAAACTGAAGTTCGGGTCAAGAAGTGCAAGTTAAACTTTGTGTATGTCTGCATGAATTAAAAAATAGAATCAAGAATAAGGCAATATACGTTTTACATCACTTCGATTTATAAAATGAAATCTTTATATTTAACGTCTCCAGAGTTCTTAAGGTATTTTAAAATAGTCTATGAATATTGTACTTGGACTCTATTCTATCTCTTCATGAGACGATTGTAGTGTAAGAAGTCTTTAATTCTTTTTAAATACTCCTCGAACAAAATAGGAAGAGTAATAATTTTATTAGACTCATAAGTGTACCAGTAAATTCGTTAAGATACGGACATATTTTGGATCGTGTTTTCATAACAGAAATAAGAATCTATTAAATTAGTTAAACTCTCAGAGTGTGTGACTTGTCTCGACTTTTGGCATCACAATTACGAATGACTTCAGATTTTATTTAGTGACTATTTCGACCTTAACCTCGACAACCGAAGGTCTGTAACCCAGGAGACCCTTAGTACCATACCTTATGGTAGTGATGGAACGGAGGGTGTGAAATTTCCGATCAACGACTGAACCTTTTTTTATTCGGTCTTTGAGTTCTAACGTATACTCTGTGTAGAGACATTCTAACATTATACTTGACAAACCATTAACACGTATATATGTCTTTAGTTAGTCAACGTGTCACCAAGTTTTTAAAATTCTTTAGTACAGAGTTTCTTATCCTTTCAGAATAAAATTCTAAAAGTTTAAGAAATTTCAAATTTTACAACCCAAAAAAAAAGGTTTAAGAAACTTTAATGATACGTCTATAACCTATCAACATACTAGACACGTACTACCTTTTTGTCAAACCAAAATATCGGTTTTTTATATCAAATCCAATGTTTAATTAGGTTCGACATCACTTTCTTGGAATATGAATTCTTAGTCCCCTGAATTGAAGTTCAAACTCGAAACAGTGATCAATTAACGGAATACAGTAACTTGTTATATATTGGAGAGATCTGATGTCAAAGAGAGGGACATTTTTATGCAAAACCTAGTGACATTTAAGGAAAATAGAACGATTTAGGTAAGGAACGGTTTAAGGACAAGTAGGGTCTCTGAGATCTTAAGAAAATTAAGGTCCTAAACAAAGGAAAAAATTGGAGCGGGATACAGATAGTAGTACTGAAGGGCCCACCACGATCACTATTTCTTGGGTAGACGGTCACGTCCTCTGTCTTCTCTGCACCCAAGTTAGGGAGGCAGCCTTTCTAGGGGACCTCTTCCTTCATCGTTGGGTGAGGTCATAAGAACGGACCTTAGGATACCTGTCTGTCTCGGACTACCCGATGTCAGGCACCCCAACGTTTCTCAGTCTGTCTGGCTTTCGCTAAATTGTGTCGTGCACAGATGGTAGTAAAACTGTATTTACCGGAATTTAAAGTGTAGAAGACAAACCACCATAATTGGATCCTGTGTCTTCCGTATGTTATTTACGAACAACGACTATTACCACTATTCCTCAACGTAATTTACTGGTAAAGGAAGGTCGAGATTTTATGACACTGACAATGTCAAGATAGGTTTCTCTTCAGATAACACGAATCTAGTAATATCGTGAATTTATTAAAGGGTACCCATAACTTGAGTTCGTCACGATTCCCCATCTACCGACAGTTGAAAATTAGAAATAAAAAAAAGGAAGACCGTTATAGAAAAAATAAATTTTTAAAAAAATATCTTCATAGTAACTAATTGTTAAAACATGGTTAAAGACGACATGTCGTTTCATTGGGACAGTATGTATATGTATGTAAGAAATAAATATAAGAAAAGGTAATATTAAATAGTGTTTTATAAATTATATAACTTATCAAGGGACACGATATATAATCCTTAAATAACAAATAGGTAAAATTTACATTGTCACTGTTAAAAATTTACACCAGTTTTATTTGTTTAAGAACCAATACTTCATATTTTGTTTGAAACTTCGTCACAAGTATCCTGTTAACTTTTTAGAATTATATTAGTATTATTTTGTTTAACTTAAACTCCGAAAACCTTGGTGATCTCTTTCTGAATCTAAAGACTCGTAACATATAACAATTTGCTGTACATTATCATATCTGCACTTTCATTAGAACTTTTTATAAAGGAGAAATCGAATCCTCTTGATTAGACTCGTTAAATTTCTCACGTGGAGGTCAAAAATCATGTAACAATTGCAAAAATCAATGAGAGACACCAGGTAACGGGTAAGGAAGACCAACAATGGTGAACTCTTCAACTTCTCTCATTCTCTATGAGGAAAGATTCGGACCTATCGTAATCGTGTAAGAAACGAGTATTAAAGGACACATGGGGAGGAGTAATCACTCAGTGACTATTCGGATGTGTGTCTAGAATGAAACATTTCACGTTCTTCATAGAACATCGGTTCTTATGAGTATCATACCTAAAATGATTCCAACCCTCTGTTTACGTTCTGCATCAAACTCCAGTCGGAACGAATGAAGAACCAAAGACTTCCAAGCAAGTGGTCTTGAGTTGGGAAGGACCAGTTTTGAAGCCTCTTTACATAGAAGTAAAAGGATTTAGATAACAAAAGTGAAAGTCAAGGTCTGATCTCCCGAGTGCATCGATGTAGTCTAAATTTCTTTGATCTAAGAAGTCGCAACCAAGAAAGGGTGGAAACCGAAAGGTCTAGAAGTATGACGATCTTGAGGTTCTGTTTAAAATCAAGACGGACGTTAAAAGAGCAAAGAAGATTAGTGGATTACAGGGGACTACCGCAAGTCCCGTGTCATTGGGGTTTTATATCGTGGAACTGTACAACTTATAAAATTGAACTTCCTCAATCTCTTTCTGAGGGGGGAGGGGACGACGGAATTTTATCCAGTACTTTGACAGTAAACTCTCCAGAAGAGGGATATGGGTCTACCTTCCCCGTAGAAACAGAGGTTTCCGTTACCCTACGATTTTTCGTAGCCTTCTTTGTCCACAACGATTCAAAGGACGTCAAACAACACAAGTCGTGTATGGGAAACGGGTTAGTGAGAAAGGTACTACAAGGTGGGAGGCGAGAAGTAGTTTGAATTGTATTTTTGTACGTCCAAATCGGTAAAGAAAGTTAGAAGCAAAGGAGTACCTCCAATTTTGAAAATATTTTAATCTAAGTAAAGAAGACAAGTAGACAGAATCAAATTAAAAGTTTGGATCGGTCTCTGGGATTGTCCTAACTCTCTTTATATATATAAAAAACGGGGACGTGGGGTGACGTGTCAAACATGGGTAAAAGATATTCGATGGAAAATGAGAAACAGTCACAACTGACAACTAAGTTTTACCAGTAGTTAATTTAGAATTGAATAATACATAGGATGATAATGTATCTGACATGACCCATGTTTAACAAGTTCTTATGTATATATTCCTTATACCCTATACAACGTACACAAAACGACTTATAATGTAAATATCAGAATAAACTTCACAGGAAGGAATCTTCTTCATATTGTCTGAGTTAAAAATTTTATATCCACATATATATTTATGGTTTCTAGAGAACCAAAATAAAATTAGAGGTTCAACAGGTGAAAATCACACGTCTCAATCTTCTCGCGATATACGAACGGACCCTTTTTATCGTCTTTACTCAAGGGATATTACTTCCTATGGTAAAAGCCTAGACAAACGAGTTACCAAGGACTTACTAGTAAAATTCTAATCACCGTTCTATTGACGTATCCATTATCAAACCTTACCAAAAAAAATTTTTTATGACTAAGGACCCGGGGTCAGAGTCTCTAAGACTTAGTCATTAAAACGTAAAATTTTCAACATGAGTACTAAGATTACACATCGCTCCTGACCTCTAGTGAATCTTTTCTGAAATTCTCTCAAGAAGGTCGGGAGAATTAAGAGACTAAATTCATACATTCTTCGGAAAGTAGACGGGGACTAAACGGAAAAAAAGAAATGAATATCAACTAATGTTATCATATAATCAAAGTCTATATGTTGTACCACTGGGTCATAAAAATATCTGATATGAAGTAAATTTCAATTATGTTTTATTACCGATATTAAGGGACGTGATATGACATATAGGACAACGAATAGGTATCATCAAACATGAATAATTAGGGGATGGGAATAGAACGGGTAGGGTTCGGGTAGAGGAGTGACAAACAAGAGATATAGAAACTCAGGTAAAGACAAAACAATATATACAAATAAACAAAAAATAAAATCTAAAGTGTATATTCACTATTGAAATTATGTGATAAATAGAAAGAGACTGAATAAAGTGATTCGTAATATGGAAGGGCCAAGTAGGTACAACGATGTTTACCTTTTCGAAGTGAGTAAAACTACCGACTCATTAGAAGGTAACATATGTATATGGTGAAGAAGAAATAGGTAAATAGATAACTACCTCTACCCAACAAAGGTATAAAACCGATAAAATTTATTTTGACGACACTTGATACCCCATGTGTATAGAAAAAAGTTAACTACAGAAGTAATAGAAACCTATATATGAGTTCTCACCCTAACGACCTAGTATACCATCAAGATCAAAATCACAAAACTTCTTGGAGGTATGATAAATGTATCACCGACGTGGTCAAATGTAAGGGTAGTGGTAACATGTTCCGAAGGCAAAAGAGTTGTAGGACGGGTTGTAAACAATAAACACCCAAAAAACTACAATCGGTAAGACTGTCCACACTCCATTATAGAGTAACACCAAAACTAAACGTAAAGAACCTACTGATCACTACAACTCGTAGAAAAGTACATGGACAACCGGTAGACATACAGAAGAAACCTTTTTACAGATAAGTCCAGGAGAGGGGTAAAAATTTAATTTAACAAACGAAAAAAAATATAACTCAACTGCTCGACAACTATATAAAACCTATGGTTGGGGAATAGTCCATATAGTAAATGTCTATAAAAGAGGGTGAATCGTCTAGCGGAAAAGCAAAACAGTCACCAAAGGAAACGACACGATTTCGAAAATTTAAATTAATAAAGGACAAAAAAAAAATAAACGAAAATAACAGAAACGGGTTCCTCTGTCAAGATTTTTTTGATAACGATGTAAACACAGTTTCTCAATAGCCGATATAAAAGAAGACGCTTAAAATATCAAAGGTCAGAATATAAATCCATGAATTATGTAAAACTCCCAAAAAAACCAAACCAAAAAAAAAAAAAAAAAACCATACACCATACTCTTTTACAAGACTAAAGTAAGAAAAAATTTTAAATAAATAAATAATTCTCTTCCTATTAACGAAATGTCTTAAAACAACAAAAGACAGTTTGGAGTTGTAGTTAGTCGGTATCCATATGTATATAAGGAAGGGAAAACTTGGAGGAAGGGTAGAGGGAGGGGTGGGGTGGGGTATCCAATTATGTGTTGGAGATAAACTCAAAGGACTCTGTATGTTGTTTTAAGGGCAACCGATAGATAAAATATATACCATTATATTAAAGGTACAATGAGAGAGGTACGTAGAGTGGGAGAGGAGGGGAGAGGGGTACAGGTATTTCAGGTAAAAGATACAGACAAAGATGTAACGACGGGACGTTTATTTAAGAAGTCATAGTAAAAAGACCCGAAGGGATTATCGAGTCAACCATTTCTTAGGTGGACGTCTTCTGGGACCAAGTTAAGGACCCAACCCTTCTAGGTGACCTATTCCCTATCCGATGGGTGAGATGACAAGAACCCGAAGGGAACACCGAGTCGACCATTTCTTAGACGGACGTTATGTCCTGTGTACCCAAGTTAGGGACGCAACCCTTCTAGGGACCTCTTCCCTTTTCGATGGGTGAGGTCATAAGACCGGACCTCTTAAGGTACCTGACATTTCTGTACTGATGCACTGAAAGTGAAAGTAGTAAAAAGATCTAAGGTATATATACGTAACGACGACGACGACGATTCAACGAAGTCAGCACAGACTGAGACACGCTGGGGTATCTACCGGAGGGTGGTCCGAGGGGGCAGGGACCCTAAGAGGTCCGTTCTTGTGACCTCACCCAACGGTAAAGGAAGTGGTCACGTACTTTCACTTTTCACTTTCACTTCAGCGAGTCAGTACAGGCTGAGAATCGCTGGAGTACATGTCGTCGGATGGTGCGAGGAGGTAGGTACCCTAAAAGGTCCGTTCTCATGACCTCACCCCACGGTAACGGAAGAGGTTATATACGTAATCATATACTATAAATAGAAAGAGAAAGACTGAATGAAGTAAGACACATTATCCGAGATCCAAGTAGGTGGAGTAATCTTGACTGAATTTACTCAAGGAAAAATACCGACTCATTATAAGGTAACACATATACATGGTGTTGAAGAAATAGGTAAGTAGACAGCTACCTGTAGATCCAACGAAGGTACAAGACGAAGACGACGACGACGACGACGACGACGACGACGACGACGACGACGACGATTCAACGAAGTCAGTACAGGCTGAGACACGTTGGGGTATCCACCGTCGGGTGGTCCGAGGGGACAGGGACCCTAAGAGGTCCGTTCTTGTGACCTCACCCAACGGATACGGAAGAGGTCGAAGGTACAAGAAGATCGATAACATTTATCACAACGTCACTTGTTACCCTATGTACATAGAAAAAGTCAAAACCAAAGGAGTCCCATATACGGATCCTCACTCTAACGACCCAGTATACCACCCAAAGGAGTATCAAAAAATTCCTCAGAGGTATGGCAGAAGGTATCACCGAGATAGTTAAATGTAAGGCTTGTCACGTTCTCGCAAGGGACAAGAGGTGTGGGAGAGATCGTAAATAACAAACATCTGAAAAATTACCACCGGTAAGATTGACCACACTCTACTATAGAGTGACATCAAAACTAAACGTAAAGAGACTATTACTCACTACACTCGTAGAAAAGTATACAAACAATCGGTAGACATACAGAAGAAACCTTTTTACAGACAAATCCAGAAAAGGGGTGAAAAACTAACCCAACAAATAAAAAGACCATAACTTAACATACTCGACGAACATATAAAACCTTTAATTAGGAAACATTCAACAAATTAAACGATAAAAGAGGGTAAGTCTCCGAAAAGAAAAGTGGAACGAATATCAAAAGAAACGACACGTTTTCGAAAGTTCAAATCAGTCCAGGGTCAGTATCTTCTAAACTAAATACAGTAGTTCACGAGCCGGATACAAAAGGAGATTATTCTCAAAATATCAAAGGCCAGAATGTAAATCCAGAAATTAGGTAAAACTCAAATAGAAACACATACCACAATCCTTCACAACATTAAAGTAAGAAAATGTACATCGGTAAGTCAAAAGGGTCGTGGTAAATAAATTCTCCGACAGAAACGGGTAACATATAAGAACGGAGGAAACAGTTTTTATTCCATGGACATCCACGTACCCTAATAAAGACCCGAAAGATAGAACAAGGTAACCAGACCTAAAGGCAAAAACACGGTCATGGTATGACAGAACTACTGATATCGAAACATCATATTAGACTTCAGTCCTTTCAAGTAAGGAGGTCGAGATAAGAAGAAAGAGTTCTGACGAAACCGATAAACCCCAGAAAACACAAAGGTATACTTAACACTTTAAAAAACAAGATCAAGACACTTTTTACGGTAACCATTAAACTACCCCTAGTGTAATTTAGACATCTAAAGTAAACCATCATATTAATAAAAGGTCTCTTCCGTTACCGTGGGGTGAGGTCATGAGAACGGACCTTTTAGGGTACCTACCTCCTCGGACCATCCGACGTCAGGTACCCCAGCGATTCTCAGCCTGTACTGACTCGCTGAAGTGAAAGTGAAAAGTGAAAGTACGTAACCTCTTCCTGTACCGTTGGGTGAGGTCACAAGAACGGACCTGTTAGGGTCCCTACCCCCTGGGACCACCCGACGGTAGATACCCCAGTGTGTCTCAGCCTGTACTGACTTCGCTGAATCGTCGTCGTCGTCGTATCAATAAAAGTGTCATAACTAAGAAGGATGGGTCCTTGTACCTTAGAGAGGGGTAGACAAATACAGTAGAAACTAAAGGAAATAGTCATAGAATATTAAAAGACACATGTCAATAAAACAGAGGAATCCCTTCAAATAAGGATCCATAAATTAAGAAAAACAACGTCACCACTTACCCTAACTAAGGAATTAAAGAGAAAGACTAAAAAGTAACAATTGTATATTTTTACGTTCACTAAAGACACACAACTAAAACATAGGACGTTGAAACGATTTAAGTGACTAATCGAGATCATTAAAAGACTATCAATAGAAATCCCAAAAGTTACATGTTATAGTACAGTAGACGTTACTCTCGAAATGAAGAAAAGGTTTGACCTAAGGAAAATAAAAAGAAGAAAATAACGACATCGATCCTGAAGGTTTTGATACAACTCATTATCATCACTTCTACCTGTGGGAACAGAACAAGGACTAGAATCCGTCTTATGAAAGTCCAAAAGTGGTAACTCTTGTTACAAACGACATCCGAATAGTATACACCGAAAATGATACAACTCCATCCAAGGAAGATACGGGTAAAAGACTTCTCAAAATTAGTATTTACCCACGACTTAAAACAGTTTCTGAAAAAAAGGTAGATAACTCTAATAGTATACCAAAAATAGAAAGTTAAACAATTATATCACATAGTGCAACTAACTAAAAGTATATAACTTAGGAACGTAAGGACCCTATTTGGGTTGAACTAGTACCACATACTCGAAAAATTACACAACAACTTAAGACAAACGATTTTAAAACAACTCCTAAAAACGTAGATACAAACAGTCACTATAACCGAACATCAAGAGAAAAAACACACAACAGAAACAGACCAAAACCATAGTCCCAGTACCACCGGAGTATCTTACTCAAACCTTCACAAGGAAGGAGACGTTAAAACCTTTCTCAAAATCTTTCTATCCGTAATCGAGAAGAGATTTACAAACTATCTTAAGAGGACACTTCGGTGGACCAGGACCCGAAAACAAAAACCTCCTAAATACTAGTGTCGAAGTTAAACCCACGAACATAAACCCAACAAGTATTAAAGAAGTATTAAAAAAACTGATATATTCGGAACTATTGTAAACAACATTTCGACCAAACCACCATGACTTAAGAGAATTGAAACCGAACAGACTTTTCGAAAACTAAAGAGGTAGTTAAAACTTACTCTAGGAACGACCCATATCATTAGAACCAACATCTAAAAAGGGAAAGTAATGAAATTTATATAGGACGATAAGGGAAGACCGGACATCTCAAAGACGACTTTCTAGTCGATAATTTGTATACCAGAAAGGGAACATTCAATGAACAACGAAAAGGGAACGACGAAAATTATAAAAAATAAACACAAATTAGAAACAATTAAACTCATCATACACCGAACCACACAAAGAGGAAACCAAATAGGACATACCCTGAGAAAAGTGAAGAACCTGAACTAACTGATAAAGGAAAAGGTACAACCCCTTTAAACGTTCATATTGGAGAAGTTTTTAAAAGAGTATTGGAAACAAAAAGAACAGAAAAAGACCCTGGGGATATTAAACTCACAATCACACAAACTATACCAGGGTCTCCAGAGACTCTGATAGGAGTCAAGAAAAGTAAGAAAAATGAAATAAGACGAGAAGTCTTCAATAAAGGTGGTAAAATAAAAGATCGAGTGACTAAACGAGAAGACGAAGTCTATAAGACGATAACTAAGGAAGATCTCATAAAAATTAAAGTCATTAACACAACAAACAGAGACATACAAATAAGAAATTAAGAAGATCCAGAAACAATTAACTAAGAACGTAAAAGAGGCAACACAAAAGTTCAAAAACTAGTAGAAATGATAGTAATAGGACTTAAGAAAAAGTCCATCAAACGGATAAAGGAGAGAAGTAAATAAACCTGAAGACACAAAGATCCAACAAGGAAGTAAACACGTCATAAAGAGACGGAAAAGTAATGAATAAAAATTTGAATAACACAAACTCCAGAGGAAAAAGGTCGGAATTTTCGACTTAAGAAAGTGAAACCAAAGACGGGAGGATTCTAACCACGTCACCAAACACATTCGAAGTATATCCCACTCTAAACACGACTCAAAAGAAAACGAAAAAGGAGACTACCCGTTCGGACTCACTCCACCATTAGGACAGAAGACTACTAACCCAAACATAAAAACAAAACAAAAACAAACCTACTCCGTAGGACGATGACCACGATGACCACCACGATGACCTCCCACGATGACCACCAACCCACTACGGTCCAGAACATAAGTTCACGGTAGGTCGGTAGAATAGGAGACAGCAGGGGAAAAGGAGGACGGGGGTTAGGGAGGGTCTTAGTCTCAGAAAGGGTTACTCAGTTGAGAAGTGTACTCCACCGGTTTCATGACCTCAAAGTCGAAATCGTAGTAAGGAAGGTTTTTTTTAGGGTCCCGACTAGAGGAAGTCTTACCTGACCAACCTAGAGGATTAACTGGTATTTACACCTTCGGATAAAGACTCGGGAGATAAGACAAGGTAACTAGACACACAGACAAAAACACGGTCATGGTTTGACCAAACTAACGATATCTCAACATCATTAAACTTCAGTCCATCGTATGGAGGTCGAAACAATAAAAAAGAGTTCTAACGGAACCGATAAGTCCCAGAAAGTACCAAGGTGTATTTCAAATGTTAATAGACAAGATCAAGATATTTTTTTTCAGTACCTATAAAACTATCCCTAACATAATTTAGACATCTAACGAAAACCATGATATCTGTAAAAATTATTATAGTTAAGAAGGTTGGGTACTTGTACCTTCTATTGAAAGGTAAACAAACATAGTAGAAGTCAAAGGAAACAGTCACAAAATATCAAAAGTCTTATATCTTCAAAGTGGAGGAACCAATTTAAATAAGACCCTATAAAATAAGAAAACGACGTTAAAATTTACCATAAAATTTTAAAGAAAAAACTATCAAGTAAATATCATACTATATTAATACTGTCTAAATGTAACAACATGTCGTCTTTGGTTCTGTTATAACATTTCGTTAAAAGGTGGTTAATTTTTTATTTTAATCAAAAATTTACTTTTGTTGTCTAAAGACATATATTAGAACATAGGATATTGAAATGATACAATAAATAAGAGAAAAAAACAACCTCTGAAATCCCAAAAGATATATTTCATAGTACAGTAAACGTTTATCATTGTCAAAATGAAGAAAGGAAGGTCAAATCTACAGAAAATAAAGAAAAAGAATAAACTAACGACAACGATCCTGCAGGTTATACTACAATCTTCATCACTCTCACTTATAGGATCGATCAACATACCGTAGTGGCTGAACTACCTGTACTCAAACTCGTTCGAGGTCCTCAACGACTACCTGTCCCTTCGGACCACACGACGTCAGATACCCCAACGTTTCTTAGCCTGTACTGACTCGTTGACTTGACTTAACTTAGGACTAAAACCTCCTTTTTAAAACTTGGAAAATAGTAACTCATACTAAAATCGGTACTCGAACAGTATTTATTGGGAATAATACAACTATACGCAAGGGAGACATGGTGGAAACTACTCTCAAAAATAACACTTACCTACAACTTGAAACAGTTTTCGAAAGAGACGTAGACAACTCTACTGGTACACTAAAAGTAAGGATGACAATTACACCATATAATTCACTACCTAAACACTGACAACTTGGTCAGAACGTAGTGACCTTATTTAGGATGAACTAGCATCACATACTTCAAACGATTATAAAACAACTCCTAAAAAATTAGATATGAGTAGTTTCTATAACCGGACTTTAAAAGAAAAGAATGTCACATAAACAGACCAAAACCATAATGTCATCACCACTGGGATGTCTTACTTAAATCCTCACAAGGTAAGAGAAGTCTAAAACCCTTATCAAATTCCTGTCCGTAATCGAGAAGAAATATACAAACCAACTTAAGGGGACACTTCGGTAGGTCAGGACCTAAAAACAAACGACCCTCAAAAATAATAAAGTTTAAGTCAAAGTGATCACCACTAGTCCGACAATTAATAGATAAAGAAGAATTAAGTCAGAAACGTCCAACGTACAAAGATCTTTAAACAGGTAAAGAAGATCCATAGGTTGAATAACCGTATATTAACAAACATCATGAGAGAAGTTCTAAAAAAACATAGAAACACTATAACGAACATTAAAGAGGAGAAACCAAAGAATAAACAAGAAAACCCAGGAGAAAGAAGAACCACTCGGATAAATCTCCAAAAGTCAAAACAAATACGAAAGTTTTTTGTTCAGGACCAAAGTAACTAAAAAAAAAGATAACAAGAAATCAGAGATAAATAAAGAAGAGACTAGAAATAATAAAGGAAGGAAGACCACTGAGAACCGAAACAAGAAAAAGACAAAGAAATCTATCATCCAATCAGACAAACTCTAGAAAAAGAACTCCCTCCGGACATAGTGACATTTGAAGGGAGAATCTAGACGTAAACGACGAAGGGTATCTAAAAACTTTCAACGTAAAGGTAAAAGTAAATAGAACTTCATAAAAGACTAAAGGAAAACTAAAGAAGTGAAAGGTAACCAGAAAATTATCAAATAAAAAATCAGAGGTGGATAAACACGAAAAGGGTAAAAAGAAAACATCAAGTAAGGATCAAAATATGGTGACATTAACCCTTTTTTACGAACTACATTAAAGATAAGAGAATTTAAACAACTCTCTGAACAAAACACCGGAACACTAGATAGGACCTCTTACAAAGGACATGTGAACTTTTCTTACACAAAAGACGACAAACCCCTACCTTACAGGATATTTAGTTATGGATAATTTAGGTTGAACAGATAACACAGTAAATTCTGGTAACAACGGAATAACTAAAAAACAGACCTACTATACAAGTAACTACATTCACGCCACAGTTTTCAAGGGATGATAACAACATAATAACAGTCAAAGAGGAAAATTCAGACAATTATAGACGAAATATAATAAATCCAAGAGGACATAACCTATGTATATAGATTTACTTATATCATAGAAGAATATAACTAGATAAATAACAATATATTACGGGAAGAAAAAGAAAACAATATCCGAAACAAAATTTCAGATAAACAGACTATACTCATAACGATAGGAAAGAAAGAACAGTAAAGACAAACGTACTTTAGAAAAAGATGGGAGAGTGAAGGTTAGACACACACAGAAATCGAGACATCACTTAGAGAACATATGGTATATATACCCAGAGTAATAGAATAGGCCAGTCGATGAGACACAGAAAAAAAAAAAAGAAATGACCTCATATCAACTAAATATTACAACATAATCAAAGACGACATGTCGTTTCACTTGCGACCTGACCTTCTTTGTGTTCGACCTTAGTTCTAACGGCCCTCTTTATAGTTATTGGAGTCTATACGTCTACTGTCGTGGGAATACCGTCTTTCACTTCTCCTTGATTTCTGGGAGAACTACTTTCACTTTCTCCTCTCACTTTTTCAACCGAATTTCGAGTTGTAAGTCTTTTGCTTCTAGTACGGTAGACCAGGGTAGTGAGATACCCTTTATCTACCCCTTTGTCACCTTTGGCACAGTCTGAAAGAAAAAAACCCGAGGTTTTAGTGACGTCTACCACTGACGTCGGTACTTTAATTTTCTACGAATGAGGAACCTTCTTTTCAATACTGGTTGGATCTATCGTATAAGTTGATATTTTGTGACTACTTTCTTTAGTTTCTCCTGTGATTATCTACCTCTTTATATGGTGCAAGTACCTAGCCTTCTTAGTTATATCACTTTTACTCATATGATGGGTTTCGTTAAATGTTTAAGTTACGTTAGGGATAGTTCGATGGTCGGTGTAAAAAGTGTCTTGATCTTGTTTATTAAAGTTCTAAACATACCTTTATGTTTTTTGGAGCTTATCGGTTTCGTTAGAACTCTTTCTTCTTACCTTGACCTCCTTAGTTGAACGGACTGAAGTCCGAGATGATGTTTCGGTGTCAGTAGTTCTGTCATACCATGACCGTGTTTCTGTCTGTATATCTAGTTACCTTGTTTTATCTTTCGGGTCTCTATTTAGGTGTGTGTATACCTGTGGAATAGAAACTGTTTCCTCCGTTCTTATATGTTACCTCATTTCTGTTAGAGAAATTGTTCACCACGACCCTTTTGACCAGTTGGTGAACATTTTCTTACTTTGATCTAGTGAAAGATNTCATATGATTGTGTATATATACCTTAAATCCTTCTACCGTTACTGCTGGGACATACGTTCTGTCCCTTTCTCTGTGTCTACACATATTACCTGAAAACCTGAGTCTCCCTCTCCCTCTCCCACCCTACTAAACCCTCTTACTGTAAGATTGTACATATGATAGTACATTCTTAACTTAGCGGTCAGATACAGACTACGTCCTATGTCGTACGAACCCCGACCACGTACCCCTACTGGGTCTCTCTACAATACCCCTCCCTCCACCCTCCCCCCAAGTACAAACCCTTGTGTACATTCTTAATTTCTAAAATTTTAATTTTTTTTTTTTCCGTCTCTGTAATGAAACGGCTGATTCCAGGCAGATCAATTCCGATACCAAAAAGGACACCAGTACATACCTACACTCTCAACCTGACACTTCTTCCGATTCGTGGCTTCTTAACTACGAAAACTTAACACCACAACCTCTTCTGAGAACTCTCAGGGAACCTGACGTTCCTCTAGGTTGGTCAGGTAAAACTTCTAGTCGGGACCCTAAAGAAACCTTCCTTACTACGATTTCGACTTCGAGGTCCTGAAACCGGCGGAGTACGTTTCTCAACTGAGTAACCTTTTCTGAGACTACGACCCTCCCTAACCCCCGTCCTCCTCTTCCCCTGCTGTCTTCTACTCTACCGACCTACCGTAGTGACTGAGCTACCTGCACTCAGACTCACTTTAGACCCTCGACCACTACCTGTCCCTCCGGACCGTACGACGTTAAGTACCCCAGCGTTTCTCAGTCTGTGCTGACTCGCTGACTTGACTTGACTATATGGATGAGGTCTCAAAAAAGGGTATATCCAGTAATGTCTCATAACTCTTCTCAAGGGACACGATAGGTCATCCGTGGCATAAACTAACCCCGTGAATAAGGTAACCGTAAATTTCATTAATAAATATCCATACAGCAATAACGGTAAAATAATGAAGAAAAGGTCAATAAAAACATCAATAGACAAGTAAAGAAGACAAAGAAGGGAATAACTAACTACTAAAAGAAATTACCATACCAGGAAAGAAAAATCAAATCAAAAAAAAATTAGACACCATCTAAAGATTATCCACCAATGGTAGTCCAAGGATATACAACTGGATATTACATGAACAAAATTTGACCATCAGTATATTCAAGTTGGTGTAAGATTTTATAGATGTAAAATTTTAGGAGAAGGGGATTGTAGAGACAGAGACATTTCAACGAAGACACCCTCGTAGGGATACGTCAGATGTACCTGGGTCACCGAAACCACCCTCTCGACTTAGACTACACTCGTCCTCAGTGTGGAAGGGGGGCCCACACGACCGTCGATAGTGGTACCATCTTCCACCCCGATCTCTACCTTACCGATCTCGGTCCCGAAGAGGATACGAGTTACCGGTAGTGGTGGGGTAACTCCCGTCTCAACCACGGGTTCCATGACCTCGTTTTCGGGACTCCTAGTCCAGGATCGACCAAGACAAAGTTCGCACACGAAAGGGAGACCGTTACCGTGGAGACGGGATCATCTCTCGTCGTGACTTGTTGTCCCTGATCGTCTCCTGACGCCCTGTCCGGTCCCATTCACGACTCTGGTAGGATCGTTCAATCAGTCTCGGGATCCGTTAAAAGTCCGACAAAGGAGTGCACGTACGACCATTACCGAAGGAAGAGGAACAAGTCTCCGTCCCTACACAGGTTCCGTCGAAGGAAGAGAGATTCTCATTTGTGAGAAGAACCACCGTCGTCGGAAACGTCGTTACGTGACGTGACCTCGTTCTCTTCGACCTCACCCGGGGGACGGTCCGACCCCTTGTCCGACACCGTCAACGCCCTTTGGTCGGTCTTGGGGTCCATCAAACGTCAGACAAAGGAGACGGAACAAGGTACTGTCATTCGTTCATACGTACACGAAGTACTCGTCTCACAACCAAAGAATGTCGGGAGACGATTCAGGGTTACCAAAAGTTTGGTCGATTCCCCCGACAGAAGGACCTCAGTACGGGTTGTACACAGAAATTGGGTAGTAAGAGTTCCTCCTAGGAACTCTGACACTTTAGGGGGAGGAGAACACACAGGGAATGATCTCCGTGAACAGGACCGGTCTAACGTAAAGAAGGTAAGGATGGGTTGAAACACGTAAGAAACATTGGAACCAACATCTACTCGGTATTTCCAGGGTCTAACAAAAGTCGTTCTCAACAAAGTGTACATCTACAGAAAGCTACACAAGTACCTTCTTCCACTTGAGTCTTAGGAGTGTGAGACGGTAGAACTAGAGGATGGGTAGACGGGGACTGAAAGGTACTCTCTGTTCTACTACTAGGAAGTAAAAAAGGGAAACCTGAAAGATTCTTATAAAGGTATCATTTTCCAACAATAATAGTAACAACAAAATCACCACTAGTATGGCAGACAGATTCTGAAGTCAAACGTTGTTACATGGATATCGACTTCTCAAGTTTAGGTTCGTTTCCTGTCCACTATTTCCAATCCTTATCGCTCTTACAGGATTCCATCTAGAGACTCCAAAAGTAAAAGTGTCTGGGTAAAAACACGTCGTACATATTTAGTAGATGGTAAGTTAAGTCAAGTCAACGAGTCAGCACTGACTGTGAAACGCTGGGGTCCTTAGCGTCGTACGGTCCGGAGCGACAGGTAGTGGTAGAGGACCTCAAGTGAGTTTGAGTACAGGTAGCTCAGCCACTACAGTAGGTCGGTAGAGTAGGAGACAGCAGGGGAAGAGGAGGACGGGGGTTAGGGAGGGTCGTAATCTCAGAAAAGATTACTCAGTTGAGAAGCGTACTCCACCGGTTTCATGACCTCAAAGTCGAAATCGTAGTAAGGAAGGTTTCTTGTGGGTCCCGACTAGAGGAAATCTTACCTGACCAACCTAGAGGATCGTCAGGTTCCCTGAGAGTTCTCAGAAGAGGTTGTGGTGTCAAGTTTTCGTAGTTAAGAAGTCGTGAGTCGAAAGAAGTATCAGGTTGAGAGTGTAGGTATGTACTGGTGACCCTTTTGGTATCGGAACTGATCTGCCTGGAAACAACCGTTTCATTACAGAGACGAAAAGTTATACGATAGATCCAACTAGCATTGAAAAGAAGGTTCCTCATTCGTAGAAAATTAAAGTACCGACGTTAGTGGTAGACGTCACTAAAACCTCGTGGTTTTTTAATTTCAGACTGTGACAAAGATGACAAAGGGGTAGATAAAGGGTACTTCACTACCCTGGTCTACGGTACTAGAAGTAAAAGATTTACAACTCGAAATTCGGTTGAAAAAGTGAGAGGAGAAAGTGAAAGTAGTTCTCCGAAAAATCAAGGAGAAGGTAAAGACGGTATTCCCACCACAGTAGACATATAGACTCCAATAATTATCATTTACACTGTACTTAAATCGGTAAGTAGGAAAAACGACAACGTCTTGAATCTCGAAGAAGGACCCGATACCGAAACTCTTCCGTTACGTTTGTGTCTATAACGTTATTTAAGTAAACGTTATCTCTATCTAAATTTGTAAAATTATAAGAATTTTCTTATAAACTAAACCCAACTCTCCCTCAACTGAACTAAAAGAATCTCCGAGATTTCTTCTCACTTACACTTACTAACCCGTTTGGTCGCAGAAATATTCCACCAAAAATTTAATGTAACGAACCTCACAAATGGTAAATAAATGAACTGAAAATGGGAACGTACTTTTCGGTCCTCCTTTATACAGAATTATTTCTGAATCCTATGAAACCAAAGTCTTCGACCACTGGGTCACTTACCCCTTAATCCTGAATCCATAACAGATAGGGTCTAAATCTTTCAGTCCCTCCACTCCAATATTGATCACTTTTGAACAAAAGTTCTAAGGCAAGTGAGACTTTCAACCCCAAAACGTACTCTTTTGGGGGTTTGTTATTATAAAATCAGGGGGTTACTTTCTAACCCTTTACGTTTACATATTTACTATCTAGAAAGAGAAAAGGTTAAAACGTAAGGAACTAAATTTTAGAATATAATGTGACTACTCAATCCTAAGTGAAGTCTCGTACAAATTTTAAGTTTTACACTGAACTAAAAATTTAGAAACTAAATGTATGAAAGTCCTTGGGTAAATAATATCTTTCGCTCTTGTCGACACAAGAGGGAACCCCACCAACAAAGTCAGTTTAGGAAAATTTTGTACTTAATCCTTCTAATCCTAAATTAGAAACAAAGAAGGTTCTTGTTTTTTTTAGAGTAATATGTCAATTATATGAGGACCAGGTCTTACACCATAGTCTTTCAGGCATAACAGATGAAAAATTAGTTACCATATAAATATTGAAAACCTCATAAAACATCAATGTAGTCCTTTGGACTTTCTAAACGACAAAAATAAAAAGGTTTAAGTGACTTAAATCCCTTGATATTCCACTACTTGGATAGTGACTCGACAAACCACTCATAAAAACGGTGTTCGATGATCTTTCTTTCCTTGGTAATGGCTTTCATCCTTCTTATTAAACACCCAATCGATAATACACTATCATTAGTGTTACAGAACCATTCTTTAATTCGTGGTTCAATTAGTTATCACTACCATGAGTTCAAAACATTTTCCATAAAATATTGTTTTACAACCGTAATTTCTTTGCAAACGTTAAATGTCTTCAGATTTGATAAAAATTTCGGGTATACCCGTCGACTTCTACATAAACAGGGTACACTCATGACCTCCACCCACCTCTATTGTTCATCGAACGGTATGGTTTCTCTGATACCGTATGTACCTTTCAACAGAAAATTTTTACCTTTTTCAGGTTAGTTCCTCTTACCCATTCGAACATTTAATTCGTCCAGTACACATTTGACAGAAAATCCGTCCAGCTTTTCTCTTTTTAACCACTTTAAGAAATTTTAGTCAGTATTCAAAAATTCAATGAGTTTTCGCCCGTCAAATGACACAGACAAACCACTACTACCATGTTACTTGAACTCTCTTTTAATTACAATTACTAGATAAACAGATTATTTTTTCTATAATCTCCTTGTACGATCATTGAGATATTAAACGGAGGACTTTAACTACTGGTCCAATTTAACATTATTTACTTGTCTATTAGATCCACGTTAATTGTTTAATTTATATCTGTTCAATCTTGATATATTGTAAGAAGATATAAAACTTCCTTAACTTTCATTTCAAAATCAACATCTGATTATTCCGTCAATTCATATTTAATCTAACTGTACATGTGTGATAATAATATAAATTTTATTTTACGGGAAGGTACTTTTTCATTTTAATTAATTATTGTACTGAAAACCAAACCTTTATTCCAAACCTTTAGGAAAAAAGATGAACTAGTCGTCATATATAAGTCGTTATACTTAAATTCATTCCAATTCCCAATAGGATACCCTCAGTTTAAACTTTATTTTTAATGCGTGATAATCTATTTCCTATAAAGACTCAGTCCCTTCCTGTCACTTCAATATTTTAGATTCAGAACGGTTATGTAAACAATTGGACTTTTCAATACGAACCAAGTCTAAAAAGACATCTTTTTATAACTGAATAAGACCTTAAAATAAAAGTCGGTAACTACTCTCGTAATGTATGTTTACTTTCAACTTTCACAATCAACGAGTCAGTATATCGGATGAGACATACTGGGGTACCTGATATCGGGTGGTCCGAAGAGACGGGACCCTACGACGTCCGTTCTTATGACTTCATCCATCGGTAAGGTAAGAGGTCCCCTAGAAGGGCTTGGTCCTTAATTTGGGTCCAGAGGACGTAACGTCCGTCTAAGAAATGGTAGACTCGGTGTGTATGTCTATCCTAGGGTTTATTTCTTCTTCCTTTTTTTCTGAACATCTAAGAACCCAGAAAACACAACACACAACAAATGTACCACCAAAAGTTCATGTCCACGACACTAACCCAACAGGTTCAGCCTCTCAAATTTCCATTATAAAACGACCACCTTACATTCTTAAAATTACTGCGGGGATGGATGTCATCCAATCCATAAGAGAGTGATAGTGATGGTAACATGATTACACATTTAACATATATCAGTTGACGAAATAAGATTTTTCTCAGACCGGGAAACCGTACGTGGTCTCTGTTGTAAACGACATACTCTAGCAAAGACTATCGTCCTAGTCGATTCGGGTAAATTACACCCACTAGGTCATCTTATACCTGATGGGTAAACCCAATGTCAACAAGATTGTTTCGTACACACCTCTCAGTTCCCTTAAACATACGAAAGAAAATCTATTTACACTATAACAGAATGTACTAAATAAAAGGAAGTAAATTTTGAAACTATGTTTTACAAACACAAGAAGGGAAAGAAGAGAGGGACGGGGGAGTCTTATTATATCGGCTAGGTCTTCTCGAGAAGTGCTTTAATCTTGCGTAACCTTTTCCGAGGAAACCTCTTCAAAAGTTTCCTTAACTATTGGCATCGGTCGTCCACCAACGATAATTTTAGTATCTGGAGCTCCTTCGGCTTCTACTTTAACTTCTGTAAGTCGTTCTTTATTGCCAAAACTCAGTCACGCTGTCGAGTATGCAT
The DNA here is from genome assembly GCA_006410555.1 of Capra ibex. NCBI lineage: Eukaryota > Metazoa > Chordata > Mammalia > Artiodactyla > Bovidae > Capra > Capra ibex. The sequence continues at coordinate 11,491,079 of SJYO01029184.1, read as the reverse complement.
TGCTTTATGATACCCAGTATAAATTTCCATTACACACGTGACCTAGTAAATCCAGTACTCCATGAAAGTAATACTCATAAAGAAAAAAATTAAGACAAAAAACTTTCCGTCACAGAATTTAATCCTAAACCGTCGGAAGCCGGAAGTCCGTCTTAGATCGAGGTAAACATCCCGGTTTTATCTAAATCTAAATCGTCGACACAGGACTTATGTAGGTCATGAGTCGACATGGCAAAAAGGTGTGGACTTGAAAACCCAACTATCTCCTCGTCTTTCCGTCGACTCGGAACTGTGTATTGGAAACAGTCCTTTCTCGAAAGAAGGACCTGAAAGTGTGTAATGAGAGTTACCGGGTCAGATAGAGTTGGAGTCTTAACTACCGTATACATAACATTCATACAGTGAACAAGGTAATTCAATACCACCAATAAATGTGTTGAGAGGGAGGGAGATCTAACACTCGAAGAACTATAGTCCCTCAAATCAAGTTGGACAGTACAAAAGTGTAGTGTATCGTGTCCCGTACCGTGTGGAAGTCGTGTACCATTTATGAACAACTTTACATTAATTTATCTTATTATAGATTGGGGTGGTGGTTTTTTCAACCTAAAAATCAAAGGTCCCAATATCTTAATTGTCTGTGGATTTTAAGGTCGTCTACCTCCATAAAGACGTAGTGTCTTTTGAGAAACCACTCAAGAACCCAAGGTCTCAATCTCAGTTCTAAACATAGATAACTTTATATTTGTTATTTATTAATCTTTTTAGATCGAATCTAATCTCAAATTTAATAAAATTTTAAATTTTTATATAGGGGTATAACTATAAAAAGTCTCCTTCCGTCATAATCAATCTAGAAACTAAAAGTCCCGAATATTCTCCCTTCCCAAAAAAAACAAATAAACGAACAGATAGAGATCCGGTCTTCCCACACAAATATTGGGTAATCCGAGAACCGGACGTGTTTTCAATTACGACAGAAACATAGGAAAATACAAGACGACCCTATTTGACATAATCAATTATGAGTATATCTATAAGTAATAGTTAAAGGGACCGAAAAATATCTCGGATTATAAAAAAACAAAAACCGGTTCGACACACCGAACGTCCTAACGTGGGATCGGGGACAGTCATCTTCACGTCTCAGGATTGGTGACTTGGCGGTCCCTTAAGGGTTGTCTCCGATTAAATCAGATTCTCATACACTTAATCCACTGACACCTTAATTGCGTATCATCTTACTTAGTAATTTATTGGTCAGTGACACACAGTGTGACATGATCCAATACCTCTACATTTTCACTTGGCGAGGACGGAAACTTCTCGAATGTTAGGGTAAAACGCGATGTTACCACATCTAAAACACTGACTTACGTATGTTCCGGGTTCCACGGTAAACGTATTTATTCGTTTACCAGTGAAGATAGTAAAAAAGGGTAATACCATACTTCCTTTCTGAGTGTCCTCCGTCATTATCACGATCATTGAGTATAGGTTATATGAAACCTCACAATCGGTAATGAGACAAAATGACACATGTATTAATGAACTAAGAAACACCACATGAAACGAAAGTATAAGAAAGGATTTTTCGAATAAATCGTCCAGTCTAAGGAACAAAGTCATAGGATAACCGGAAGTCAGAGTCATCAAAATCCAGGGGAAAGATCAAGGGCACCAACATCCGTCGGGTCCTTTAAACCACCACCACCATTACCACCACACACACACACACACACGTGTGTACGAGTAAGACCAAATGAGGAATATTAAAGTCTAGGTGAGACCTCGTTTAGACTTGTGAACGATAAAAATCCGTAGACATGGTCTATTCGATGAAAACCATTGACTGAGTTTTATAATTCATTCGGGATAAATTTTACACATGACTGTACCATAACTGAAAATGACCAACGAAAACGACACGACACGACACGACACGAATCAGTGAGTTAACACAGACTGAGAAACAAAGGGGTACCTAATATCGGGTAGTCTAAGGAGACGGGTACCCTAAAAGGTCCGTTCTTATGACCTCACTCAACGGTACGGGAAGAGGTCCCCTAGAAAGGTTGGGTCTTTAACTTGCTCCCAGAGGACGTAACGTCCACCTAAATAATGTTCGACTCGATGGTCCCTTCGGGGTAACCAACGAATGTTGGAAATAAACATCAGTTATGAGGGTACCTTTTACTTAACATTGAGCCAAACGTAATAAATAAGGATTCTAAAGTGTAAAATTTTTTAAAGGGAGTATCATATGTGCATGGTCAGTAGGGGGTTTATGAATTAGAAAATTGATTATATTGACTATCAGACAAAAGAGGTTTAGAACTAACGTCTTATAAAAATCCGGTCAAATCCTATGTCTTGAGAATAGGTTCTACAGAAGAATTTCTTAATTTGACGTAATAAAAATAGAGAAATTGGCTAGTAATTTCATGTAATACTCTTTCTGATGAAACTTCTTGTACAATTAAGTACTATTTTAATATCTTTAAGTCTACCGACCATAACTAATAAACACAGATCTAATAAACATGTGTTTGTATGTGTGTATAACAGAGTAATACCCATATGCATATATGTGTCTCTCGTTTTCTTAATATTAAAATATTGAGAAATTATGACAAATAAATTTAATGAAAGAATTTAGTTGGGGAACAAATAAAAGGTAAATATAATTCTGTATCACACTGAAAAGTCCGAACGAAAAAAAATTTTTAATTTTAGTGTAGTTTATATTGTCCCAAACCGAACCACGTCAGTTACATTGAGTTCCGATGTAGGAGATTCATGGCAGTCTCTTGACGTAATAGTCAACTGAAGACAAGAATAACACCGGGTAGGAACGTAAAGTCTATTGTACCCCCTAAAACACTCAGTTCGATTAACTCATTTCATCCTATGACCCAAGAAGAGTCCAACAGGATTATGTCCTATATTGGTCCTGGAGTGACATTCGACCTCCTTTTCAATAACGTAAACTCTCTTTTAATATACGAGAGACTTTGACATATATCAACATCACGAAAAGCACTCTGAACGTTTTTACATGACCCATAAGTAAAACTGACTCGAGTGACATATTGAAACAAAAATTTTTGTTCTCATTTTTGGTCTATTTGTGTAGTCATACTGGCGTCATAAAAGGAAATTAAAATCAAGTCACGTCTAAAAGAACTGTCTGTTTCAATCAGAAATACTTCCCACGATTTTATTCGTTTGGGAAGGGAAGACTAGAGTATTATAACCTTCTTAGAAAATATTAGAAATTTATAAAAAGATCAAGCTACATTTAGAATTTTACTTCCAGTGAGTCCGTAACTTATCTTAAACTTAGTACGGAAATACACGACGACTTTTAACGAAAATCTAAAGACAAATACAACTCCTATATACGGGGGGAGGTATATGGTGTTGAGGACTATAAATAAAAAATTTTTTCTTAACTCACTAACTCCATTTTATAAGGTCTTATCCTAGACATGTGTCGAAATAATAAAAAGGACTCTGAAAACACACACGAATAAGGGTTACATACCACTTACAAAGACCTTATAAAGACCTTAAAAGAAATCTAATTTTTTTTAAATCAAAAGACCACGTTGAACTTCCTTTAACTCTCCCTTTATAAAGGAGGAAAAAGTCACAAAAAAAAAAAAAGTGAGTTTTATTCTTAGCAAAATTTAAAGGATATTATGTGGATATTCTTCGGAGTATAATCTGAGTTACGTCGTCTATAAATAATTAACCCATGGAGGAGACACAGAAGGAGAGTGAGACGTAAAAGTGGGAGTAGGTAGAGTAGATGAAATAAGACTGTCAAAAATCTAAGGACAGAGACCAAAGTCGGAGAGTGGAATCGAGGTCTATCCACCTAGATTGAAGGGAGTATAGAGGGTGAATAGACACTCATCCAAATAGTTCATATGATTAGGGGTTTGACCCCTCATCGTAAATTTTACCCAGAACTCATACTAAAACTATCCCCAACCTTATACTCTTATATCAGTTAGACTAAAGTCATAACTGGTAGACCACTACAGGTACACATCTCAGGAGAGAACACAACAACCTTCTCCCACAAACGATACTGGTCACGCAAGAGAACCGTTTTGAGATAATCGGAAACGGGACGAAGTAAGACATAAGGTTCCGGTTTAAAGGACATGAGGTCCACAAAGAACTGAAGGATGAAAACGTAAGGTCAGGGGATAATACATTTCCTGTAGAAAAAACCCACAATCAAGATCTTCCAAAACATCCAGAAGTCTCTTGGCAGGTTGAAGAAGTCGTAATGACCAGTCCCGTATCTGAACCTAATGACACTATCACTTACCAAACGGAACCTTTACTTGTCTCTAGTAAGACAGTAAAAACTCTAACGTGGGTTCATGAAGTAAAACCTGAGAGAAACAACTGATACTACCGATGAAATAAAGAAGATTCCCTAAGAACGGGTGTCATCATCTACATTATCAGTAGACTCAATTTAAGTGGGTAAGGTCAGGTAAAATCAAGCGACTAAGGATTTTACAACTGTAAGTGAGAACAGTAGAGGACAAACTGGTGAAGGTTAAAAGGAACTAAGTACCTGGATTGTAAGGTCCAAGGATACGTTATAACGAGAAATGTCGTAGCCTGAAATGAAGGTAGTGGTCAGTGTCGATGTTGACCCGTGACAAAAACGAAACCGAGGTAGAGAAGTAAGAAAGACCTCAATAAAGAGGTGACTAGAGGTCATCGTATAACCCGTGGATGGCTGGACCCCTCAAGTAGAAAGTCACAGGATACAAAAGCGGTAAAGTATGACAAGTACCCCAAGAGTTCCGTTCTTATGACTTCACTAAACGGTAAGGGTAGAGTGTGTGATCGTTTCATTACGAGTTTTAAGAGGTTCGGTCCGAAGTTGTCATCTACTTGGTACTTGAAGGTCTACAAGTTCGACCTAAATCTTTTCCGTCTCCTTGGTCTCTAGTTTAACGGTTGTAGACAACCTAGTAGTTTCTTCACTCTCTCAAGGTCTTTTTGTAGATGAAGACGAAATAATTGAGACGGTTTCGGAAACTACATACCTAGTGTTGTTTGAGACCTTTTAAGAATTTCTCTATCCTTATGGTCTGGTGGACTGGACGAAGGACTCTTTAGACATACGTCCAGTTCTTCGTTGTGAATCTTGATCTGTACCTTGTTGTCTGACCAAGGTCTAACCCTTTCCTCATACAGCTCCGACATATAACAGTGGGACGAATAAATTAAATATACGTCTCATGTAGTACTCTTTACGACCCGACCTCCTTCGTGTTCGACCTTAGTTCTAACAACCCTCTTTATAGTTATTGGAGTCTATACGTTTACTGTGGTGTGAATACCGTCTTTCGTTTCTTGATTTCTCGGAGAACTACTTTCACTTTCTCCTCTAACTTTTTCAACCGAATTTCGAGTCGTAAGTCTTTCGAATTCTAGTACCGTAGACCAGGGTAGTGAAGTACCGTTTATCTACTCCTTTGTCATTGTCTGAAGTAAAACCCCCCAAAGGTTTTAGTGATGTCTACCACTGACGTCGGTACTTTAATTTTCTACGAACGAGGAACCTTCTTTTCAATACTGGTTGGATCTGTCGTATAATTTTTCGTCTCTGTAATGAAAAGGTTGTTCCCAGGTAGATCAGTTTCGAAACCAAACAGGTTATCAGCACATACCTACACTCTCAACCTCATATTTCTTTCGACTCGCAGTATCTTAACTACGAAAACTTGACACCACAGCTCCTTCTGAGAACTTTAAGGGAACCTGTCGTTCCTCTAGGGTGGTTAGATAGGATTTCCCTTAGTCAGGACTTATAAGTAACCTTCCTGACTACGACTTCGACTTTGAGGTCATGAAACCGGTGGACTACGTTTATTGACTGAGTGACCTTTTCTGGGACTACGACCCTTTCTAGCTTCCACCCTCCTCTTCCCCTGTCGTCTCCTACTCTACCAACCTACCGTAGTGACTGAGTTTCCTGTACTCAAACTCACCCGAGACCCTCAACTACTACCTGTCCCTTCGGACCGCACGACGTCAGGTACCCCAACGTTTCTCAGCCTGTACTGACTCGTCGACTTGACTTGACTTGACCCTATACTCTGACCCCATATCTGTTCCGTAAGAACTGACCTTTTTTTAGAGTCTACCATTTTAAGACCGTTCCACTAGAGATGATAAGGAACGTCAAGAGATTTTAAAATGTAAGACAGACAAAAAAAAAAAAAAAAATGACATCACCTTATACGTAGTGTTTTCAATAGTAAAATTGGGAAAATTTACATGTCAAGACACCGTAAAGTATGTGAGGTCACTGACACACCGGTAGAGATGGTAAGTAGAAGTCTTACGAAAGTGGAAGGAGTTGGTTTCGAGATATGGGCAATTAGACATTGAGGGGTAAGAGAGGAGTGGTATCAGGAATCATTGGTGGTAAGATTAAAGACAGAAATCAAAGGGATGGGATCTGAGGAGTCTAGTCACCCTAGTATGTTGTAAACGGGTCACCACTGAACAAATAGAATGAACGTATACGACCAAGTACACCAGTCACAATCTAAACCGATAAACGAAGTATCTGGTTGGACGAATTAAGTTGTATGTGAACTAGACACAAGTACATATACTTGAACTAGATACTAGACAATGGAACTTTTATGTATAGTACCCATAACATGTACAAGAAAAGAAAATTTAAAAACAAAAAGACACTTGTTTACTTAGGGTTCCAGGTGTCATCGTAAAGACGGGGGAAACCGGTTTACAAACGAAATCACCGTGTGTCACCGCAAGTTTCCGGGGTACCCCATTATCTCGACTATGAGGTCTGTGGTCACTAAACAATTTTGATCTGAGGTCGAAGAGGGGCCATTTGTCATATTGAGACTTCATGAATGAGAAATCCAAAAGACGTAAAACCTTGTCTCTCGGTAAAGGACTGGGGATTGAATGATGGGTACAACTACGTCCTGAAATGTGAATGAGAAAGGTTGGGTAACGATTTTGCACACCCAGCAAAATATTAACCTTTTCACCGTAAAAGGGACGTCCCTGAAGGATACGAATTTACACGGCCTATATACCAATACCAAATCTCGGTGAACCGAGCAAACCTAAACATTTGGTGATACATCTATAGTAGAATCCGAAAATTTAATAAATTCTTATTTGGTTTATAAACGTAAGAGTTTACGTTTGTAGAAAATGGTCTTTAGTTTCCATTATCAACATCAAGAGGTCTTCTTATGTTTGTGTCCTAGACCCTAAAAACCAGTCGAAACCAAACACTAACCACAAAAGTAATTCTGGGTAACACCTGTTCCTTTCGTAGGCACTCATCCGTCCTCGGGGTGATCGAACGGCAAGGACGGACACGGGTCAGTATGAAACGAAGTCAAGGAGACGGACGGAGTGTCAGCAGACTTACAGGTCTGTATCTTGGTAGGAGGTCGCTGTGAACAGACGTCTTCACTGCCAGTCTTCCTTCGTGGGTCTTTTGGATACTCTGTCGAGACCAAGGGACGGACAAATCCTTCTCAGGATCAAGGTAGTTTATCGAGTGAACGTTTCTCCTTCGTAAAAGTCTGGACCTTCAACGAATCAGTATTCCAATTACTGTAAAAATTCGAAAGATACTTATGAAAAATCACTGCTTGTCTGTCAACCATTCAGAGACAAAAGTTAACCATGGTTTTTTTTTTTTTTTTTCGGTGTGTAACAAAAATTGAACCTTTTGTCTACGAGAGTAAGTGTGTCTTGACGTTTTGTCTATTTGTACAAAACATTCTAGAAAATTAAAAAGAAACTTTACAGTGCACGTACCCCTCGTTAGACTTAAGTACTCCATCTTACATCATGAATAATCTTTGTTTGACACCGTTTTCTGTTCGAAGAGTCCGACATACCGTAACACTCCTTGCTAAGTCAATAGTACAAGACTCTCGACGTACTTAGGGAGGACCTTGAGAAGACGGGAGAGTGACATTACCCCTAAGTAAAAGAGAGCAAGGATGATATCTACGATGAGAGAGAGGATTCGAGTTCGATCGAACAACACTGTCCTCTCTCGCCCACAGTTCTACCCATAACAAGGAGAGAGAGAATCTGTAGGATGTATCACAGTTGTAGAATTAAATTGACTTGGAAGGAAGGGGTCAGGGATTGAGAGCCGGTGTCGGATAAGGGGTGTGATGTCACAGGGGATTTGTGGGTAGTAGTAAAATGACCTCAGGTAAGAGACGGTAGCATTTCGGGGTCTCTGTGAACCTTTAAAACTTACCTTGAGGATGAAGGGTTCCTAAAATCTCAAAGTCCTGATGGTCGTTATCGAACTCTTAGATAGGACGTTCACCCTGACCTTTCCACTCTTTACACAAGGGCCTTAGGGTTGTACTTCGTTCTGTGACTTAGGTGAAAAGGGGATCTTTGTAACAATACTATATTTATCAAAGAGACCACAAGAACGTCCATATCATACCTATGGAAACACAATTTAACAGAAAACCTCCCCTGACGAGGTCCTTGGATCCGTAATAAAAATACCGTTTTACGAACGAAAGGTTTAGGGTTTGTAGAAAGAAATTTTTCTACCTGAAAACCTTATGTTAGGTAAGTGTCGAACCGATAAACGGTCATATTATTTTGGTTGGTAAGGCGAAGGTCAGTTAAGACACCAGGATTTTTTTAAGTCTCTTATGGTGAGTACTTTACAATACCCCTCTCTCTCTACAGAGGTCATAAAGTTTGACATCGACTTTCTTTTAAATTACTAAAGGTTTAAAACAGACTATGTCGACTTATCACACACACACAGGTGTGGACAAAATATTAAGTTTATACACACAAAGGAGATACTCGAGGTAAAGGATAACATGTTGAATGTTACTTCAATTAAAATGGACCTAATTAGTAGTACGAGAAGTTCGATGTGCAAGGGAAAGAGAATAGGTAAATGGAACCCCCTCTCCCCCGATGTCACAAGAATGATCACAGATGTACACATGTTTTTTTACGGGTAATTAGCACCGACTATTTTCAACATTTCATCTAATTTTGTTTTTGATTTTATTCCATATCATGGGTCACAGGAGTTTGAGAGTTTAGTGTACCCTTCGTGAGTCTTCGGGGTAAGTCTTAAAGATGTTCAGACGTAAATGGAAGAGTAAGTAAAGGAAAGTCGTCGTAGTAAGTTTTATTATTAAATTTCGATACCAAAAAAAAAGATTGAAAATAATTTCAACGATTATCAAGCTGTTATTCGTTGTTATTACACAGTAAAGATTATAAATCGATATAGTATGTAAGTTATCCAAAGTCCCTCTCAGTTCTGAATCCTGAACTGAGAATAAACATTATCAGATACCTTTTTATATAACTCAAGGTTTGTTGATTAAAATTTGGATATAAAATCTTGGTCATGTAATCATACAGTCTAACCTGTAAATACGATACGATACAATAAACCGAGTCCAAATATTAATAATTCGATAAAGTACCAAAAGTGTCCCAAGTTTTAATACCTATTATTACCTTATGGACCCACCGCCAAGTCGCGACCTAGAACATTCATAAAAATTCGTTAATGTGTGTGTGTAGGTATGAAAGTGAAAAGAGAAAATTAACCTCACTCGTAACCGAAAACCCGCTCGATGCACCAACGAAATCAATTATACAAGTGACAGAAGTCATGACGATGAGAATTGTATCTAAGGCGACATAACGTCCAAGAGGTGTAACGACCGCAAGAATTTCATATATTCTTTACGTTTGTCGCATTATTTTAAGGGAGGTTTAATCCTTACTCACACACTCTCAACGGTAGTCAAAGTACAAAATGAAATGTACAAATAGGGACTCTTCTGACTCGCAAGAATCTAAAAAATTCTCTATAGTAGGTCTATTGACAAAAATTTACACCAAGAACCCAAAACTGGTTCTTCGGGATGTCTGGGTCGAGAGACGTCTCAAGAGAGACGGAGAGGTATCCACTGAACCTTCACACTACCGTAAAAACAGTGTTACTGAACCTTTACGGTGTCGGTAAAATCGTCTGGTCCGACGATTCTAGGACGTCACACTCCCTTTTCAAGATTATTTACTTTTACACAAACACGTGTTTTACAATAACTCTTTGTGACCAACAGAAGGGGGTCCACCACACTAAGATAGTCACAACAGGGAGGGAGAAATTTTAAAAATAATTATACTGTAACATAAATTTTACGTTATACTTACTGATCTCTGTTGAAACACATTATCTTACTGACGACCGGACCGGATACCCTCAAACTCAAACATCCCGACGGAGTCAAATATTGATTCAGACACTGACACTCGGTCTGTGTATTTAGGAACCTGAACTGCAGGATATTTTACTTCAACGTGATTCAACAGAAGGTAGAAATTATAATATACTGAAAATATATTATACGAGACGGAAACTTTAACCTCAGACGACAAAGATTTTTATTTCACAAAACTACTAATTCTAGTGGCTCATTACAAAATTAAGAATAAAAAAATTTCATCTTTACTTAAAAAGACTGACTTTTACTAGTTTATAAAAAATTTCGGAAATTATAACTTACGGTCATGAACGTTTCAAAGTTTATTAGGATACTTGTCTTTACTGGTATTCGCTAAAAAGGAAGGAAATCTGTCTTGGTATAAATTTGGTAAGTTTTCTTTACCATTAATTTGAACTACCTCTCGGCGTAGAAGATCCTTAAGTAGAGTCAAATTAGTCAACGACTCAATCCGGTAGGAAGGAACATAGATTAGATTAAGAATCTAGGATTTCGAGGTAAAGTAAAAAAAAAGAAAGAGAGAGGACAGATCACTCTCTTGTATTGACCATAAAGAAACCGACTATCAGGAAGTACGTATACCTCAGTCCAGAGTAAGAGTGGTAATTTACTAGAGTCAAGATAAACAGTACATCAAACTAATTTGTTATCAAATAAGTAATCGAGGTGTTCTTCGGAGTGTTAACGAGATCGTCGGAGGAGGATGAAAAATTTATAATTCTTAGGAAAGATTTAAATAGTGTCAATGGAATTGACCGGGGGGTTTTACAAATGGTACAGTGAAGGGACGAAACATCCGTAACCGTTCTGGTCACGTGACGAAAGGAGTCTTAGAGACTATCGTTGCCCTTCGTCACCTGTCACCGGGTCGGGATTGATTATGTTAGACACAGGGGGTTCTCATCGACCCCGTCAAAATACTTTGGAGACTTACTTTACTAAAACTCTAGAATTAGAGTAAGACTCGAGACGGATTCAGTTTTTTATTGTTAATCGTATTTAAGTTACTTGAACTTTACAAAGATCGACACATCACCGATTTTTAGTTCTCTGGATCTAGGATAAGGGTTAAGACGGTAACTGATCGACCGATTATAACCCGTCTGATAAATTGGACACGGAGTCTACAAGTTTATTCTTTAATCTACTCATTAGAGAGATCAAAAGAAAAAAGATCGAAATTGTGAATTATGATAACACTAAATTAATACTTGAAGTAACTGAGCTGAAACATGCCTCTCGTTTACCACTCTTATGTGAAAGAAGTAAATCCTCTTACGATAGCAAACCTCCTTAGATTCTTTCCTAGTCCCAATCTCCTCCCGTGACGATAGTCCCTGTTCTCTTTAATTTTCCTTACGACCCGTTTTTCACAAGTAGGGTAATTTGACCACGGACTATCGCATTATACTAATACTGGTCATTAATACAAGTTGTGATATATCATATACCTGGAAGGGGTTTCCGAGTCGACCATTTCTTGGTCGGACAGTTACATCTTCCATGTTCTCTACGCCCAAGTTAGGGACCCAGCCCTTCTAGGGGACCACTTCCTTTACCGTTGGATGAGGTCATAAGAAGGCACCTCTTAGGGTACCTGTCTCCTCAGACCCCCCGACGTCAGGTACCCCAACGTTTCTTATTCTGTGTGGAATCGTTGACTTTTGTTGATATATGGAGTTCTAAAGGAGGGTAAGAATGTTTTTTTAATCAACACACACTTGTCTGAAACTCGTATTACATGTAATAAAATAACTTAACTAATATGGAGTGAACAAAGGTTATTTTTAACGTCACCGAATGTTGTTTTTGTGTATATTATTCCAATTCTCTTATTTTGTACTCGTGGTCCCCTTTTTCAACCTTTGCTATACGATTGGTATTCTCTTTCGTATCGTTTTGTACGACATAATCCCTGACCGACCTTCAGTCTCCTCATACCCTCTTGTGGGGGTTCGGACGTTTACAGGGAGATCTTATACCAGTCAACTGTCGTTTCCGTGTCGTATGTTTCGGTCGTGGGACAGGACCCCATCTACACAATCGATAATCTCTGTACCATTTCAGAAGTCAGAAACCTCTCTTCGAGGTAACACGTGAGGTTCCTGTCACCTGGTCCTAGAACCGTAGTAGAGAGGGTTCCAATGTAACCTTTAAAAATTTTTCGTTGGAGATAAGGTAGATAAATGAAAGGAAGAGAAAGGTCGAGGAAAAAAAGAGGAGAAGACTAGTAATAGTAGTACCGATTCCTTTGTAAAATTGGTGTTCCAAACCCTATCAAAAGACAGACTGTACTTGTTCTTTTTGGGTTGAGACGGTGGTGGGGTGAGGGTAAAGGGACGGTGCCTTCACGGGAAGGGTAGGAGGAGGTCATGGGTCAATTCACTCTAACGTAACTTAAAATTTGACCTGGATTCATATGGTCTATTCGATTACACAGACATCTTGGTGAAAAGGCAAACAAAAATGAATTCATATAAAAATTTTAAGACATAATAAGTCTGGTGAAAATCTTTAGAAAGTCTTACTATCGATCATGGAAATTATACCTGGAACGGGTTAAAAGATTCACTGACTCTTATATGGAGGAGACCGGGACAGTTGTAAAATATTAGTTACTATGATTTCATGATCAGAATTCATCATAATGAACTGTAAATAGAAATTCAAGAAACCATCATGGAGTCTTAAAGTAATGGTCGTTAGTTATTTTATTATATGGTAAAAGTGGAAAATCTACTGAAATTAGTGACCACAAATTTATCTATGAAACCCCACCTTCAACTATGTAAACTTTCATTTATCTATTACAATGGATCCTTTCCGTGGATGACTTGATATTTGTAGGGACTTCATATGATATATAGGTCTCGTATCAATTATAATTTATCACTCTGGCTTCATACCCAAGATAAAATTCGACAATTTAGAGTTGTACTTTCACGGGAAATAAGTCTTATTTATACCGTAAGTACTTTCTACTTTATGTCTTCCACGGTTTCTCGACACTTAGGGAGGGTCACACTCCGTCTCACCCGTTACAAACTAAAAGTGGTGGAGAAGGGAGGAAGGTCGTTTGTCTCGAGATGGAGTCGAGACTGAAATCTAAGGGTGGGAAAGGACATTATTATAATATGTCAGGTGACAAACACGAAATACTCCATGGTCTTAAAATTTTATTGGTAAATAAAATTTCTCTCTAAAAGTCTATAAGGTAATGTTTAAGAGGACTTTGAATTAGTAACGAAAGGAACATAACGTCAACTTTGGTGACCGAAATCATGTCCCTACCCCTTTCTTTCTCTTTACACAATGTAAATAAACTTTTTGATATAGGGAGGTACTAAACTTAAAGAAAAATGTTACTTTCGAACTTATCAAATTAATAATATAAGGATCGATTTTGAATTTAGACTCAGAGGTTTTTCAGAGACGAAATATTACAAAAACTTTATACATTTACAATTCTTACCACGATGTCGCCTGGGTATACTAGTTTAACCCAACGACGTCTTTAGAATACCTGGTAGACTAGATTTTTAGTCAAGTCACATTTATAAATTACAAAATTTGTCGTTTACGGTTTTAAATTCATCAACTATATAAAAAAGATGGACAGTAATGAATTCGTACAAGGAATCTAGAAATTACATTTATAAATTCTTGGAGTTCTAATCTTCGATTATATATCAATATAATAGAAAGTTCTAATTTAGATTAGTAATTTTAGATTAGTAACTTTTGGGAAAATCGGGAAACTGAATTGAGAGAAGTGGGAATTCTTAAAAGAGTAAACAAATTTATGACCGAATTATTTATCTTGACAAAGTAATATATATTCGTTAAGGGAATAAAGTTTCTATTACAATTCAAACTTGGAATAACAAAGTTTGAAAATGTACACACACGCACACAAAAGGGGATTCGACGCTCGACCAGGTAAACTACTCAAGGTCTAACGATGGTACGATTTCCTTTAAAACTTTCCAGACCTGATGGACGTAAGACTTTTCTTTTAAGTGGCTCTGTATTTTCCATATGTCTTCAGATTATACTTGGACTCTTTTTATCTACGTAAGACTCCTTCGACTCCAAAAAAAGCAAAGGAAAAGGGAGAATCGACGGTTGCAGAACGAGAGTCTCGTTCCTCTACACTTTGAACGACTGAAACCTCACCGACCGGTCGACTGCCTATGTGTTTAATTTTCTTTATGGAAACACCCTTGTGGTAAAACCTACCGAGGACTTCAATAGGTCGTCAGTCGAATACTGAGTTTTCACTTCACAATGGATATTTGATAAAACAAAAATTATAACAAAATGTATCGTAGGATAGGATAAATTATTTGACGGAGTTAAGAGGAAGGAGAATCTCATAAAGATATTGATCTCGGTACAGTTTAAAACGACGATTTAGTATTCAAGGGATCTACGACCATTATGACTTATAAACCTAGAAGGGAAGTTACTGGAAGGTAGGATGAACCTTATGTTACGTTTCAGGAATGATGGTGCATGTACCGACAGACGACAGACCGGGAACAGATGGAGACGGAGTAGCGGATGGTGAGAGGAGGTAAAAGATGGGTAAAGTCGGTGTCACCGGAGAAATGACCAGGTATTTGTTTCGTTCAGGGGAGACCGGAGTCCTGGAAACGCGAACGGAGAGGGAGATTGACCTTATTGAAAGGAGAGTTAGTCCAGAGCCGAATTTATAATGACTGTGTCTTGTCAGAAGGGATCGGTAGGGTACATTTAAACGTCGGGAAAATGGAACAGTAAGCAATAAGGTAATAGGACTAAAACATAAAAGAAGTGTCTTGAATTATGGTAGACTGTAGGATAACAAATAAGTAAATAGAAAGAGAAGATGATCTTGTATTCGGAGAACTCTCGTCCTTAAAAACAGACCAAATCAGTGGTGGGCTTAAGAGTCACGAACCTTACGCCACGGACCGTGTTTCATCCCTTAAACTATGAAAAGAATTTTTTACTTAAGGTAGTTTTTCAATAATTGTGGTGTAAAGAACTCTGTAAAATTATAACATACTGGTACTCTGAGGTACCCAATAAAACACCGTCTTACAATCTTACCTTAAAGTTCCATTAACAAGAAAGGAGGAATGGAATCCGACTGTAAACCAGTGACCCTTAATGACGATAACTTGATCGGTTCCCTCTTGGTGGATTGAGACTGTACGTAGGTTACTCTCAAGACAAAGAATAAGGTTTTTTGTTAGGAGGTTGAGAACAGCCCCTGAAATGATTTAGGAAATTCCTCAAATA
This sequence comes from Capra ibex, assembly GCA_006410555.1. Lineage (NCBI taxonomy): Eukaryota > Metazoa > Chordata > Mammalia > Artiodactyla > Bovidae > Capra > Capra ibex. The sequence continues at coordinate 11,475,453 of SJYO01029184.1, read as the reverse complement.
ACTACGAACGGACTTGTTTCTAGGTAGTAAACACTCATATACACGATACTGGCAACAAAAGACACTAGTCTATATGTATCTCGGTCACACCAAACAAGTTGTCATTCCTTATGTTACGGACACCTTTGACAGATGTCTGGTAGGTCCTTGGACTGACAGGGCAGACACATCGATTAAAACAAGTCAACAACTGTTCTAGGCATCAAGGAAGGGAGGAACGGGACGTAGAAGAGAAAAACGATACAAGGGATCGTAGAAGGAGTAAGACAACTAGTAAAGGATAAAGTTCCCCTTTATTTCAAGTAAAAGATCCTACAGTAATTCTTTCATATTGATACGTGTTACTAAGAATAAGTTGAGAAAAGTAAAAAGTACTTTTCAACAACCACAAAGTGCTAAAAAATAAATTACAAGTCTTTAAGGTTGTACTTCAACATATGAAAAGGACTTCACATCACTTGAGGCAAGTAAATCAACCGTTTAAACTAATGTCAACAAAAAAAACAAAAATTTTATTTCAACGGACTATTGACACTCTTTGATTTTATATGTTCTTGATAGAGATTTAACCTACATTGATAGCATCCAATGATTACTTATAAGACTATAATTATTTTATAATCCCTCCTGTATAGGGGGTGTTGTGTACTATAAAAATAAATCCACGTTATACTGAATTACACACCACCTCTTCCCTAATTATACCCCCAGTATACTACACACGTCTATTATTCTTTCAATATCGGAACGATCAAAAGTAGGAAAAATAAGGTTAAATGTCATTTATATTATTTTCATAAAATTACGTGCTAGAACAAAATTTTAAAAATACATTAATAGCTTCAGGATAGTACACAAAGAGATGAAACTTCTTTCGGGACGGACGGACAAACGACCATGTATCCGGTGGAAAACGGTGACCTAAAATCGTTTAACTATGGTTTCGTCACTTAAATTAAACCAACGGAACTCGGTGAAGCCTTTATCTTAATCGATAACAGGATACCGTAAAATCAATAGGAGTATAGATATCTGTTTGAAAATATGGAAAGTTGAAGTATTACTAAAGTATAGTGAGAAACGTTAGTATTTTTCGGATCTGTATAACCACGTAGGAAAGAAAAAACAAGGAATCGCAGGATGTCGATTTCTTGAAGACTTTGTATTTAAGTAACATTTTTTAAGTTTCTTCTGAAGAATAGACTGACTTGACTATCTAGCTAAATTCTCTACCTTCCGTCTTCCTGTGTCGCTACTACTTAGACTAAGACTGCCCAGACTAAGCATGCATGGTTAACAAATGAAAAATACATCTGTCGGGTAAAATCATAAAGTATAGACAATGACACTCGACTACACAAAAGAGATCGTATTTTATATTTGGAATAAGATTTCACACTGAAATCTTTAACACTTTTAGAAAATTTTAACACCAGACACTTCATGTTACTTAAACCTTTGTGCAAAAAAAACAAAAAAAAAAAAAGAGGAATCTTCACTTAAAGAAATCAAAATTTACCAGAGTCAGATTGGGGATCACCTATAAACTCGTATAATGTTTTAAAACCTTGTTCTAACGTAAATTTCACAAAATAATCGAACGGGTTTCACTATTTCTCGTTACAGAAGAGTATGAAAGGACCGTTGGACATTTTGGGGAGACCTCTTGATTGCAAAGAGTGGAGAACCGGTACATGGTTTGACACTAGTCTGACCATGTAACTTTATAAGTAAATATAGACTAAACATGGGGGATTTTTCAACGTAATAAAAAAATTGATGTCGTAAATGTGATTGTAAACTCGGACATTGAGGAATTAAATCTGATGTCTCAGACATCCGATGTGGTCTTAAATGAGGAGACGATCAACTTGACTGTGTTTCCGTTGTGGTTTAGAGAAGTCTATTATAGACGTAAATACTCTTCAACAGGTTGAAAACTGTTCAGATTTTTCATGGTTCCATCAACAGAAATAAGACAAGATTACCAACAACCGGAAACGACGGGTAATCAGTGAGAACCTCGGAAATTTTTACATTTAATTGATATGAGGTTATATTTTATTCTACTTTTTTTTTGGTGGTGTTCGGTGTAATGTCCTCTAGAACTAGATTAGTCACCCTTCCCTAACCCGGTCCCGAAATATATATCATTCTCTGGAAGTGTACACTAAGACTATATATGAATCTCGACCCATGGTAACGATGAGAAATCGTCTTTCGTCACACATAAACTTTGACTCTAGTTTAATAAAAAAATATGTAACCCCGTTAATAGGTAAGTCTTAGACAGACGTGACTAAACCATAAAAGGGGTTCGACACAGTAAACCCTTGAATATCTTTATAGAAACCGTTAGAGAAATCCCTCAGGTGGTCGTCCCTTTTATTATGAGTAGGACTTACCTCGAAATGGTGACACGCTTTCTTCGGACTAGGATTCTTTGATGTCTTACCCCGTCATACATATGTCTCTACTAGTGAAGGAAAACCATCTGAAACAGCTTGATATTTTACTCTGTCACACTATCGGTCTTTAACAACCTTAAATTATGGGGATTTACGAACAGATGGAGTGACACCAGGTGTCATACAAAGTAAACGGTAAGTAAAGTTTGATTAATTCTTTTCCAGTATCTTCAGTAAATTCATCGGTAACCATACAAAATTTTATCTTAACACGTATAATTAACATTAGGATCTTCAATCTCCGGAGACCTGCTACCTACCCTTACTCACTACTCTTCTTTCATACCTCTCAACGGAACATAACCCAGAAAAAACTCCTCCTGAGGTTACTTACGTGTACTCACTAATAAAATTAAAGTACACATATTAGATATTATAAACAAGTTTCCTCGTTCTAGAACATGTTTGGGACTCGACAAACAGATACTATTAGTGTGGACGTAAACGACTTCATTCATGTCTGAGTAGTCGAAACCGATAGATTAAGTTCTTCAAATCATTAAAATTTACAATATCGATAACTAGAAAGAGTCGAATTTGTCGTCCTACTCTTATTACGTTCGTCCTTAGTCCGTTAGCTTCTTGACCTCTTTTCATAACGGCACCGGCTTCGACGGACAGGACCGTAATGTCTATTTTACCACTTCTTTAATTAACTTTTTAAAGTTTTCATTCGAACTTTACAGTAAAAATTTTTTGATAAAACTGTAAAAGACAACCTACAAGTAAATACTACACTATGATACTAATGGATGAATAAAACCAATAAGGATTGTTTCAGTTAAGAATTATCAGTATATTAACTTTTGACAAAACAAACGGCGGGTAGACTTTATAATCGAAAACCTTAATAGACGTGTATAATGTTCCATCAAAAGGTGACTTACTTTACCGGACCAACAAAAAGAGGGAAAAAAAAAAAGAAAAAAAAAAAGAAAAAAAAAAAGAAAAAAAAAAACAATCATCCTCATATCTGTTTTCCAATCCGCCGTATAAGAATAAACCTGGGAACATTTATGGTAAATCCTTACGAAAGTAAGAACAACGACAAGAATAGTGTCACGATCAGTGTCAAAGTCACGATATCAAGTAATTCAAATTGGGGGTATCCTTTTCAATTCCTTTCCTAAAATCCATCTCTTTGAGTTTATTTCTAAGACTTTTCAAGAATACCAACTAAAGTCAAAGACATGACAGAGAACTTGACAACGAAATTGAAACATGTGTGAGTCATTTCAAGAATGTAAATTAACAATTTAAGGGAAATTTTTACATATATGTTTGTGTTGAAGAATCGAGTTCGTTCAATATTTCGTTATGATTAGAATCGGAATTAGAGTAATATACCGAAGAGTCGTATAGAAATATAAAGAAACATAAACACTACGGCGACCTTAGTTCAACCTTGTTTGATATGTCGGCATTTTGTATGAGAGGATCTAGAAAAATCGACTATTTCGGATAAATATAAGTAGCCAATTTTGGGGAGAATTTTAGGGAATCAAAAAGAATTTAATTAAATAAATAAAATTAACCTCCGATTAATTTTAGGGAATCAAAAATTACTTTTGGAGGGAAGAGAAAAGGTTTAGTTTGTTTAGTTAACCTTCGACATTTTAGTCTGTGTTTTCCCTAAAAAAATTTGAAGAAATACAAAATCGTAGACATACTACTCTGGGTTATGTCAAAACAGACGAGTTAGTGAAGGATGTGACCTCTCAAGTATGTCTATATTCTATCTGTGTGCGTATGAATATGTAGTAAATTCAAAAAGGATTAAAATATCCACAAGCTGTCTACTTAGGGGGATTCTTTGAAGAGCAATAACCGAAGATAAAGTATACCTGGGTCTCTTTGGGTGGTTTCGATGAAGTTCGAATGGTTACGAATTGAGTACTCGAGGTACACGGAAAACCTAGAAACGTTGTAACTTCTAAACCTTCTTCGATAAGTTGATAAAACACTACCACAAATAGTAAAAGATAAAATTTCTCTAATAAAACATTCCTCATTGAAAATTATGATATCAAAGTGGACATAAGATCATTTACAACTCTGTCAAAACGAAAATCCATAGTAATAATGAATTCAATGATCCTACTTATGAAAAGTGCAAAACTAGAAATCAATTGACATGTCAGTACTTTGTATGTCCAACAAGTTTCAGTAGTATTTATAAGTTGAAAATATTAGTAGTTCGAAGTTTTTCAAACAAAATTTGTGTCGTATAAGATTTTTACTGATAACCACCCCTTCGTCTTTGTTCAATGTGTAAGAATTCTGTCTTCAAAAACTATTCGAGAATCTTTACTTTGGACCTTTTCATAACTGCAAAGATGCTTCACCCATACTATAAGGTCCGTCGAGTTATTACTAATGTAAACTCTCGGGACGCAGACATCACAAATCTCCGTTGTACATCGTTGTCTCCATGGAGAACACACGTCATAAATGAAAGAGAATGTCTTCTCTACCAACTAGGAATAAATTGTACCAACCCTTCAATTGCGTTATGGTTAATCGGTTCCTACTTAAAAGTCATTATGGCCTTCTTATTCCTAAGTAAAATTTTTGGTTGAGTTTAGCGTATAATATACTCACCTAAACCCCTCGAATTTTTTTCGACTAATAGTACACTAATATTTATGGACCAGTTGTCCATACTTATATTAAATGTGGTCGTATAAAAACAGTACCAGAATTTTACAGGATATTTGATAAATATGTAAAAACAAGAAGTATTGACAGGTCATGCATTCGTAGTAAACAAGTAAAAACTCTCCCATAAATTTATTCGTAAAAGATTAAGTATACTTTTATTAGTATCATGGCCTACTAAAGACAGGCATGTTTCCATCGAATCTAACATGTCAATTAAAAGTCAATATAAATACCATGACAATGCACCCATTATGGGAAAAGACAATTCGGGTCATATATATAATACGGACGGATTCAAGACTTCACCCCGACATAAAGTCATCAACATCTTAATAACTATAATTAATCAAAACTATCAAATACAAAATAACAAACATAGACGTGTTAAACCCAAAACGTGTTTTCAGTAAAATTATTTCGAGTTATTAACGGTTTACAATCTTCTACAAGAAGTTCACTTCTTATTCAAAAATCAGTTTCACCGGTAATGGAGGAGGAGAAAACATTATTATGTCTGTGAACTTATTCAACAACAACACAGTATACGGTTCTTTTACAAAAGTAACCACGGATATGACATTATTAATGAAAATTGTGTAAAATAAAACTTCATTATCAAGTCACTTTTTAAAGTGGACGATTGATTGACTTTGAGTTAGTGGCAAATATTAAACATCTCCGGACCATTATTAAAACGTTGAGTACACAGTTTACTTATAAAAATATTTTCATTTTCGTTGTTTAAAAATTTAACTAATAAACTTTGAAAGTCGTGTCGACGTAATACTTATCTTTTAACATAACGAATAAGTAAAATCAATAATCAGGACATTTCACAAAGACCCATTCGTATGAAGTCACAAAACCCCCCTAAATTTTTATTTATAAATTTAAAGTACCAGGAATTACAAACAAAAGAACTCCCCATACCATAAAAGTAACAAAGTTTAATAAAGAGGAAAGGGGAAAGTAAATAACAACCTTGAAATTGTAGTCTCAAAGGTAACCTTTGATCTTCTATAAGAAATGTTAAAATAATACGTAACTAATATCAAGGTTACCTGATATTAAACTTATAGACTAAAGACAGGACGAACTTATAGACAGTACTAAAGACGGAGGACAGGACTGTTTTAATAATTATCTCAGGAGAAAGTGAGCTTTTATAGGAATGATCCAATCTGTCATTTAATATACCAGTGGGATTATATCAAAACAATCCTTTAGAATATGTCTAAACTTGGGACATAAACTTGTTTAAAACGTTTCTAAAGACCTTTAACTCTACTCTTTGTCGTATATTAGTATTTCCTCAAACCCAAAAAGGTTATCTTTTCCAGTCTCTAATTGAATTACATCGAAACTCATAGATATACTAATTATGTATTCACTAACCCGAAGTATATAAGAATAATACTTTATCGATAACATCTGAACACTCAATAACCTAAACCAAGGTCTTCGTCCTTCCTTTCACGACCTTACAACTTTTCGTCATCTCACTCCAAATAATTTTCCCTAAAAAGACCACATTCCCGATCCTCTCATTCTTTTGATAAGGTAGATAGAAAATAGATAAGTCAGTATATATTTTTATTGAACGAACATATTAACGTAGTAAAGAAACTACAGTAATGGATTATAATAGAACATTTATACAACATGAATGGTAATTTTATTTTTTTCTTCTATTTCAAGAGTTTATCTTACGATATGGAAAGTTCCCCCTTATTATCTCTTTAGGACTTACCCAGTTCTTATCTTAAAACCAAGTAATTGAGTCACACCTCATAATAGGAAAAAGAAAAATCGATGGGGTAAAGACGGTGAAGAGGTAGGGACTGATATGTAAAAGTGGACGAAGGGAGGAAAAGGAACAAGAGATTGACACGGAAGGGAATTAATATCCGATCTCTGTCAGTGAAGACTTTAACTAATTTTGTTTTCCTTCAAGTATGAATGTTGAACAAAAAATTCATTTACCCAAAGGTAGTGAGAAATAATTTTACGATAAGTAGAGTAAAAGAACGGATGTACGTACGTTGTTCTCTACCGTTTTTTTAATTAAGAACGTCTTCTTTAATCTATTTGTCTGGTTGTACAATTGAAAATAGAAAGTGATGTATAATATCGATCAATTCTTATCTCTTATTCAGTTTGTAGTATAACAGGAGTAGTCGTCTACTGACCAAAATCTTTGACTAGTCAAGTACTTAAAGGTTCCAAATCTTAAGACGGTTCAGGATCTAATTAATATTTGAACATAAGACAACTTTCCTAGATACAAGGAAGACAAGGACTTCATGTTCTCCCGGTGCGAGGGGGATTATATACAATATTTTTAACTTCAGAAAATTGTATTTTGTCCTGGCAAAAATGACCCGGGGTGTGTTTATTCCTCCTGACTTTGGAAATCAACGTCACAACAAATTCTTGTTTTACTAGTTGTGTCAGTGTCAGACAATAGTGATTTACTATAGTCTTCGGTCAAAACATACGGTCAGGTATGACAATGACAAGAATGATAAGAAGTCACAACTCTTCGGACTGGAAGTAAATATTTCAGAGATACCCCTTTACATATTATCTCTACTGTCTATGGGTGGAGTGGGACGGAGTCCCGACCACTCCTTTCCCGTACAAGGTCTTACTAAGTCTCCTTTATCTTCTCTCCGAACTCCTTACTCCGTCATCGACCTAGAAAGTATTCGATCCACGGGTTCGAATCTTCTAAGGGAATTATGATCACTTATTATTATTTCTTTTACCAAAAAACATCTTTTACGGAATACAAAGTGGATTCACTCATTGTACCTTAACCAGACCTGTACAAGTATCCCAAGTGTAAAATCCGATTTTTCATTAATGTACCAAAAACGTTTCAGGATAGAAGTCGTCAACTACATAACTTTCTTTGTAGAAGTAGAAGAAGTAGATCGACATCTGATGGTCTTCTGTTCGCCTAAGACCGGTACCCACTGGCATACGGAAACAGTATGTTTCTCATCATCAGACCAAATTCTTAGAGACTGAGACTTAGTGACCTAAGTGATCCGTGTATGGAAAGACATCGAGGGACTAGGTAATTTTGACAACCTTTGAGGACAAGACGTTTGTATATACAATTGTCCAGTCGAAATGCTGACTCTCGTCCTGTTCCGGGATTTCCAGATTTAAGACTGGGTTTTCCTTTAGCCTAGCAAAAGTACAGACTAACCGAGACCCTTGCAAATCCCCAACCGAGAACTTACAATATACGTTTACGTAGAAGACATCAACCTAGGACGAGAAGATCTAGATGCAAGTGTAACGAGGACGGTCACCAGGACCGGAATCGAAGAACCTCAAGGACTTTCAGAACGACTTTCGAGAAGTAAGACTACAAGGAACCCGAAGAAAACCGACTGAAGTGACGTCATCTGACATCTGTCGACACACCAGAAAGGGAAGGGAGACGGTACTAACCTCTGGCAGACCCGTGGACCCCACCAGACAGGTGTATTTTCTTCTGAACCCCTCCGTATTATAGTTGGACGACTGGTCATGTTCCTTATGTCCCGTGTAGACACATTCATTCGACGGAACGACCTGAGTGAAACGAACATTCCGGTCTTCTACACGAGTACCCTAACAGTCGTTTGAATCTCGAACAAACCTTCCTCGAATCTCCTGAGGAAAGGAGTTTCATCAGAGACCCTAGTCACAGTCCTAGTCCCAGTCGTCATTTCTGACCCAGACATATTTATTTTCCCTTTCTCCTTGACGAAACCCTGACTCCATTACTATACCCTAGACGGAGACCAAACCTTACGAGGTTGAGTCGACGTTTGCAGTGGAGGCGACACCTTAAAGAGGAGGACGATAGGTCGTGTCCGAGTCTCCGCACGTGAGGTAAGTGCCAAGACATCATGGGTGACGGTATCGGATCAGAGTCGAGAAGGTGGAACTCTCTTTCCTGTCCGCCCACTTTCTTCCCTTTTTCGGTAAACCAACCCCACCCCTGTCCGTAGATTTAGTCGGAAACTAAAGTGTTTCCATCAAAAAGTGTTTCAGTAAAGACGGGTACAAGAGACGGTCCCAACTATTTATGTATGTATTTTCCAAGATTGAACCTGGCGTAGGGTTATATACACGACTTTTTATCAGTATTGTGATGAGAAAGAGTTGTGGTAGTGTGAGGGTCTGAGCTGTAAGAGATAGATGAACTCGGGGTCGTAACATGAAGTTCGTCATACCGACTCATCGATATAAGTGTTCGGTTCTCAAGACGGAAAACCAGAGCCGAACCGAGACAGAAATGAACGACACACTGGAGTTCATTCAGAGGATTGGAGTGACAAGGTCGGAGGAGGGAGGGAAGACATTTTACCAACCCTCCTCCCGACACTTACCGTCCTCTGCTAATTTGTAAACTACCATGGAAGGTCGTAATCTTCAGACTAAGGAAAGTCTATTTTTGACGGAGACTGAACTTACTTCTGTCTCAAATACTCTGGAGATTAATCTAAAAAAATTCCCTCTCGTTTTCTTTTTACTTGTACCAAGTATGATATTTTGAGTTTACTTCGATAGTAGAGTGTCAAGGTTCTCTTATCGTGAAACAAGAATTTAATTGTTTTACTGTATCGTTTTCATAAAAGTTTAGAATTGGGTTCTAGAGTATCGAAGAGATTCTGAATTCTAAAAGCATCCATTTTTCCGTTTCGAAAATCAAAGTCTTTATCTTTCGGTATCTTTAAGTAAACCTAGACGTAAAACGTTCTACAATCGTTATGTCCAACGGGTCTAGAACAGTCAGGTATGTCATGTGTGGTGTCACATGGGTTGTTAGAAGATAACCGACCTCTAGAAATCGACTGTCTGAGGTCCTTCAATCGGATAAACTAGTGTCATTGGAAAAATGTGGAAAAATGTATGACCCTCTAAGACCGTGTTAGGTAAGAACCTTCGTAAACTTTACACCTACGTAATGTGAATGCATTTCTTCTTCTTTAAAAGTTTTTTGGAATGAACAAAACTGTGTAGTCTCTCCTCCAGACCCCTCCTGGACGTGACAGCAAGTACCATGACTCTACCCATTACAAAGGACTTTAGGGGTTTGTCTCTTTCTTAACTTTATCAGAAGTACACTTATGTCCTAGGGAGATTGTCAGATTTAAGTTGAATTTTTTAATGGTAGTGTCTCTCTTTGTTTTGGTCCAATGGAAAGTTTACCGTTCGAGAAGTTGGAGGGAAAAAAGGGTATAAGGTTTTCAACGGAAACCCAAGAAGGTGACACTCTTTTTACTCCATTTGATAAAATACTTACGAGAAGTATTCGGTCATCCTATGATTTTGAGTTTTCGTAGTAAACAACAACTTTAGTTTTCTCAGACCTCCTCACTGCATACAGTACATAGAGACTCGTGCAACGACACATGCTAAAAAACGCTGGGGTACCTGACCTCGCACGGTCTGGTCGTACAATTATTATGAGTAGGTTCTTAGCCCGTCTCGTTAGAGTTGATGAGTCTTGTGTCTTTTAAAAATTTTCGTGGACTAGTCCCGATAAATTGTCCATGTTTGAGACCGGAACTTTTGATTATATGAAAGGAAATTTCCGGAAAGGGGAAGGAGGTTTAAATGTGTATCAAAGATAACTCCCATACACAGACCAAAGGGTTGGGTACTGTCCTCTTTTTGTGGATTGATTTGTCATCTTCTTTCAACGAGGTCAGTCTGTATGTGATCGTTTCTTTTGGTCGGATGACGACCCTCTTTGTGTCCTTGGTTTTTTCTTTAGTACTCGTATTATTTTGGGGGTTTCAGTCCCGGTAAGTAGTGATACCACGTCCGAGACTGTACGATGGGGGCGGGACTCCAGCGACGACATGGTGTCGACGACCGTCTCCTATTATTCGTGACAAATATTATTGAGTCCAGTAATCCTTTTCCCGCTTTGTACGAATCATAGTAGACAAATTCTTCTGTCTCTAAACATCTTATATAAAACCTTGTTAAGGTATTTTTATACATGTAACATTTTTAGGGTGAAAAATGACTCCGTCCGAAGATGATGAACTTTTTAGGAAATGTCCTTCGTAACTTAATCTTAAAAATAGAATCGATTCTCAAACTTTCACAGAAAGTTTCTTAAGGATCCGACCACCCAAGTTCATTTTTGTTCAAGAATAAAGTTGGAGCGAAGGAAAAGAGGTTCCACAATTGCACATCATACCTCGGAGATGATGGTATAACGAGTTGGAGAAATTAGGGAATCCGGGATGTCCCGAAAGAGTGGGATAGAAAACGGATTGGTATTGGTTTTCCTACAACAACTTGATCGGGAGGGTACCGATCGTACATTCAACGTGTATTCCTTTTGTTATCCAAGTAACTGATGTAAAAGAGGTGTCATATACGGGGAGATAGGAACGTCTTTAAGACTAGATTAGGGCATTCACCCCACATGAGGAAGGGGACGGAGAGACAATCTTTTATAACTGAATTACTCAATGTGTCTGTTACTGGTCAATTCCTATAGTAGGAAATACACTGACTTTACCTAATAACGAAGATCTTAAGTTCGACAAGGATGACGGAAGGGACAATAACTTTTCTTCAACACACAAATCAAACGAATACACGTTATAAATTAATGGACATCGCCTTTGACCTTGGGAACGACGTCTCGTCCCAAAACCCGAAACTAAACCCGAGAAGTCTTTCAGACTTCTTTCGCACCATGAGGTGTGTCCAAAAGGTCTTTCGAAACGTCCGTAGAGCCGACCGGTACCACTTGAGGTTTCATAGAAACGTGTTGTGGACATATTTGGTTAAAGGTAGTTCGTTTTGTAGGAAGTTCTTATAGTTTCTGGAAGTTTCGGGTTACGGACGGTTTGATAACCAGGTCCCAGGTGTAGGTCGAAGACTAAAAGGTGAACCGAGGGAAATCCGAAGTGTGGATGACTTTAGTTTACTAACCGTTGGAAGGCTCCTTGTCTGTCCCGATGACGAGTTTTTGTCTCGGAAGAGATACTTCGTTCGAATGAGACGTGTGGGAGGAGTGGAGTGTGGGGGAAAATGGGGGAGAAGAGACGGTCCTTGTAAAATACTTCAACATTTAATCCAATTTTACTTGTAGTTTCCCGTGGGAAAGTTCCACTGTTCTTCAATATTTACTGGTTGTCCTTTCCCCCTCCCTCCTCTAAAAAAAAAATGGAAAATATCCTACTGACGTATATGTGCTCAGAAACATTGTATGGTCGATCTTTGTAAAGAGGGAGAAATACGACGGAACAAGATACTACGAGACACTACAAGTAAATCGAAGAGGATTAGACGACGTCTCCTCGAACCAGGATGTCTGGAATTTCAAACGGGGTAGGGGACTGAGTGATATATGGGCGTTATGTGAAACGAGGAGGGGAAGAGGGTAAGGAGAGGTCCAGAGACCTATGTCGGGACCCTAAGAGGTGTTCGAAGTGTGACCTAAGTCAGAAGATTTGACGAGTGTACTTATAAAAATAGATTCCAATTCTAGGCCTCGTACTTAATAGAAATCCAGTTTTTTCATCGACTATGTATAGAAGGTAAAGGAAATATCAGTATTTTTCAGACAGATCGGGGAAAACAGAGTGGACATGTTACGTCGGAACGGGTTATTAACGAAGAAACCGAATTATATATGGGTTACGGGTGTAGGACGAAACCCTTTCTCATCCACAAGTCAATAAACCGTGTATCATCCACAAGTTAAAAAAAAAAAAAAAACCGAAGTCCTTTCTACTTTTATGAAATATTTTAGTTCGTTTATTGAAACTTAATTATACCTGTGTCAGAATCTAGACCCGAGGGAGTAAACTGAATAGTTTAGGGACTTTTTACTATAGATTCCTCTGAACGGAAAGTAGGGTCAGTGGGGTAAAAGGATAGCGAAATGAGCAAGTCTTGACGGTTATCCTAAAGAATCACAAAACGGAAATCACTTTTAGACTGGTTTCGAGGCCAAATAAATATATCTCCGTTTTCTTCTTCGTGTAGTGGCCAACCCCGGTCGGTCAAAAGTGGTGAGTGTTAGGTTAGTAAACGTCTTTGTTGGTTCTTTAGAGTTCACTCATCTTTCATTTTCTTAAATAAGTTTTCGATGAATGGTTCTACAACCGTACTTCAAACTACTCTTTTACGAAAGAGAATTTTGAATTAAAAGCCTAAAATCGGGTCAACTTTCATAACTAGAAACATAAAGGGATATTGTTTTGTGTACCGTCTAAAGTCCTACTTATCGTCGTGTCCGACCAAACATTCTGTTACACTTGGACAACCTTTTACGTAGTGTACTTGTCCCGATAGGAACTAGATAGAGAACATATCTGACTAGGTCAACATAATCCACCGAGTCTGTCATTTCGCAGACGGACGTTACGCCCTCTTGGACCAAGCTAGGGACTCAGTCCTTCTAGGGGACCTCTTCCTTTACCGTTGGGTGAGGTCATGAGAACGGATCTTTTAAGGTACCTACCTCCTCGGATCACCCGATGTCAGGTACCCCAGTGTTTCTCAGTCTGTGCTGACTCGCTGAAGTGAAATGATACCGGTGTCTTCCGTAAGATCCACCCTGTGTTTTGACGGGACTTTACGTTTATTCTTCCCTTTCCAAAGATTGGTCCTATCCCTTCAGTCTTTTTTGATGAAACCGTTGATTCCAGGTAGATCAGTTTCGATACCAAAAAGGTCATCAGTATATACCTACATTCTCAACCTGATATTTCTTTGACTCGCGACTTCTTAACTACGAAAATTTGATGCCACAACCTCTTCAGAGAACTCTCAGGGAACCTGACGTTCCTCTAGGTTGGTCAGGTAGGATTTCCTTTAGTCAGGACCCATAAGTAACCTTGCTGACTACGACTTCGACTTCGAGGTTATGAAGCCGGTGGACTACGTTTCTTGACTGAGTAATCTTTTCTGGGGCTACGACTCTTTTTAACTTCCTTCCTCCTCTTCCCCTACTGTCTCCTACTCTACCAACCTACCATAGTGACTGAGCTACGTGTACTCAAACTCATTCGAGACCCTCAACCACTACCTGTCCCTTTGGACCACACGACGTCAGGTGTCCCAGTGTTTCTCAGTCTGTGTTACCTCCCTGACTTGACTTGACTCCCCAGGGGACGAAAAGTTTTCAAACGAAATACGGTGAAACGAAAATAATGTACTTTTTGGGTGTAATAATGGACAAAAGTGATTGACTTTCTTTAGGTTTCTCCTTAAAACGAGAATGTTTTTTTATTTCCGTTTTTATTTTTAGTCGTAAACAAAACGTAGTTCCACAATATTTGATCACGTGCACGGTTCGTCATTCTCACCGTAGAGATACGAGGAAGGGGTCCTTGATGTGCGATGAGTCGTCGAGTCCTAGGTCGGTCATGAAATAGAACTAAATAGAACACGTAGGTAATCCTTCTACACAGGAATCCAATTACGAAGAAGTGAAGTGTGGTACAGTCGATCCTTTCCAAAGTATCCTTGCGAGATGAAAACTTCGTCCCCTTTGGACGTGAAGTTATCGAAGAGTGACCTTTTCTGGGACTACGACCCTCCCTAACCCCCGTCCTCCTCTTCCCCTGCCGTCTCCTACTCTACCGACCTACCGTAGTGACTGAGCTACGTGTACTCAAACTCGTCGAGGTCCTCAATCACTACCTGTCCCTCCGGACCGCACGACGTCAGGTACACCAGTGTCTCAGTCTGTGCTGACTCACTGACCTGACTTGACTTGACTTGACTTATCGAAGAGATTAGAGTGGGGAAGGATATAAAGGTCTGACTTGACGAATTTTTTTAGGGTAAATAGGACGGTGGAGTAAATGAGATTCTGAAGTTATCGAGGAGTGAGTGACGGACTTAGTTGAGCTTTGAAAACCGACCTAAAAGAGCGGGAATATAACTGCTACTGAAACTAGGGTAATGAGGGTCTTTTGTGGAAAGGTAGGTTGAGACATGGAGAGGGTGACTGGGGTATCCAGAGGAGTAAGAGGATGGTCTTACTGAAGGGGTACCAGTTCGGAAGAACGGTCGAGACCATCGCGGAGCAGATCCTATAAGATATAGTGACAGTGTCGGGTGTGTGTAAAGGTTGAGGAGACTTGAGGAAATCGAGAGGACCTGATGGGCTTGTTTAATTGAGAAAACCAAAAGTAAGTGTACCAGGTTTTAGTTTCCTCCATCTTTTTATTTATATAACTCTTCAGAGTGAGGGTGGTGACAGTGAGGACAGAGACAGGGGTAGATTGGTAAGAGATGTCCATTGGTGTATGGTGCAATAAGACAACACACATGATGAACACGTTGATTTCATTTATACTATCTAATCGAAAACTAATAAAGAAAAGACTATAACTGGTAATAAAGAGACCAGAAAGTTTTATTTAACACTGATAGAATTACTGTCCTCGGTACACAGTACGAATTACAATCGAAGAATTAATACAGTAGGAAATAGGAAAAGTCCCGGAAACGGGTACACGGGAAAGGGACCTTGTGGGAGGAAGTAGACGGTTGGAATAGGGAAACCCGAGCGAATTTACGATTCAGGGAAAGTGTACACAATGGCATAGTCGGATACAAAGAAGATCGTGTTTCATACAGTGTCAAAAAATATTAATGAACGAATTGACAGAAGGATAATCTTAAATTCAAGGTACTTCAGTCCTAGTAAGGATAAATGGAGACATGGAGATCACGGACCGTGTCTCACCTACATGTTATTTATATGACTACCTTTCTACTTACCTAACGAAGGGTTGATATTTATATGAGTTTGAGTAACTGAACATGGTAATTTTGTCTACTTAAAGTACCATACGTTTAATGTCGAGTTATTTTGAAAAAATTCTTTTATTATGTTACTTCTTGTACACCTTCCGTGAGTTATGTACTTATAAGAAACTGATCTAAAGTACACCCTGTTTTATCTGGTAGACATAACAAGGGTTGACAGGCGTCTTCATCGGTGTGACTTTCTCTAGTGTCGATTGTACTACTAGAACCGGGGGATGGGAGTGGTTGAAGAGAGTACGTTGTCCTTTATCGTTCTTAGTCCTAGTCGTTCTTACTAGGTACATATACATTTTGACTTAGGGAAATATATGGACTTTGATTGTGTAACAACTAGTTGATATGAAGTTATAATTTATTTTTCGAATTTATCAATAATGTCCTATCACCAATATAAAGAATCTCGACATATTATATAGGAACAACGAATAGAAATTTTTCTTTTACTTAGTCTCAATCTCACCGGACCCATTTTTAAGGGAGGACCCACCTGTCCATACGGACACTAGGTAACCCAGAAGACCAGTATTTACACTCAGTGTACGACATTTCAAAATGTTGGTTTATTTTTCACTTCTAAAAACATCGGTTCAGACATGGACTGGACGAAACACTGAATAAAGTCACGATATTAAGCCAGGATCTCCAGTCACCCAGGTTTCGGTAGGGAACGAAAGAGTGTTCCCCAAGTGAGGGTTTGAACAGGTCCATAGACGAATAGTAAGACTTCCAAGAATTTGAAATTGAACCTAGACTTAAGTGACTTATAAGTGTCTATATCTTCAGATTTGTCTGACTTTTTGACAACTTTTATCGGAGACCGGTGTAAGGATCCGCACTCCTAATTACTACTACCTCCTGTCTCTCGGGACTCAACCAAAGATTGGACCTTTTGTCTTAGAACCCCTTTCCTACTCGGACAATTGTCATTTCTAAAGAACGTCCCAACCCGCGATTACGGGATGAACACCCGTGACCCGTGGAGGTTGAACATTGACTTACTCTTTGAGAAACCCAACAAAGACCGCCTAAACCTGTCCGACTTACGTGAAATATAGTATCGGACCCGAAAATCCTACGGCTTTAGACATAAGAAGAAATCCCAGATTTTCAAGACTTCTCGGAGAACTGAAGGAGAGAGGTGGTACGACCGAACTAGATTGTGCACTCGAAGACTCTTTTGTCAGTCAAGATCCAACGTTTTCCTTTGTCGAGTAGTTCCCCTCCCTTGAATGGAGTTTGAGAAGGTTCGTGACGGAGGGAAAGACCGACCACCATTTTAACTCCCCTCCCCAGTGGAACCCTTACCTGTGAGTTCAAACTCGGTTCTATTGGGGGTTTCGACTCCTGAAATTTCCTTTCCTCGACAATGGGCATTGTGGTCATGTGGGTACACTCGTTGTCGGTCCACCTAGACGTAGGGAAGTGGTAGTGACCGCCCCACACCGGACTACGGTATGTACAGGTCGAAGGAGCGATACAGGTCATCGTCTTACAGTCTAAGTCGACCCGAGGACGGTGACGTTCCCCTTTCTTAAATACTCGGATTATTTACGTCGTTCTTACTGTGGAGGTGGGGCTCTCAAGGTTCTCCTTGAGTTACAAAAGAACTCGGACACCACAGTTCTTTCTGAGAACTCTCAGGGAACCTGACGTTCCTCTAGGTTGGTCAGGTAGGATTTCCTTTAGTCAGGACTTATAAGTAACCTTCCCGACTACGACTTCGACTTCGAGGTTATGAGACCGGTGGACTACGTTTCTTGACTGAGTAACCTTTTCTGGGGTTACGACCCTTTTTAACTTCCGTCCTCCTCTTCCCTTGTTGTCTCCTATTCTACCAACTTACCATAGTGGCTGAGTTACCTGTACTCAAACTCGTTCGAGACCTTCAACCACTACCTGTCCCTTCGGACCGCACGACGTCAGGAACCCCACCTTCTCAACCCGTGCTGACTCGCCGACTTGACTTGATTTCACTTCGAAGAGACTGAATTTTCGAACGAAAATTCACAGACAGGGACCGAAGTCAGAAAGGACGGTCACCTTGTCCACCTTTGTCCACGGTCACTCTCTTGAATGTACACGAAGACTACCTTCACGTGCTAGAACGAGAGATTTAGTAGAACCAAGCCATTCATGGCCCAAACACGGTTCACAAAGGATAGACAAAGAAGTACTTTCAGAGGGTCAAGACGACGTGCTGTCTTTTCACTGTAGAAAGTGTAATGGTAACTACTCAATTCGTTGCCTCGTGGGTTGTCTGGGAGACTAACGGGGGTTTGTCGGGAAAGAACCGCCGGTTACGTCGGGATTTGGAGGGTGGCGTATGAACTACGTATAAACAAAACAAAATCCCTTCTTGATTGACCAAGAAAAAGTTTATTTCGTCACCCGAAAATACTTCAGAGTTGTATCCTTCAGTGTCTGTGCCATATCCAGAATCTCCGAGGTCCTAGTATCTACTTACAATAAAAGAAGAGGGTGTAAGACAAATACTAGAGAAGATAAGAACTAGTCAGGGACAACACTCAACTTAACACAGGAGGGAAAGTTTCAGCATACAACTTCAGGATTTGGGGGTCATGGGGTCATGGAACCTTATACTGACACAAATTTCTGTCCCATATATTTCCTTAATAATACAATTTTACCCCGTCATCTCACCCGGGATTGGGTTAAACTGACCACAGGAAGACTCTTCTCCTTTAAACCTGTGTGTCGGTCTGTGGTTCTTACGTCCATGTTCTCCTTCCTGACGCACTCCTACGCAGTCCTTCCGTCGGTGGACGTTCCGTTCCACCCTCCGGAGGTTTCTTTGATTTTGACGACTGAGAAGTTAGAAACTACAGATCGGAGGTCTTGACACTCTTTTATTTAAAGACAGTAAATTCAGCGGGTCAGACAACAACAAACAATACCATTAGGATCGGTTGATTCTGTCGGTGGATTGGAGTGAGACGTGACTAGTCTGTAATAATTCTTTCCTCTGATATTTACGGTTGATGTTACATTCGGTCGGTGTCGGTAAGTAGTGAGACATGTAACCCTTAGATCATTTTGGGGTGATACACCTTAGGGGTCATCCACTTAGTAAGACCTTTAGTAAGAACAAAAAGGTTTAGTGACCTTTAAATAAGGACCAGTATTGTAAGACAAGATTTACATAGGTTAAATAACAATATTTACAGATAATATTGTGACACGGATGTTTACGTTAACTCCGTCTATAAATGGCGGGGATGTTATTTACCGGACTGTAACAACAAATAAATAAATAACCGACGTGGTGCGTCGTACACCCTAGAATCAAGGGACTAGTCCCTAACTTGGGTACGGGGGACGTCACCTTCGGGTCTCAGAATTGGTGTCCTGAGACAAAACCAAAAACTTAAGAATGTGCAATAAATATTAAAAATCCGGAAAGGTGAGAGACAGTCTCGGTATTCTTAGTGAAGGAACAGTAACTGAAGGGGACTTCTTCAGAGATGAACCAAGGTTTATTACTGAAGATTAGATGGTATTTTATCCTTGGGTTTTGTCAAAAATGTTAATTTTAAGTGTAAAATTTACTTTTTTTTTTTCGATTAGGTCTATATGTTTGGATAATCCTACAATACTTGATATTCTTATTTATCTGAGAGGTACCTTATTACACCACGAGAGGATAACTCATTTTAAGTACCTGTACCCCGTAGTTAAAACTCATGATCTTTCAATAAAAAGAAAACAGAACCAAAAGATAACACAAAATCTGTCTACCGTACGAGTAAAAATCTGTCTACTCCGTACGAACATATAAATTTTTTGGTGTAACCTTACTTTTAGAGATATATTGTTCGAAAAAAATTTTCTGCTTTAGTTACCGAGAAAATGGATAAAGACAAAACGGGCGTAACTTTTTACATACTTAGCGCAAGTTTAAATTAGTCCGGGTGGGTATACCAAAGTGATCAATTAAGATAGTGTATAAGTTTATTCTATGTTTATGGTTAAAAAGTCTAAGAAGGTCTTTTATCTAAACTTCTTGTGAATGGTTAAGCAAGTACCCGGTCATAATGAGACTATGCTTGTGGTCTGTGTCTGTAGTGTTCTTTTGACGTCTAATTATAGAGAGTACTAATGTCTCCCCTTTTTTTAGGAGTTGTTCTATGATCAGTTGACTTAGGTCGTTGTATATTTTTCTTAATATGTAGTACTCATTCACCCTAAATAAGATCCTCACTTTCTAGTCAAGTTGCACACTTCCAATTAATTACATTGTACGATACAATTGTCTTATTTCCTGGTTTTTTTGAGTAATAGTAGAGTTATCTATGTCGTTTTAGGTTGTAGTTAAGTACTATTTTTTGTAAGTTGTTTGTTTTTTGACTTCTTTTGCAGAAGTTGGACTGGTTCAATAAATACCTTTCGGATGTCGATTGTAGTGTTAATATGATTTACCATTCTTTGTCACGAAGGGGGATTTTGGTCCTTTTTCTGTTTTTATAGACGAGAACGGTGAAGACAGGTTGTAAGATGGTCACTAAGATCAGTCACGTTAGTCTGTTCTTCTTCTTATATTTCTTAAAAGTGACTTTTTCTTCTCTATTTTGACAGAAAGGAACATTAGTTGTACCAGGATACAAATTTTTTAGGATTCCATAGATGTTTTTCGATGATCTTCATTATCTACTCAAGTCGTTCCATCGTTCTATCTTCGAGTTATATGTTTCAAAAACCTAAACATACATAACCGTTTCGTGTTACTTCTTTCTTTTGATCTTTTTGTTAAGGTAAATGTTAACATGTATTTCTTATTTTCTGGTTATTTAAATTGTTTTCTACACATTTTGAACACCCGACTTTTAATGTTTTGTAACGACTTTACAAAGTTTCCAGATATATTTACCTCTTTGTAAAGTCTAAGTTCCTAATCTTCTGAGTTATAAATATTCTGCCATTAAGACAGTTTTGACTAGATATTTAAGTCACATTCAGGGTGGTTTAAACCCCCATCTTTGTTCACTAGAACTTTACTTGTACCTTTACGTGTCCTACGTTTTGTTGACTTTGTTAAACCTTTTTCTTGTTTCGACCTCTTATATATGAAGAGATAAAGTTTCGACTATGTTTCGATGTCATTTACTATTTCACACGATTACCGTATTCGTGTGTATCTAGTTACCTTACATCAACTCTTAGATCTTTATTCGGGAATGTAAATACCGGTCAACAAAAAAAAATGTTTCTACTGTTCTATTAAGTTACGTCTTTATTAACACAAAAGTTGTTTATCTTTACCTGTAGGAGTTCGTTTTTTTTCTTTTCTTTTCTTTTTTTTACTTCAACTTAAGGATGGAGTGTTAGTATACGGTATGTTTGTATGTTTTTTTAAGTTTTACCTAGTATCCGGATTTGGGTTCCCTATTTGGATTTTGTTAAGACCTTCTTTTGACTCTCTTTTCAAGAAAACTAAAATCCAATCCGTTTTTCAAGAATCTATTTTGTGGTTTTTTGTACTACCTGATTTTGTAGAATTCTTTCACTTTCGGGTGGTTTTAATTTTTGAGAGTGTGAGGTCTTCTGTCTTAATTTCTTTAATCCTCAACCCTCCTCCCTACCTATTGACCCTTCATACTCTAATGCGAATGAGGAACCTTCTTTTCAATACTGGTTGGGTCTGTCGTATAACTTTTCGTCTCTATAATGAAACGGTTGTTTCAAGACAGATCAGTTCCGATAGCAAAAAGGTCATCAGTACCTACCTACACTCTCAACCTGACACTTCTTTCGACTCGTGACTTCTTAACTACGAAAACTTGACACCACAACCTCTTCTGAGAACTCTCAGGGAACCTGACGTTCCTCTAGGTTGGTCAGGTAGGATTTCCTCTAGTCAGGACCCACAAGAAACCTTCCTTACTGCGATTTCGACTTCGAGGTCATGAAACCGGTGGAGTACGCTTCTCGACTGAGTAACCTATTCTGAGACTACGACCCTCCCTAACCCCCGTCCTCCTCTTCCCCTGCTGTCTCCTACTCTACCGACCTCCTGTAGTGGCTGAGTTACCTGCACTCAAACTCACTTGAGGCCCTCAACCACTACCTGTCCATCCGGACCGTACGACGTTAAGTACCCCAGTGTTTCTCAGCCTGTACTGACTCACTGACTTTACTTGACTTGAAGGTAAATATATATATATATATATATATATAATCTATTTGTTGTTCCTGGATGAATTTCGTATCCCTTGATATAAGTTATAGAATATCATTGAATCTTTTATTAGACTTGTTCATAAATATACTCATATATAGATATACACACGTATATATATATATATATATATATCATGTATACATACATATATACACTTGTCGACTGAGTAACCTTTTCTGGGACTACGACCCTTCCCAACTTTCGTTTTCCTCTTCTTCCGTCGTCTCCTACTCTACCAACCTACCGTAGTGGTTGAGTTACCTGTACTTGAACCCGTTTGAGATCCTCTATCATTCCCTGTCCCTCCGGACCGTACGGCGTCAGGTACCCCACCGTTTCTCGATCTATCCTGAATCGTTGAGTCGTTGTTGTTGCATATAGACTTAGTGAAACGACACGTGGACTTTCATTGTGTCGTAATATTTAGTTGGTATGAAGTTAAATTTTTTTCTTCGACGGTGGTCGCCGACCACGGGAACCAGTACCCCAAAAACAACCGAGATTCCGACGTCGCAACTATTACTTAAATGAAGTCCAACACGTGCTGGTGACCCATGTATATGAACAGGGATACCTTAAACAGAAACCTACAATACATCTGTTTTTATTACTGCTTTTCGATTGAACGGAAGGTCTTGTCCTCAGACAATATATTTTTCTGTAACTTTGGGTTACTTCCTCAGTGGACCTTCGTTTCCGACACCGACTTAGTGTTTTACAAGTGTCAAAAATTTAACAATCTCTTTATTTTTGTGTAAGTAATAAAATTTTTTCTCTCTCTCTCTTTTACGTGAACGTATGTGTTTCTTTTACTTCAGTTCGGTGTCTAACCTTCTTTCAAAGTGTTTAATGTATCGAGTATTTCCTAAAAATATTCTTATATATTTTTATAGAATTTCAGGTTATTCTGTTGTATAAAATTTTAACCGTTTTCTATGGTTTCTTTTGTATCCGTCCCAATTGTTTTGTCTACTCTTCCATGAGTTATAATTGTCAGTAATACGTGCGTACGAGTCCATGATTCAGTACAGACGGAGAAACGCTGAGGTACCTGACGTCGCGTGGTCCGAGGAGACTGGTACGTAACCTAAGAGTCCGATCTCATGACCTCACCTAACGGTACGGAAGGAGGTCTCCTATAAGGGATAGGTCCCTAGTTTGGGTGCAGAGAATGCAGAGGACGTAACCGTCCACCTAAGAAATGGTGATCGCGGTGGACCGCCTCTTCCGTTACCGTGGGGTGAGGTCATGGGAACGGACCTTTTAGGGTACCTGCTCCTCGGACCATCCGACGTCAGGTACCCCAGCGATTCTGACCTTGTGACTCGCTGAAGTGAAAGTGAAAAGTGAAAGTACGTAACCTCTTCCTTTACCGTTTGGTGAGGTCACAAGAACGGACCTCTTAGGGTCCCTGCCCCCTCGGACCACCCGACGGCAGATACAGATACGCCAGCGTGTCTCAGCCTGTGCTGACTTCGCTGAAGTCGTCGTCGTCGCCATCGTCGCGGTGGACCCTTCGGGATTTAAATGGAACTCACTCACTTCAGCGAGTCAGCACAGGCTGAGGAACACTGGTGCACCTGACATCGGGTGGTCCGAGGAGGCAGGTACCCTAAGAGGTCTGTTCTCATGACCTCACCCAACGGTAAAGGAAGAGGTCCCCTAGAAGGGTTGGGTCCCTAGTTTGGGTCCAGAGGGCGTAACGTCCGTCTGCGAAATTGGAGACTCGGTGGTCCCTTCGGGTTTTTTAAATGGAAGTCCACTCTGTTAATGTAAGAATCCTTAGACGGGTTCTCTTTACTTGTTTGCACAGGTGTGCTTCTGTACATGTACTTATAAGTATTATAATAAGTATTATCGAATTGACCTTTGTCAGGTCTGTAGGGACTGGTCCCTATTTGTTTTACACCATGTGGGTATTTTACCTTATGATGAGTCGTCGTCTTTCCTTGTCTGACGACACTAAGTACAATCTTGCACGTACTTACAGGTTTTGTAATACGAACAATTCTTTTCGGCTTACGACTTCTGGTGTATAAAATAGTAACACTAAGGTACTTTACAGGTCTTTTCCGTTTAGGTGTCTTTGTCTTTTAGTCAATCACCAACGACCCACTCGTACCCGTTTGCCAGTACTCTCTAGAGAAAACCGTACTACCTTTACAAACTTTTGACTCAACACCATTTCCAACGTGTTGAGACATTTAAATGTTTTTTTTTGCAACTCAATATCCGAAGGTTTGCTCAATTAAAATACCATACGTTTAATATGGTGCTAACTCGATAAAAATTTTTTATTTAATCTGTGTGTGTGTGTAGTGTGTGGTAAGAAAGACTTATAATTCGTGTCCGGGATACGACTGAGATTCCTTTTGTATCTTGTGTATTCTGGTACGAACAAAAAGAGAACTGTTAGATCCTTCTCTGGATACTGTATGTTTATCCATTTATAGTAATTACTATCTTCCGTCGTGTCTCGTAGGCGTGGAAGTGACACTCGTACGACCAGGTTTGATGGTAGGAGAGAGACAGGACGGTAGCGGACGATAGATCAGAGGGGTGAAGATGGTAGGAAGTATTCCAGATAAAAGAGAGAAGAAAGTTAACTTATTTAAACTGATATTGTAACCCTATGTGAATATCCACCGTTATACTAACGTCAACATCGCTATAAGTAGTGTAATGTATTAATATTATGTGATAATGTCAGATGTAAGTAATATGAAATGTAATCTAGTGATACCGAATAAAGACTGAACGATGTTCAAAGACAAAAGTGGTGACGTCGGTCGTACTACATCAAGTTTGGATTAAGTCTAGTAAAGTGAGGAGACGAAGTTTACGAGATTACCGAAGGGTAGTGTAAATCTCAGTATAGCATACAGAACTTATACGAAAAATTTTCTAAAATAAAAATATATAAATAAACGGATGTGACCCAGAGTCAACGTCGTACGTCCCAGAAATCAACGTCGTACACCCTAGATCAAAAGACTGGTCCCTAGCTTGGGCCCGGGGGACGTAACCCTCGCGTCACAGAATCGGTGACCTGACGGTCCCTTCAGCTAAAATTATGTGAAAATTCTGAGAGGTACTAATGGCAGAGGGAAAAAGGGAGTCAAGGTCGGTCGGTATTTCGGATGAATTATACAGAACATATAAGGGTCGTACAAGGGGAGAGTCCGGGAAACGTGACCTACGAGAGACGGACTTTGAGAGAAGGTGGGTTAAAGACGTACCGAACCAGAAAAGGAAGGAGGTCCAGAAACAAGTCGACAATGGAAGTGTCACTTCGGATTGGACTGGTGGAAAATTTTTTTAAGTCATGGACGGGGAACTTAAAGGAAGCGAGGGAAGGGATAAAGTACCGGAGGCCACATGAATAGTGGCTGTTTGTATAATTATGTAATATATAAAGGAATAAAACCAGACTAACAGAGGGTGACGGTTTTACACTCGATGTACTTTCGTTCCTAAAAACAGCAAATAAAGTGACGATACAGGGGACACGGATATCATCATGGACCGTCCACCATCCATGAGTTATTTAAAAACGACTTACTTACTGTTTCTTCTCAATGATTCCCATAAGTATTTACCTTCCGAACAAACCTTACGTGTTTAACACAAACCCTCCTTCAGACCGATCTTGGTCTCCCCACACATTCTCTCTAAATTCGTCTACTGTTCCAGTCTTACACCTCCGGGAACTTACGGACCCTGTATTTATAATTTCTTCGTTTACTTACTCGTCGAACCAACCCAAGACGTGTGACGGAGTCGTAGGTCACTTTATTAGACTGGACGTACCTAACACTTCTCGACTGAGGAACTTTGAAGTCGAAAAAAGACACCTTTCTCGAAGATAACCGTTTGTTTTGCGGGAGATCTTTTAGACTTCACGAGACGCGACACGGACTTTACCGGTGATCCCTCACGAGTTTAGGTATTACGACTTGGTAATTCTTACTTTAACCCGAGGGGGTAGTTTCCGACAGACCCCTCGGGGTTAGAAGACTGACGACTAAATCGTCCACCTATTTCATCTCTTCCTATTCAGAAGGTTATGACAAAAGAGGTAAACGATATGGGGTAGAGGGCTGGGGTGGGGTTCGTGTTATGACCTGTACCTCAATCACAGGAACCGTAAGTTCCGGGAAGTTTTACTACGGATCAAAAACCGGTGGAGGGAATTAGACTGGGATACGAGTTCGACATGAATTCGACATAGGAGACATATATGAAGGAAGAACATGGTAGTGACCGGGGGGGAAAAAAAAAACGAAAAAAGAGACGAATAGTAATGTATAGGTTAAGGATACGTAGGGAAATTTCGCGTCGTGTCTTCGGTGGAGGAGGT
Source organism: Capra ibex (assembly GCA_006410555.1). Lineage (NCBI taxonomy): Eukaryota > Metazoa > Chordata > Mammalia > Artiodactyla > Bovidae > Capra > Capra ibex. Next base: position 11,448,947 of record SJYO01029184.1, on the reverse strand, counting down.
ATTCGGAAGAGACTAATTGATAACGAGAGTGACAAGTGACGGAAGGACTCTAGGACCCGACAGTGAGATAGAGTCAATGCTCAGTGAACCATTTGTTACTGAGTCTGTGACAGAGATAGGTTCGGGAAATGGGACCTCAAGGGTGACTTCAGTCTTTAACTGGTAAAGACCTGACAGTCCCTCCGTTACCTATCTCCAGTTTTTTACTTTGGTTTTTCTACTTCAATACTAGGAGGTCCTTATCCTTCCTTGTCGGATAAGAGGAAACTTGTTTATAATATCTAATATGTGTACTTTAATTAGTATTACTAATAAAGGTCGACGGAGTTGGGATGGGAACCCCTACTCCTTGTCCGACTGGACGGGTCGAAGTGGGGGAGGGTCCGTTCCGGGGCGACAAGGGACCCAGAGGAAAAGGGACGGAAGGAATGAATCGGAGCAGGTGGCCGAATCGACGATCCTATACCCCTTGAGATTATCTGCGGACCCCGGAAAAAGGGAAAATCGGAGAGAGGTGGACGACCTGAGACGCGAAACAAGAGACCTTAGTACTATTTCTCGTTGTACCTTTAGTGTAATTTACACTGTCACACGGTGTCTTTCGTGCATGGTGTTTACCGTGGACCCCCTTCGTCTTCCTCATCCCCCGGACGGATCGTTCAGGGACGGACCTAATCAGGTCTGGTCGAGGACCACTCGTTCGACTCCCGTCACCCTCCCGTTCCAATTTGCCTCTATCTTCCTTTCGTCGTAAATGAAAATTAGATGTGTTCGTGAGACTCTTCCGTAAGAACAGTGATAAAATTTCTGATCCCTTGAGTCCGTCTCTGTCTGTTCCCATGAAGTGAGGTCCGATGTTGTCAATCTTACGTCTCTATCCTAAACGTAGGTTTAGAGTCACTGATGTCACTGGTCGGGGAAAGATGACGTGGTACAGTAAAAGTAGATAGAGTAGGGACGAAACAGAGGAGGTGTCTTTCCAGGGTCGTGTTACCACCCCTGCAACTCCCACGAGTCGAGGAAACGACCCAAGAGATCGACTGACTGTCCGGGGTTTCGGCTGTAAACGATGAATGTAACATTCTACACCCTGTGGTAGTTGCGACATGTCAACAGTGACGTACCGTCGGAAGGGTCTCGGTTTAGGAAGAAATAAACGTCTCATTTTTCCATGGACGTTTCTTCACCCCCCTGTAGAGAACTCTTTCTTTGTCCTTGTTCTGTCTTCGTAAAGGGAAGCGGGTCTGGGTTCTACAAAGTTCTTTCTGTGCCACGGGGGTCAGTCCCTCTACGGACAACCCCCACCACTCATTCCGTATCCGAAGCGAAGTCGGGGATTGGTCGTCGATCTGGTGCTGAGCCGACTCGGTCGCGAAACCGTCCGGAATGTCGGCAATCCTTAGTGGGACCGGTTCAGGAGGGCGGTTGAGTTCCCTCAACCGGTCGGTAGGAGACCACCAAAGACGGTGCATCGTTTCGGTGTATGGGGCGGTCTCTCTTTCCCTCTAAGTCGTTCTTATGCGGACACGTCCTCCGGTCCCGACGAGACAAGTGTTTTACGAGAGGGCAGGAGTGATACCATTGTTCAATCTTTCAACCGTAGTAGTGGGGCACAAGGTCAATACCTTTCTGTCTCCAATCCACTAGAACCGTTTCAGGATAGTGGGGCTTTCTCACTTTGACACCGGTCTAGAGTCCAGACGGTAGGTCAAATCCGACCGAGGATGGGTTTTCTGCCACAAAGTCTTTAGTTGAACTCCTGTACGAAGACGGGGAAGTGCACCTGGGGGCAGAGACATAGTGGTCCCGGGTCGGGTCGGGAAACGTGTCTCGTCCATACCTTAATAACACAGGGTTTACCTTACTTCGGTCTGACGGGAAAAGGGGTCGAAATTAGTAAGTACGATTCACAGAAGTCAGCACAGACTGAGAAACACTGGGGTACCTGACATCGGACGGTTCGAGGAGACAGGTACCCTAAAGGGTCGTTCTTATGACCTCACCTAATGGCACGCGAGGAGGTCCCCTAGAAAGACTGGGTCCTTAACTTGGACACCGAGAACGTAGAGTACGTGACCGTGAGAAATGGTGATCGCGGTGGACCCTTCGGGGGATGACTATTAGTCCCTGGGTCTTTCACGTACAACCGTAGGTCTCGAAACGGCTTGTCCGTTTCTCGTAAACAAGGTATGAAAGTTCGGGAATAGTTTCCGTTAGATGAAAGTTTTTCTACACATATTAATTCTAAGATGACGACTGACACAGGGAAGAACCAGGTTTTGACAAAGGTTATAAAATAAAATCTGTAATTTTGTAAATAACTGATAGATGACACACGTAAAGGGATATATTCTACATTAACTATTAAAAGATTTATTGCAAGATCGATCTACAAAATTTTGGTCAATTCTGAACTTCCGTTACACCACTTAGTTTTAATTGATGTCCACCATCTACTTTTATGTCTGACCCTCTTTTGTCTATTTAATCATCTACTAATAAGTGAAGTGTTTTCCCGAGTAATACTTTCACTTTTCACTACGAGGGGATTTCCTCATCTTTACTAAGTTAATCTTTTCAATATAAACTTACGGTGAGACTCTTTGAGTCCATAACCGGAGTTTGTTGAGAAGGAACATTTCAGTTGATGTCAATTCATAAGAGTTTACCTGGTTACCCCTTTTTTATTTCCTTCAGATTTAAAACGGTAACGGACGAAAGTTTATATCTACATTTACTCTTATTAGTCGGAGTTAACGATTTCCCCTTCACTTAAAGTAAAATGAGGATTGTTCTTTCTTTCATTTGAAGAGTAAACTGTGTAAGGAACGACAATTCCTCCGTCGACGGACGACGTTTATGGTTTAGGAAGGAGACTTGTCGACTACTTAGTAAATAGTAGTGTAACTAAGAGAGTAAGAAAAAAAAAAAAGGTTCTTTTTCAAATAGAGGTAGTCTTAACCAATGTTAAACTCTGACCTGACTTTACCCATTCGTTTCCGTTTGACTATCTCTATGGTTCAATACACCCTTTCCCCGGATTTTGAGTGTTTAAACCTCTCCTAAATCTCTCTCTCTGACTATACACTTTTCTGACTGAAGATGTTTTTGGGGAGTCTTTTCTTCGAGGGACATGTTCTCTCCATTTCATTTTGACCGGTACTTACTACAACCCCTTATAAAGTCCACTTTATGGGAGATTGTAGGGTACTGGAACCAGTTCAGTGAGATCAAGGGTCCTGGGCAAAGGAATGTAGGAAAAATACACATTTTCAGACCTCAGATTTCAGATCTTTCGTCTCATTCCAAATCCTCTCACAAAGGGACCACCGAGTCTACCATTTCTTAGACGGCCGTTACGTCCTCTGGGTCCAAACTAGGGACCCAGTCCTTCCAGGAAACTTATTCCTGTACAGTTGGGTAAGGTCATAAAAAAGGACCTCTTAAGGTGTCTGTCTCCTCGGACCTCTCGGTGTCAGGTACCCCAGTGTTTTTCGACCTGTGTTGGATCGTTCACTGTGAAAGTAAAAAAAAAGATACAACTGTTCCACAAAAGCTTCTTCATTGAAATGTGACAGTAAAATTTCCCGTAAAAATGTTTATATTTTTATGAAATTGTAAAGTACCCCGAAGGGACCATCGAGTCTACCATTTCGCAGACGGAGGTTACACCCTCTGGGTCCAAGCTAGGGATCCAGTCCTTCTAGGGGACCTCTTCCTTTACCGTTGGGTGAGGTCGTGAGAACGGACCTTTTAGGGTACCTGACTCCTCGGACCATCCGATGTCAGGTACCCCGGTGTTTCTCAGTCTGTGCTGACTCACTGAAGTTGAGTTGAGTGAATTGTAAAGTATGAAATATGGAAAATTTAAAAATGTTCATATTTTATAAAATGAACATATTTTAATTATTATCGTTAATAATTATAATATGAACTTACAGTTAGTAAATATTAACATGTTTTATTTATTAAATAATGTTAAATAAAAATATAAAAATGAAAAGATGAAATCTTTCCAAAACACTCAGTAATAGTGAAGGATGGATACCCTATGTGTGTGTGTGTGTGTGTGTGTGTGTGTGTGTGTAAAAGTTATACGTCCCTTGAATCGACCGTAGTATGAACACGACAGTTCGACGGGAGACTAACCTCGTGTCCGCGTTACTTCCGTTTGTAAGAATGACAACATCGTGAATTACCGTATAGGGGGTTCACCCGTGGGTCCGACCAATGGTGACAATCTTGTGGCGGGGAGGAAGAGGGAGTTCAGGGATTGGAAACTTTCTAATTGTGAAACCCCTGGTCGGTCCGGGAGGACGAGTGGTTGAGGAGTGGTAGAGGGTCTTACTCTGACCCTAGGTTCGGAAGGTTTCTTCCGATCTTCGGACAAGGGACTATTTTCCTATTACTAATTTATTGTAGTACGTAGTATGTTCATGATATGGAACATTCGAGAAGAGCGTCTACAGGTCCCAGGTGACCCTTTTTAAAGTGGTATTTAAACTTTTGTTGAAGGAATCCTAGAATTTTGTGTTATAGAGGTATTCAAAATAAAGTTGTCAATGTACAGAAGTCTTTGTGTGTGTGTGTGTGTGTGTCTGTGAGGGGAGAGGGGAGGGGAGGAGAGGAGTAGTGAGGAAGGGTACCTGAAAAGTAACTTTAAAGTTAAAAAGTGTTAACACTTTACGACGATAAAGACTTGCCACGGAGATACACCTGTCGTTAATCCTTTCAGGAGCACGGGGAGAAGGATTTAGGGGAGAGAGAGACTCAAAGAAAAACATTTTTACACGGGGCAAACCCCGGATGATACAGGAGAGAATTCTTCACAACGTAAATCTTTTTATATGGTGACGATGAACCCCAAGACGTAAGGACCGACTCTCTTCCCGGGGTGACATCTCCGTCCACTTAAAGTCGACCGAGTTTCTAAGAATTTCCCTTGATCGTCATCCCTGACTCTGGAGACACATAGTATTTTAGATGAAATTCTTTTGTAGAACCCCTTAACCTTAACTGTTCATGTACGACGATATGCATTTTGTCTATTCGTTGTTCCTGGATGACGTTTTAATTAATGAAATTTTTAGGCATAGATGAACGGAAGTGAGGATGAACGTAAACTTTTATTCTTTGAAAAACGTAGTTTTCGTTCACATGTGTACGTCGTAATTGTGGTAAGTAAGTCATTTATAAACAACTCACAGACAACATACGATTCGTAACATGATCGTCCAGGACCTTTATTTTTATGTTAATTCATAAGTTTCCGACCATCTTCTCCGCCTGAAGATCTGACTGTTTATGTCGTCGTGTTTCACCACGAAATATTGTGAAATATTCGGGTTCTCCCTCTTTTCTCAAACCTCCTTCAGTTCCTTCAGAAGGACCTCCTCGACTGTGGAGTCATCCCGGTGGTCTAAATCGTCTATTTTTCTGTCCTAAGAGTCAATTTAAACTTAAAGTCTATTTGTTACTAACGTACCCTGTATGAATGTGGTTCTTCTAATCAGAAGCAACTAGACCTTAAGATTAAATCAACCCGTAGAAGATAAAATAGACCCTTCGGATGTGGACTCCGATCAAAACACTTTCAGTCCTCTCCATCCTCGTACTTCACCAGTCTCCGTCTCCATTTCCGACTTTTCGGCCAGTCTTAAGTCACGAAACACCTAGTACGTTTTCCCAAACCTGAAATAAGGTTCCCGGTATCCCACAGTACCTTTGCGAAATTCGTCCTCTCACTACGCCATTCCAAAGATAAACGTTATCAAGGAAACCCTCGTCACGTGTTCTACTTGACACCCCCACTCCACCCCCTCAGTCAACCCTTCGACAACCTTAGTACACTGTCCAATAGTAGTATGTCACGTACGATTCAGTGAAGTCAGTACAGACTAAGAAACGCTGGGGTACCTGATATATCGGGTGGTACGAGGAGAGAAGTACCTTAAGAGTTTCGTTTTTACGACCTCACCCAACGGTGAGGGAAGAGGTCCCCTAGAAGGACTGAGTCCCTAACTTGGGTGCAGAATGTAGGGGACGTAACCGTCCGTACAAGAAATGATGATCGTGGTGGACCCTTCTGGGTGTAGCATGTCGCCCTTCGTGGTTGTACGTCTCTCGTCCGCCCCCTTCTGTGTGTTTCTGTCGAAAGGAGTTTCACACCTGACTTTAGTTGGACGTTCGTCTTTGTGGATACCTCCAACAATGTTTACGTCTAACGACCGGGGGTTGCGCCCCCACTCCGGGTCCTTAGATGTAAAATTATTCTGGGACGGACGGGGTGGAGTGTCACTAGGATTATGTGTCACTTTAGACTCTTGGTGGTGTGATCTAATATTGTATACCCCATCCCCCTAATAAAGTATGTTTCATCCGTGAGTTTACACCCGAAGGGACCACCGAGTCTCCAATTTCGCAGACGGAGGTTACGCCCTCTGGACCCAAGCTAGGGACCCAGTACTTACCTGTTACAGACACTGTCTTACTTTGATTTTGTGGAAGACCTTCTGGCACTTACCGTACCGACTAACTGTAGTCCCTACGAGTTTCTAAACGTCCCGATCTCAGTCTCTACATCAGGATGCCGGTTAGGTGTCTCAAGAGATTTAAATGAGTTTTTGGATCGTCGGACTAAAAGAAGTAGAGTCCGTTTCAATTTTACTAAGAAGTTTTAACCATTTAAATGACCTACTACTTCCTAATTTTATTGTGTAGTTTCGGGAAAAGAGCCGAATATAATTCCACATCTTACCACACCATAACAACTTTATAAAAGTTCAATAATGATCCTTAAGATAAGGAATTCACTAAAAGGTATGAATGAAAAATGGACGAAACATTACCCGAAGTCGTCAAGGTTGGTCTGGACATTATTGTAATTCCTTTCTTAACCATCTCGTACCGTAACTCATGTGGAAAAAAAAATTTTATTGTATAATTTCAGTTGTACTTCGTTTGTTTTTAGTTCTGAGAAGTCTGAAGATTTCTGTCATTCCTTGTCGTTGCAGTTTCTCTACGACACGGACGGGGTGTGAGTCAGACGGGGGAACATAAAAGGGTTACTGTCACGTGTGACAACCAGATATTTGGGAAACGACGACTGTAAACTTAGTGACGAGGGGACGGTGTCTCCCCACTACCTCCGCAGTATACGGTCCGAATAATCACCGGCGTTTCTGATTACTTCCGCAAACCGAGGTATAAACTTAGGATGTCGGAGGTTTACGGTCGAATCATCAGTATTACTCGGAAAGACCCTTCCCCGATCTATTCTCTAGGCGCTTCCGTCCTGTGTCGTCTCTCTTGTAACCCTCGCTACTCTGTACTCTCCCGGTTCCTCTCACGGGATATGTGAGTGACCACTCCAATCGTCAGAAGTAAGACCTCCGACTCAAGGTCGGAGACCTTTTAGTCTTAGTTCGTGTCTCTCGAGAAGTGTGTCCCTTCTGTGTTTTCTCCTCGTCGCCCACCTTCTCAAACACAAACCGTTTGACTTCACTGAAAATTATCGGTTCCTCCCCTTTATCACTAATTTAGGACAGTAAAACGTTCCCAAAGTTACCAAAAAGTAAAACGTTAGTCCCCAAACTCGGGATGTATGGATCGACGTTCGACGTAAATATTCGTTAAGATCTGTGTTTCTTGGGATATTACTTTCGTTGAATGTAATAAAGGTCTTACCGATGTCTTAAGATTAGGTTTTATGAGGAAAAGTCGTTCTAAATCTACCGACGTCGAGTTCAATTTGTCGCGGAAGGGCCTACTGAAAACGATTTGTTTTGTTTCTCTAGTATCGTCAAAAGGTAAGATCCGATTATGACAATGACGTCACGCCCCCACCCCGTACAACCCACCCCTTCCCCTCTTCGTGGATCTGAAGTAAGTTTGTCGAAGGAAATTCGTGTCAAAAGACTATGGGAGGGTTTACTCCAATTTAGAATGTATGTATATATCCGTAGATAGACATCTAACAAAATCTCCATGGAAAAATTTTCGGAGTCTACTTACTCTTTGAGAGGACCTTTTCTGTCGGAGTGGGAATTGACGAATCCGACCTAGATGTTTAGATGGGAAAGTTACCTTAAGAAAGTAGTCAAGTAAGGTGTCCGTTAAACTTCCTAAAAGGGGTTTAACTGTCTATCAAATTAGTTCTACGTTAAGATTGGACAAATTTTAGGAAGTCACTGAGGGAAGTCCTATTTCAGACATGAGGGATCGTCCCTCCGACCCGGAAGGAGGGAGAGACCGCCGGGACGGACGGGGAGGTCGAAGTAGAGAACGGGAAGGGGGCCGGCGGTGAAAGATGATTAGCGTCGGACGAGGACCGAGGGGTGTGTCCAGTTCATCGAAGTACGGAGGCACAGAGACGAGGACAGTAAGGAAGATGTGTCTTGCGGGAAGGGTGGAAAGAACCGACACCGAAGGAGGATGAGTCGAGTCTACGGTAGAGGGGTCCTCTCGTAAGAGACTAGGGATGTCCTCGTCCACCTCGGTTCCCGTGTGAGGTACGAGGGTCTGTGAGAACGAATGGAGTTTGTACTGGAAAGAGTGTACCCTACAGATAGAAGGGACAATCTGACTTAAGGAAGTATGGTCCCCGGAACGAAATTAAAAGAACAATGAGTGGCCTAGATTGAGTCTCGGACCGTGTATGATCCCCGAGAACTTACACCCAATAAGGTTGTACTTTAACTGGTTGAAGGAGGAGGCTCGAGGCGGTCCTCTAAAGTAAAACGTCGAAAAAGGTGGTTTAGACGCAGATTGTATGAGCAAAGGACGTTTCGGTGTGCATAATAAAGAAAGAAGTATTTCAGGGAAGTGTGACACTCGTGCTTTGTCAGGGAAAGAGTCCGAAGAGACTCTTGACCTCGACACATCTCGACGTTTAGACTCGTCTCACCCCGACTTCGACTCCCAACGTCACCGCCCCTCCTGTCACTACCCTTTTAACCCGGGACCGACTATCCGTGTTTCTGTGCGACAACTTTTGGGGATCAATTTCGGTTCAGTGCTCCACGGAGACCACGACGCTTCCTTCGGCCCGAGTCCCTTATATCGACCTTTAGTGGCTGGGTATCTTAATTACGGTTGGAACTCTCCAGTCTCTCAGGTCTGTGGGGGGGGTGGGGGTGGGGGCGGGTTGTGAGAGGGAGTTCCGTCAGAGTGTGACTTGTCTTGAGTGTAGACCCTAAATTATCGAAGGTCCTTCCGTTGTAGGGGGTGGGCGAAGGGGGTTCCTGAGTTTTGTGAGGGGAGAACGAACCTGGAGAGAGACGAACCAATGTACCAGGTTTAGAGGTGGTTGAACTCTAAGTACTCCCAATTGGTCCCAGGACCAAAATTTACGTTTATCCGGCGTTTCCCACTATCAACGACGGAGGAATCGTGGACCTCTCTCTCGACTTTGTTCCCCCAAACCAAAATACACCCTCCAGAGTAACCTCGACACCAGACCCTTTTCCCCCGGTCGGGTGTCATCCCTCCACCAAACCCCCGAATTTTCCGTGACCCCCCGTCACCCCTCCCCACAGACCCTCCCCCCTCCCTCCCCCACAAAAAGAGAGACACCGTTGGAACGGATCCCGTTCACGACTGTGTCTGGTAAGGTCTGTCTACTTGAGCGAGGATAAAAATTTCAGGAGGTCTGTTCCTCGACGGTGTCCTAAAAATAATACTTAATTTTTTTTAAGATTTCTCTCTCTCTCTACTGTCGTTCTGAAAAAGGTTGTGGTTTCTTTGTAAAGTCAGTACCCGTGGTTTAAGGTAGTATCTGAGGTCAAAGAAACGTTTGTTAAATTCTTTGAGTTCTGAAAGGAAAAAGGAAGAGTAAAAAAAAAGAAAAAAGAAAAAGGTAACCCCACGAATTAGGAGGCGTAGTTACGACGGTGTAAGGTACACAAACATATAAATTTACAAAGACGTCAGTGTTTCTTATATATCGGCAAGGACATTCCAAAGGTTAGGTCCGACGGAAAAACGAGCGAAGACATTCTAAGGTATGGTGCAAATGTTCTTATTCGGGGACTAAACAGGTGGGGACATATAGAACGGTTGACCGAGATTTTCGGAAACCGTAAACACGTGAGTCTCCAGTCCCCGAGTGCACCGAGTTCAAGAGGTGGGGGTAGAGACCCTCTCCGTAAAGGGAAGTTGGGAGGTATCACATGTAACTTTAACCGGTCGGGTCACCTTACACAACGTGTTATCCATTCCAGAACCAAGACAGAATTGTACGTCGGAAATGAAAAAAAGTTGGTTAAGAAGTTAGAAATAATAAAAGGGTATTATAGAGACAAATGTTGAAAGGATAAAAAAGACCTGAAGACTAAGAGAAAAGGTAACGAACGAGAACAAATTCGACTGTGAAAAGTTGTAAGATTAGTTCGAGGAATCCTAGATTTATGAAATAGTGACCGGGAGAGTGAGTTCTTTATCTTTGAGGTCAAAACTTACGACGGAATGAAAGTAGAGGGAACCTAATGTCAGTTCGTCATAAACGGAATTCTTTTTAGTATGTGTGTGTGTGTATATTTTATTAAATTTTGAAAGGTTTTGTACATAAATATTAGAGGTCAGATGTTTGAACCGGAATTCGTAACCTGTGACTAAAGAACCTCTAGGTTTGAGTAAAAGATAACGTTTGTTATGAATAAGTTCGCTAGAACAGAGAGAGGTTTTTTTGTCAGATGGTTTCGAAGAAACGTGCATCCCGTTTCTTGTCCACCAATTTGTTCGGACCTGACATTAGGACGAGATGGATAACTGATTCAAAAACTTAACCCCGTTTAGTAAATCGAGTGTCTAACTAGAGGGAATAAGTCCGCACACAGACTCATCGACCGTAAGATATGTCACTGACCGTTTCTCGCCTGTAATTTATTTGCGAATGACTTATTTATCTACTTATCTAGGTTTGTAAATTGAACTAAGCACAAGTAATCGTGTTGTCAGGAAAGTTCTCCTTCTTGTTTAATCAGTGATACACTGGATCCCGTTTAATGACTTGGAAGGACTCGGAGCCAAATGAGTAGACATTTACCTCTATTATTATCATAATAAAATATCTTAACAACACACCTAATTAGTTCTATTAAGTGTAGTTCCCGAATCCTATCACGGACCGTGTATCGTTCGTCATTCATTACATGTATCTATCTATCTGTCTTCTCAGACCTTCTTATGTGTGGTTTGACAATTGTCGTAATAAAGACCTCTCCCCTAATCTAATTTCCCTTGAAATGGAAAAATCAGACATGTATAAATCTAAAAAGAATTCATTCGTCCCTGTCATCTTTGAGAGAACACCGACAAGGCAGAAATTCAACACAGACTGAGACGTTGGGGGACCTGACGTCGTGTGGTCCGAAGGGACAGGAAGTGATAGAGGACCTCAAACGAGTCTGAGTACAGGTAACTCAGTTACTACGGTAAGTTGGTAGAATTTATGAAGACAACAGGGAAAGAGAAGGACGAGAGGTAGAAAGGGTCGTAGTTCAAGAAAAAGTTACTCAACCGAGAAGCGTAGTCTACCGGTTTCATAACCTTAAAGTCGAAGTCGTAGTCAGGAAGGTTACTTATAAGTCTCAACTAAAGGAAATCCAAACTAGAGGAACGACAGGTTCCCCGAGAGTTATCAGAAGAGGTCGTGGTGTTGACCTTTCGGAATTAAGAAGTCACGAGTCGGAAGAAATACCAGGTTGAGAGTGTAGGTATGTACTGATGACCCTTTTGGTATCAAAACTGATATACCTGAAAACAGTCGTTTCACTACAGAAAAGAAAAATTATACGACAGATCCAACCAGTATCGAAAGGAACGTTCTTCGTTTACAGAAAATTAAAGTACCGACGTCAGTGACAGACGTCTCTAAAACCTCAGGTTTTTTATTTTAGACAGTGACGAGGGTGAAAAAGGGGAAAATAAACGGTACTTCACTACCGTGACCTACGGTACTAGAATCAAAAAACTTACGACTCAAAATTCGGTCGAAAAAATGAGGGAAAGTGGAAGATGTTCTCCGAGAAATTAAAGAGAAGTGAAAGACGATAATCTCACAATAGTTGGAGACATATAGACTCCAACAACTATAGAGAGGGTCGTTAGAACTAAGGTCGAAAATTAAGTAGGTGGGACCGTAAAGCGTACTACATGAGACATATATACAATTTATTCGTCCCACTGTTATATCTTGGAACAGCATGAGGAAAGGATTAAAACTTGGTCAGGAAACAAGGTACATTCCGAGATCGAAAACGAAGGGCTGGACGTATGTCTAAAGAGTCCTCTGTCCATTCCTCCAGACCATAAAGCGAGAGAAATTCTTAAAAGGTGTCAAACAACACTAGGTGTGTCAGTTTCCGAAATCGTATCAATTACTTCGTCAACAAAAAGACCTTAAGGGAAGGAAAGAGATACTAGGTTGTTTACAACCGTTAAACTAGAGACCAAGGAGACGGAAAAGATTTGGGTCGAACATGTAAACCTTCAAGAGTCAAGTGTATGACAACTTCGGATCGAACTTCCTAAAACTGGTATTGGAATGATCGTACACTTTACTCGTGTTTACAACCCATCAAACTTGTAAGAAACCGTGACAGCACGAAATCCTAACTTCTTTGATAGAATTATTGAAATTGAGTTGTTACGTGTCTTTTACGAAAGACAAGGGGGAAATTTTGTAACTGTCTACGAATACAGTACTTCTTTCTAGTACCGATCATCCGATGAGACTATACTGAAACGTGTAGATATAGGTAACTGGCTCAGAGTCCGAATGATTATTAATAAAAGAACTTATATAAAAACTGTTAAGATGAATATAATATTAATGTGTTAAATTAATTTAACATATAGTGTTCTTAATCCTAGTGTTATTGTTTTCCCCAAAGATACTTTTGATTCGACTAGTGAAACGTTTTTTTTTTAGTCATTCCCCCCTTGGGGGGGGTTTATACGATAGTGTAATCAAACCCCATACTGTCGTCATTTTATAACCCCCTATTTTTAGACCTTCCTAAGACATGAGTTTAAAAAGATACAATTTACTTCTTTATGACCGTTAGTATCTACTACGTAATACTCACCCACAGTCTCTTCTTTTTACCTTTGTGGTTAGTCTTCGGGAATGAGTTTTTGGGAACTGGAACGTAGTTTTTGAGGTGTATACTTATCTTTATATATACAAAATACAGTTTGATTTTTCAAATTCCACAAACACACGTTTATATGTATGAATAACACTAAGGACGAAACCGTATAAAATAGTCAATTGACTGGTTGTTGGTGGAAACTGGTGTAATCTATTGTCTAAGATGGATTACATGCGTGTATAACTAACAAATGAAGTTTTTTTATATCCGATATGTTAATTCCGAAGTCTCTTCCTATTTGACCTTCTTTTATGTCGTATAATAATTGTTATCGTATTATCCTCTAAAATTAAAAAGGAATATGAACAATGTAAAAGGTCTCTTTATGTTATGTGTAATATGTGTTACGGTATGTTTCTCAAAATATCTACGAAGAGGACAAAGGTTACGACTAAGGGTGTAAGTTTTATGAAGAGTGCGAGGGGAGTCCTTTAACAAGAACTTCAGTGTCTCTTATTAGTGAGTGAGAAGACCGAAATACCAATACGGAGTAAAAAATTAAGGTTTTATACTGGTATGATCAAGGTCGTCGATATTGTTTTGTCGTGTCAGACCCTCCGAATCTGTTACCCCTAAATAAAGAGTGTCAAGATCTCCGACCTTCAGACTCTAGTCCCACGGTCGTACGAGTCCAACACCATTCTGGAGAAAAGACTAAACGTCTACCAATGGAAGAGAGACACAGGAGTGAACTGTCTCTGTCCCTGTCTCTGTCTCTCTCTGGACAGAGAAGGAGAAAGATATTTCGGTAGTCAGAATATAATCCTGGGGTGGGAATACTGAAGTAAATTGGAATTAATGAAGGATTTTCGAGGTAGAGTTTTATGTCAGTGGACTCAGTGCACCCCTAGTCCCAATCGGCAAGTTGTACACTTAGTTCTAACGGCCCTCTTTATAGTTATTGGAGTTTATACGTCTACTGTGGTAGGAATACCGTCTTTCACTTCTCCTTGATTTGTCGGAGGACTACTTTCACTTTCTCCTCTCACTTTTTCGACCGAATTTTGAGTTGTAAGTTTTTTGTTTCTAGTATAGTGGGTCAGGGTAGTGAAGTACCCTTTATCTACCCCTTTGTTACCTTTGTCACGGTCTGAAATAAAAGAACCCGAGGTTTTAGTGACGTCTGCCACTGACGTCGGTACGTTAATTTTCTACGAACGAGGAACCTTCTTTTCGATACTGTTTGGATCTGTCGTACGATTTTTCGTTTCTGTAACGGTTGTTTCTAGGTAGATCAGTTTCGATACCAAAAAGGTCGTCAATACATACCTACACTCTCAACCTGGTATTTCAACTCGTGACTTCTTGACTATGAAAACTTGGTACCACAACCTCTTCTGAGAACTCAACTCTTCTGAGGAACCTGATGTTCCTCCAGTTTGGTCAGTTAGAATTTCCTTTAGTCAGGACTTACAAGTGACCTTCCTGACTACGACTTCGATTTCGAAGTTATGAAACCGGTGGACTACACTTCTTGACTGAGTGATCTTTTCTGGGACTACGACCCTTTTTACCTTCCGTCCTCCTCTTCCCCTGTTGCCTCCTACTCTATCAACCTACCGTAGTGGCTGAACTACCAGTACACAAACTCGTTCGCGACCCTCAACCACTACCTGTCCCTTCGGACCGTACGACGTCAGGTACCCTGACGTTTCTCAGCCTGTGTTGACTCGCTGACTTGACTTGACTTTCACTTTCACAATCAACGAGTCAGCACAGGCTGAGAAACGTCAGGGTACCAGTCAGGTACCTTAAGAGGTCCGTTCTTATGACCTCACCCGACTGTAAAAGAAGAGGTCCTCTAGAAGGGTTAGGTTCCTAGCTTGAACCCAGAGGGTGTGACGTCCGTCTATGAAATGGTAGACTCGATGGTCCCTTCGGGACGTGACTTGACTTGACTATACTTAGACCACCTCCCCTGTATAAAGTCAGGTATTGTTACTGGGTTGAACTATTGGGTGAAAGCAATGGTATGAACGAAAAATTCTGAAACATGAGAAAGGTTGTAATTTAGGTGAGAGTTGAATACTTCTAGACACTCAGTAAAACCTTTCTTCCGGTTTTTCCTCAAGGTTTTTACAGGACTTTTGGACGCATATCCTCCTCCGTCGTGCGGTACCACCCGTCGTGTTCTTACACCGGGGACTTCGGTCTGTGTGCACCTAGATCCAGACTGGGAGAAGAACAATCTCCCCACTGGAACCCGTCTGAGAAATTAGAGAGACTCGGAAGTCAAGGAGTCGACGCTTTGTCATGACGGTCTTTAGTTTGTGTTTTCCCGGTGTATAATATACTAAAATAAAGATACTTTACAGATCTTATCCGTTTAGGTATCTCTGTCTAACCATCAACGGTTCCTAACCCCTCTCCCCTTGTCCCTCACTGATGATTAATCAAACCCCAAAAGAGAACCCTTCCTACTATTATAAGACCTTAATCTATCAACACTACCAACATGTTGTGTCACTTATATAATTTTTGGTGACTTAAAATGTCCCATTTAAAAGACCGGATATATAACTAGGAAATTGTCTTCCTAGTATTGTTCGTAGATAATTACTACTTTGATAAGTACAGTTTATGGAATATGTTATAGACCAGGTTTCCTTCTCGAGTTCTTTACAACTGACAAATGTCCAACTGGTACATTAAATAGTAGGTTTAACCCTGTGAAAACTCCCAACTACCCCGTGATCATTAATAATATAACAGTGTAGTCCACATTTGGTCCTGACCTGTTTGTGACAGGACCCGTTTAAGACTCCCTACCAGTGGATCGATAAACGTAAACCTGTCGAAACCCAGACAAAACTGCTCCCGTCGTAAATAAACTTATAAGTTCTAGTCCTTATAATTCTTAGTGTCTGTACTGATAATCAAATAGGTGTTTCTGTGGGTACAGACTACTAGTAAGGAGATCGTCGTTCACTTACTCAACGGAAAGTCAGTAAAAGTGGGACTAAGGTGTAAAATTATCCATGTCGAGTTGGTATTGTTGGAGTGTTTTTCGGTCCCTACCTCTCTTGACGGAGTGGTCAGAATTGGAAAAGTGATGATTTGTGAAATTTTCAGTTGGGGAGTCGAGAGGAACTCGAACAAAAAGAGGTAAGAAATAACAGACAAAAACGAGGAAAACAAACGGACAACATTAAAGGGGGTCGGCTCCGAGGTCCGAATGAAAACTGCGTAAGCGGGAAAAGGACGAGGGATGCGGAAATGAGAAAACACTGGGAAAAGATGATGAGAAAGTCAAGTTGTGTGGAATGACTCACGGACAAGACACGGTCCATGAAAGGACCTGAGGTCCCTATGACTCCACTTGTTCTGAGTCCGTAATGGTGGCTCCTTATGTATCCGACCGTCCGTTCCGTCCGCGTAGGCGTCCACTAGTGACACTAACCCCGAGTAGTTCCTACACACGTTCCCCATTACACTGTAGTGGGGATCTTCCATCGATTGGGTCTCGCCGCCCACTCCCCCATCGTATTACCTAAGAAGTGTCTCCCCTGTAAAGTAGGTTTTGTCCTTCGTTCTCAATCTCAATCGGTCCACTTCTCCTCCCACTCTCTTCCGACAGTCTCCGTCTTCTCTAATCATTTGGACGACACTTGTTACTCCGACAATCGTCACACCGTAAGGATTTCTCATTCCTTCCATGTCCCTGACCCCTTCACTCTCCTTGGAGTGGTTCTGCCCGAGGAGCCCAGTCCACTTCGGTATATGGACTTCCGTCCCGAGCCCACCTCATCGACTTACTTAAAGTCGTCCCCTAACTATCCCGATCTCAAGACAAAACCTTTGTGGCAGGACCGTCATCAATCCCGTCTCGCAGGGTTTGTCCTTTCACGTATACTTAGTGGACCTCGAGAACAATTTTTACGTCTAAGTCTCAGTCAGTCACACCCCACCCCGGACTCTTTGATGCACAGAGTGCTCGAGGGTCCCCTCTGGTCACGACGTCCACACTCCTGATAGGAACCTTCTTGCTTTCACCCTCCTCACCTACCTCCTCCCCCGTTTTGGTCGCTGCTCGGTTGGTCCGTCCCGATCGCGTAGTCAAGTCTACCTCTTCTAGTAACGCACCTGCTCCCGTCACTGACACTCTACTCTTTCTCCGCTTTGCCCTCTGTACACAGGTCCCATTGTTCACGTCAACTTCAACTTTCCAGTGTCTCTCCCTCTCCGGACGTATAGGTCCACGAGAGAAACGACCGAGGGGAAAACGGAAATCCGTCTCAGTCCCAAATGTATAAACAAACAAATGATTAACCGAGAGGTTGGTGTACATGTCGTTCCTGGCGTACTCTTCCGAGTTGACCGTCACGCTTCGTAGGAATGTTGCACTATTGAAATGTATTACACTGTACTATTCGACCCGAAGCGAACGGAGTAAGGCAAAGGTGGTAGGGAACAATGACACAAGAAGGGAATGGGTGGAGAAACTCTCCCCCCGACGACCCTTGTAAGGAGTGGGTACTGCTGTGCGAACTCGGAGAGGAAACTGTGAAGGATGGGAAACCTTTCTTTTGGTGTCGAACAGTCTAGTTCTCGAAAGACGACTGTATTTGTATATTTAATAGAAAAACTGTGGGGTAGAGACTACACAAGGACCGAAGGAAAATCTCAGTGGATGGACCTTTAATGAAAGTCAGAAAATACCTCGTCGACTCTCGAAACGGTACACAATAGGGTAACCGTTGAATGGGGTTAGTGGGGGGGGGGGTGGGGCCGCGACCGCGTCTCAGTCAAGTAGGTCTTCGGATTCGTGTAACGGTGAGTCGCAGAAATACCTCTGTTATCACTCGATCAGGGAAGGTCGGTGGGACTACCGATTAAAGGTAGAGAGGAAAACGAGAAGTGTAAGACTTAGGACTTACCGTAAAACCTCGAGTCTTAGTTCACCTCAACAGGTCACTCTTCTAGACTGAACACGACTCGTCTTATCATTTAAACCGTTATAAAAACTAAAACCATGATAAATCACTTGAGGGTCCGTTTTAGACAAAAGTCACTAGGACTAAATTAAAGTCGTTATATTTCTTTAGCACAAGACGTAGAACCAGATGTAAGGGAGTGGAGGTAGGTCGAGAGATAAATATTCCTTGTTATCCGTGCGTGGAGGAAACGTCTCAAACCTGGGAAGGGTTCCTTCCCAGGAAGGAAGAGGAAAGGATAATAGACGTCCGATGTAGGTCTCTGGAGTCTTGGGAAATCCCCAATTTGGGGTCCTGATGAGGAAAGTTTCCCGACAAAGTAACAAGTAAATTTTACGTTTATAAGACTGTAACGTTGTTCGTTGTCTTTTTACTTTGGGTATAGTATATGTAGATGGTTATGTGAGTCTGTGTTGGTCAAAAGATTTTTACTTCAACTTCTCTAAAGGGTTTGAATGTGACACATTTGGTGGGCCCCTTGATCCTTTGTCTCGAGGAAGCCCCGTCCCGTCTTCTTTAATAACCGGTTCGATATTGGAAGGACCTCCCAACTTGAGGACCATTTTTCTCTTGACGACTCTCACCACTCTCCGATTAATGGTCCATCGACGTCAAGTAAGATTTTACCTCGGGAGAGACGTCCGTCAGATCAAAAAGTCGTAGACCACCTCTCGTTCCACGTCAGTCTGTGTAGTTTCTTGTTTCTCATTCATCCTTCAGTAGCCTCCGGGAAAGGGGTCTCGGGTCTCCTGAGTCGTTATTTGGGGCCTCCCTTCGTGTCAAATTTACCCATGAATTCTAAAGGACTACCACCATTCCTCTCTCTTGTTCGGAACATCAACACACACGTGCACACTTTAAGTGTGGTTTAATGTTGACCAAAAATAAAATAAAGACTTTTGTATTTCGTCAAGTTTCATGACGGACACACTAGTTACCTTCCAAATTTCAACGAACTCTATTTGACGAGTCTTTCTAAAGGCCGGGTGCACCGATAGGATCCCCCCAGGATCTTCTTAGTTGGACTCGTCGACGGACTGGTGATGAGAGAAAAAAAGATAACTTCACATCGACTAAATGCTACAACGCAATTAAAGACGTCAAGACACTTTACTAAGTCAATATGGACATATGGTGGGAGAAATGGACGTCGGTACAACTATGACTGATTTGATACAAGTCGTCCCTTGAGACCTTAGTCTTTCGAGTACATCCGGGACTATCTACTATGATGGATCGTCTATGGGAAAAGTTCGAGATTCCCTTACTACACAGTGACGGACTCCGGAATCCAACCGGACCGTCACTGGACCTGTACAACGTAGACTAAGTATGAGAAACGACCTACCACAGATTCTCTGAGAGTAACGAGTCCTAATGAGAAGTATGTTTCCTTTCTCTTTTTTTTTATTTTTGTTCTAATGGAGGGATTATCGTTAGAACGGGGATGAGGACCCTGTAACTTTAATGACACGGATATAACCTTTCCGACAAGTTTTCACTGTCACATTATTATCGTAAGAGTTCTATCACGAAGGTTCAGGACAGCTTTAATGATCGATGAGCCTATTAATTTTGTTAATATTAACAAACAAAGGTGCATTACGAAATCGTGATTTAGGTGCACGACACGCACTACGTGTTGACCTAAGGTTTACCATCAAACTTAAAAGAAAATTTGAAGTCCAACTATTTTGTAAGACACATATAGATTGTTAGACTCTGTAAGCCCTGTGTTGTCCCTAGTAAACTACAGTGTATTAGGCCCGGGAAGTAAAATTGTTCACCCCTCTGACTCTAGGTCTGTTCCCTTCTCTGAACAGGTTTCCAGAAGGTCGTCCAATATCGTCTAGTCCAGAAGACCGGAGGCCATTACCCGAGTAAAGTAATGTGGTCTGCAGAAATGACTTTATATTTCCCTTTTGATTACAGATCCACATACTTCCTGTTCTTTCTCTACTTGTGGATTTGAACAAGGAAATTCAGTGAGAAAGGAAAGTACAAATGACAAAAAAAGAAATAGTAGAAAAGAGTGGAAGATTGACATCACGATTAAGTGAAGAGAGAGGACGAATAATGAGCACAAAGAGGGAGAAATCAAAGGGAAAGGAACTAACAAGATGTAAGGACGGAGAAGAAAGATCTTAGTCAAAACGAAGTAAATATTTCACAAGTGATACAACGGGTCGTTCTGACACTCGTGTAACCTCCGGTAAGACAAGACTGTCCAACACTTAAAGTTTCTTTGAGATATTTCTTGGGTAATTTCTTATTATTACGGAAAATTTTCCCGATGAATTATCCTCCGGTACTTTGGGTCACATAGTCCCAGTGACATCACTTAGACACAACCGACTTGTCTTTTAGAAAATCTTTTTATAAAGTCTTTGATAGGGTTCATTTTAACCTAGTTCTCTGTGCACACCTCGACTCCTGAGATATTCTTTCATTATAAAGTTACATATTTTATATGTAGTTTTACAATTTTCAGACCTACTACTCTAATAGGAACGTAAAATAAAAGAAGAAAAACGAAAGGTCTTATAAGATTACTTAAATATAAGATAGTGTATTACCTTCGACCTAAACTTTTGACCTTTTTTTTGACCTCTTTCTGTTTATGGTATACTATAGTGACTAACACCTTAGATTTGATACTGTGTTTACTTGTATAGACACGTTGTCTTTGTCTGAGATCCTACATCTTTTGTCTGAACACCAACGGTTCCTCTTCCCCCAACCCCCTCCCTACCTTACCCTCCAACCCCAATCGTCTACATTCGAAAATATATATCTTACCTATTTGGTGTTCCAGGATGACATATCGTGTCCCTTGACATAAGTCATAGAATACTATTTGGTATTACCTTTTCTTATAATTTTTTCTCATACACATATTGACTTAGTGAAACGAGCGATATGTCACCATTAATTATGTTGTCACATTTAGTTGATGTGAAGTTAAAATTTTTTCTTGGATTCGTAGTTTAAAACTTTTTGTTTTACGTGGAGATTTCCTGAAAACTCAGCGTTTTACTCACCAGTACACTCGGTAGTGAGTCCGATTAGACGGACAGACTTCACAGAGTGAGGGGGTGGGAAAGTTGTGGGGGTACCAATCGGTCCACACGCACGAACAGTTGTGGACACCTGATCCAAATCCCTGGTCGAGACGGGGCGTCGTTCTTCAGATATTCTCCGACTGTGAGTTAAACCGAAGAACGGTTCGAGGTGAGACCGTCTTCAGTGAATCCTGGACACTAAAGTAGGGAGAAAGGGATCGTCTGTAGACGGACTCAAGAACTGGGGACAAGTGCATCAGAGACAAACCCAAGGCCGATAAACCACGACTGAACCTCTCCGTTATCGGTGTCCGATCTGAGGTGAGTCGATCGAGACAAGAGGGGGATTGACCAGTGATGGAGACGACACGTGTAGTATCCACGAAGTACTTGACACCAAATCGTTATATTGAATTAAGGACTCACACGTACCTCGGAAAATGGGAAAAGAAGGGTCTATGGGACCGTATGTCAGTGCGTTCAGGACTCACGATTGAGTGAGGACACCCGTAATCCCATTGGACCCGAGATATTGGGTTTCGGATTCTCAGTGTATGTAGAGAGTCGGACCGAATCAGACCCCGACTAGTTAGGGTCCAAATGTCTTGAGACTGTAGGAGGGCGGGAGGTGTTCCGATGAAGTTATACCGACTAGAAACCAATCCCACACATTGAGTTTTGTCAACAGACGCTACGAGATCGACATGACTCCCTGTTCCTATTGGTTCCGGTCTCTTTAAAATTAAGTATACAAAATGATCTGTGACGTATAGTTTTTAAGATTACATCTTTTTCTTTGTCTTCCGGGTCATATTACACGTTTAACATCTTAACACCCGTGACCTCTTCCCGCCTCACCGTCCTTAATACTGAATGATCGGAAGTCACCCTTTGACCAAGGTTCCCTATGATTGGAAACACAGAATTTTAATCAACGTGTAAGGGTCACGTTTAAAAGGTTATGGAAAGAGGAGATTAACGAATCCCCCTTAATAAACAAGTCTTCCTAGACCAATTTGACTGAGTAACGATAAATATTTAGTTTTGGTTTCTATAAGGAGAAAAGACTTACAAATTAAACTATAAACGAACAGGGTCGAATGTTCCGAGATTAGGTGTAAGGAGGTTTATGTTTTTACTTGTTTGTACAAATACCACCGTGGGTGTCTGCCTGAACCCCTCGGAAACATCCGATAATCCCCACCTCATTTGGAGAGGAAACAACTTGGAACCCTCTCTGACTAATCTTGTAAAGAGTAGAGACCGTTGGGGTAAAGTCAGTCACTCCAAGGACACTGGTGTGTCAAAATGAACCCACATCCCTCTTCCTTTACCGTTGGGTGAGGTCACAAGAACGGACCTCTTAGGGTCCCTGTCCCCTCGGACCACCCGACGGCATATACCCCAGCGTGTCTCAACCTGTACTGACTTTGCTGAATCGTCGTCGTCGTCGTCGTCGTCGTCGTCGTCCCGACCAGGTCCCTTTGACAATATTATTGTGTACGTAACAAACACGGTGTGGGGGGAACTCAATTCTGAAACGAAGGATCTTACAGAATAATCGATTGACTATAAAATAATCGATTGAGTAACCTCGTTCCGAATCGACGGACCACGACATTTATTCTCTTAAGTAAGAAGTATCGATAACTCGTAGATGATACATAACCCAATTGATATGATGTCTGGTGTATCTGACAGCGACTACAGTGACTTAATCTTCTTGGATAACACAGGAAAACCCACGTTTAGAGGGTGAGGTGTATCTCGGGGTTTCTCCCTGGATAGAAAAAACCGGAGTACGTTAAGCGTCTACGAGATATGGAATAGAAAGATTGGGGTAGGTACAGAGACTCGACAAAGGTAACAAGTAGACAGGGGACTTTCGAGGGGTTGTCGAGAGTGTTCAGGAGAAGTGGGTTTCAGTCGAAAAGGGACTTTGTCGGTTAGGACAACAGACGTAATGGTGAGGGTTGTGTGTGTTCTCGATCGACTATTTTACACTTTACGGTTCTACTGAGGTTTTACCACCGAAAACTTTTTGTTCGGAATTTCTCGAATATCACCAGCTCATGTACCCGAGAATTGAGTGTCGCGGGGTAAGTTTAGGACAAAGATGGTGAATGATGAGACACTGAGACCCGTTCAATGAAGTAAAGAGACGGGTCAAACGATTAGACAGTTTACCCCTATCACTACCGTGGATGAAGTAACTCCCAGAGTTACTTAATCATGTACACTTTAAATGTAATCACGGACACAAGAATCAGTGAGTCAGTACAGGTCGAGAAACGCTGGGGTACCTGACATTGGGTGGTCCGAGGAGACAGGTAACCTAAAGAGTCCATTCTTATGACCTCACTCATCGGTACGTGAGGAGGTCCCCTAGAAAGGTTTGATTTCTAGTTTGAGTGTAGAGGCCGTGGAGGACGTGACGTCCGTCTAAGAAATGACGACTCGGTACCTGTTTCGGGGTATAATCACGGATCATTTACTATTTGTAAGAAAAGCATATACAATCAATAATAGTAACGACAAATCCAACCTTTCCTTAACTCATCATTGACACCCTATCACCCGTTACCTCAACTATAAACTCTTGTCCGTGGTAAAACTCTTTTCGGAGATAAAACTGATGAATATACCGTCGGTAAAATTTCACTTTAAAGAAAGTGACAAAACAAAGACTCGAAAATGGGAGTAAGTCTTTCAATCATACGAGTAACTTTTTAGACCCATTTTTTCTTTGTCTTTTCGTTCTTCTTAATTTTACGAATATTAGGGTAGGTAGTTCTCTGTTTGTCATCATCCTGGAATCCCATTTCGAAATAACTCCATTTCTTAATAACTCTATTAAGAGTTACGTGTCGGTGTAAAACCCACTGGTTAAAAAAAAAATTGAATCATAATATAATAAATGTAATGGTAAACAATCATATACCCTTTGATGGAATACCCTGTACATTTAACAAAAGAGGAAACTTGATGACGTTTGTTGTGATTCTATTTGTCGAATCATGTGTTTCTACATGTAGGTAGAAACATGTGTTGGAATTAGTAAAGGAATCCTAATCAAAAAGGGTTTTAATTTGGGGAATCGGATAAATCCAACATGACGGTCAACAAACTCTGAAAATTAATTTATGGTTCTACAAAATAAAGTCACATTTTAGACTTAATTTATGACTTTATGTCTGTGTATGGCACCTTTTCTAAGTACTATCACTACCCGGAACGAACCCTTTCGTCACTTTCCAAAAACGATGACCTATAGTCTTCGGACCTCCGTCGTCCGACATCCCCTTTCTCGACCCCGAGAGGACTGAGTTCATGAACGAACGTCAACATACCGGTACCTGAGTATCAATTGGAACGACTTGGAATTAAAGAAGTATTCCTTCTTAAGGAAAATACAGAACCGGGTACGAATAGTGAGGGTAGAGTCCCGAGTCAGAGAGTTGAGCGAGTGTCGTGAGAGACAGGAGTCAAAATTCTAGACTAGTCTGGCTCGCAGAGGTGTCTAGAAAGGGATATTGAGATGAAAACAGACCTGGTTTGAAGTTGAAACGAGGGAAAGTAAGGGGATTGTACAGATTTATTAATCATGGACAGTGATCCCGAGTCCAATCTGTAGTAGAGGGAGGTTTTTTCGATTGATAAGTGAGTAGTGTGAAGTCAGACCCAATGTACGGGGAGAGGACAATACGGTAATTTTGTGAGAACCGGTGACAGTAAACATATGTAGTGCGACATCACATGTACTAAAATACAAGACAAAGAAGGTGATCTGATACTCCAGAAACTCCAGTCCATGATAAAGAATAAAAAGAAACGTAGGAGTAATCGGTTCGTCACTCCCGAGTATCCTTGAACAATTTACTCACTGCTTACTTACTTCGTCCCATTAGTATGGATAAATTGTGTGAATAATTGATTACTAACATACTTTACTATATTGACCTTTAAGGACCTCACCTCCAGTCTTTTAACATAGAGTATCGCTATTTCCATTAACTGTCATTGAAACACTGGGTAGAACACTTTAGTAAATTTTATAAGACTCACACTTAAAGACCTCTTAAAAACAGAAACGAATTCAGACAACTTTCCACTTAAAGCAGTAGTATCTTCCTTAGAGTCTCCTGTTTCCTGGAGAACAAATTCTGTCGATTCGGGTCGCTAATCACCATTCCGCGGTACGGATTCACGAAGGTCCCGGACCCCAGTCGAGCGGGTCTGTCTGGAGGGGAGAGACCGGGGTGTGGAACCTGGGTCTTCAGTTCCTCCTTAACCCATTCCTCTTTCTGTCCCTCATTTCTTTTCTTCCGACGTTATTCTAAGACACCCCCATTATTAACATCGAAAACGTGTCGTCGACACAAATCTTGTCTGTTCGATATGTTGTCTCAAGTTGTCGGGGGTCTGACCGAGACGGGACCTGCGGACAGTGAAAAGTAAGAAGGATTCGAGACATTGGAAGTCGTCTAGAAAGGACACCACGGAACAGGACCGTGGAGTAACCGGTCAAGGAGGGATGGAGGACACCATGGTCACTAGACAAGTCCCACCTAGAGAGGCGTCATCTTGACCAGATTGGTTTACAAAAAGGTGAAGACTGTCAAACCGGGTGTTAACGAATCACCGTGGGTCTTAGTGTTTCCGGTCGGAACGAGAGACGACGACCCTATTGTACGAGGTCCAGGAAAATCCTTTAACGACCCAGTCAGACCGGTGGAGGACCCACCAAGACGGGGAGTTCAGTTCGGGAAAACTGGGGTTCTGTGACCTGAGTCGAGTCGGTCAAATTTCTTAAAGAGTCAGAGATTCAACGTTAGCCTGAAGTGACAGAATTTGGTGTTCGAGACCGATTCGAGAATAATGACATTATATAACATAAACACTGTCCAGTTTATTCCTACGTTTATGTCTCATTGACTGTAAATTATTTTTCTCTCTTTGAGTAAACCCCTACCTGTATATGTGTGACGATATAAATTTTACCTATTGGTCGTCCTTGGATGACAGATCGTGCCCCTTGAGACGGAGTACAATTCACCGTCGTGCCTACCCTCCCCTCAAACTCTCTCTTACCTATGCTCAGGGGAATGACAAATGGACTTTGATAGTGTTATAACAATTAACCGACATGGGGTTATGTTTTATTTTTTAAATTTAATTTTTTCTCTCTCGCTCTCTCTTTGAGGATATGTTAGGTCTTCTTAGAACGGGAGTTCGTTCAAAGTGAGACTCTCTTCGAGACGTCTCTCGAGATCGAGGTCCCATCCCTCGGAGTCGACTTCCCCACCCTTCCGGGGTTGATGGACTGTGAGAAGTGTCTCTAAGGGCGCTCGCGTTTGAGCTTGATTCTGGGTCGACGGAGGTTGGGTCGAGGTTTCTGTCAAGGGGTCAGGGGTGGAGGTCGTGGAGCTTACAAGAACCGAAGTCTGAGGAAGAAGGACAGTCGACACCCCGACCCTTCTCTTCCCCTTACGCTTCCCACCTCATTTCCTTCCGAACTCAGGTCCGGAGAAGAGACTCGAGTTCGTAGTCCTCCTGTCGGACCGTCGGTCTACTGGTACCTTCTATATTCCGGGGATCTTCCCATACTGTCCGCTGTGGATTTGGTGTAAACCGGGTGACGAGGTAGACCGGTGACCGGTCTGTTTCTTGTTCGGGAAAGAAAGAAAGAGTCAAGTTAAATAAGAGACTTAGTTGTTTGGAATCCGACACTCCCCGTTTCGTTTGAGTCCTTAAATTTGTTTCCGTAAGTAGGACGTTACTGTTTATTTAGGGACCGTTTCTTTACCGGTTGTGACCGATCGGAACCTATAATACTAAGGTCCTACAAAGGAAAGACTACACCAAGTCTTCGAGGAAACGAACCTCATGAAACATGTCCGTCTCCCGACCCCTACTCGACTATACCAGTCAGACAACCGGTCAGACCGTCGGGTGTCACTAACTCGTGGATCACACCCCGTCTGACGAACCTTGACCTCCTATACAATAGTACAGGATCTCTTGGTCCTTCGAAGTGTTGTGTGATATCGTTGGGGAGTTCAGTGTTCGGGTGATGGTTTGGTCACTGGTCAGTCCCAAAAATTAAAAAAACGTTTCACACTTAAATAAGGTATTTACACACAAAATATATGTACAATATTAAGTGTTATGTTTGGATTTCAAAATTTACGTATTAAAGTTTGTTAAGAAAAAAAATAAAAAAGTGTTTAGTTTCATATCAACTGAATGTTACAATACAATCAAAGTCCATATGTCGTTTCACTAAGTCAGTATATATATATATATATATATATACATATAAGAAAAAGTCTAAGAAAAAGTAATATCCAATAATGTTCTATAACTTATATCGAGGGACACGAAATGTCATTCAGGAGTAACCAATAGATAAAATATATCTCATCACACATATACAATTAGGGTTTGAGGATTAAATAAGGGGGGGAAGGAAAGGGGAAACTACGTTCCTCTAGTTTGGTCAGGTAGGATTTCCTTTAGTCAGGACTTATAAGTAACCTTCCTGACTACGACTTCGACTTTGAGATTATGAAACCGGTAGACTACGTTTCTTGACCAAGTAACCTTTTCTGGGATTACGACCCTTTCTAACTTCCGTCTTCCTCTTCCCCGACTGTCTCCTACTCTACCAACCTACCGTAGTGGTTGAGTTACCTGTACTCAAACTCGTTCGAGGACCTCAACCACTACCTGTCCCTTCGGACCACACGACGTCAGGTACCCCAGCGTTTCTCAACCTGCGTTGACTCGCTGACTTGACTTGGTATTTGAACAAAAGATGTAGACACTTGAACAAAGACAAGTCGATCCAAAACTTTGATCTGTCTGATCCCGAACTTGGGGTCGAGTGAGTAATTAACTTTGTCATTACATTGGAACTATTGAGTTGGAGAGACGTGGTACCAAAATGGTGGACATTTTATTTCTATTGTTGTTATAAAATCCGGAGTAGTCGAACCCTATAACGACGAATCTGTATCGTAGTCCTTACACATAAATGGCGGATTTAAACCTCGGTTTAAGGTGTTTCGTAGTCGTATCGTTTGTGGAAATATCGAGAATCATCGTGACAACATTCACAAAATGTATAATTAAGTAAATTGGAAAGATTTTTAGAATATCTCACCTATGATAAAGGTAAATTGTCTACTCTTTCGAGTCCTGTGTCTGTCCATTACCTTGATAGGAGTTATCACTGTGAGTAAACTAAAAAAAGGGTGAGTCCGCTAAACACGCTTGTAATGTATTTTATCACGTACTTTTTAAGTGGATCTTGTATACGAGAACTATTTATGATAGATACTAATAATCAGTCATCATAATAGTGATGGTAATGATAACTGACACAATCACAACGATACTCATCAATGGTGTCTTATTAATTTTTACATCAATCTGACCGGATCTCCGGTTCTACCACCTCATCTTTCTGGAACTCGAGTGGAGGAGAGTATTCGTGTGGTTTTAATGTTGATAAATATCTTGTTGATAGTTACTTTTTCTGACCTTGGATGGTCTTTTCTAGAAGATATTGATTTCTATATTTCTTCCTTGGTATCACTTTGTCTATCCTCGCCATCTCAGTGTCGTATCAGTTCTAGTTATGGGAATTTACCCGTTGGGCGTTTGTCTTCCTATTAATACTAACTTCTCCAAGAGGGGTTCTTCGGTTCCCAGATTCGGGGTGAAACCTCAGAGGTCGGGACCCCAAGACCCGACCCTTATGTTGGGGGGTCTTGTAAACCGAAACTTCCGGTCGTCTTGAATGAAAGTCCTCTCGGTATACCGACACCCTTTATCTGAGGTGAGAATTTCCCACGTGTGTTTTAGAGTGTACGAGACTTTGGGCCCCGTCTTCGTCATTACACTTTCCTCGGACCCAGTCTGGGTGGACGACTAGAACCTCTCCGAGGGTCTCTCCCTCCTCCGTTGACCTCGAGTGGGACCCCTGTACCTATATGATGGTCGAGGGTACAAAACCCTCCAGGAGGATGATGTACTGTGACCACGACCGTTTACGGGAAAACTTTAGGAGGGAGACCGAACAATCGGAGTCGTGGGTCGGGACGGGTGAGGATGGTTGGACATCTGTGGTCATGACCCTACGGAGTCCGGTTCGTAGATCGACCCGCCCCTGTGTCGGGGTGGATGGTCGTTCGTTCGACTCTGGTGTCGGTGGGGACCTATACCGGGATAGATGGTCTCCCGGGTCCTGAGTCGGGGTGTGTGGTCACGTGTCCGTGATCTGGACTCTGGGAGACCCGGGATCTCTGTCTCTGGGATTCTGGGTCGAAGTGGGTCTCCCGTCCGTGGTTGAGATCCTGACAGTCGGAACTCGTTCGGACAAGATCGGAACCCTGGTCGTCGTGAGTGATTGTCGTCCGTCTGTTGGTATCGGGGTGTCGGACAGTTGTGTCGGGTGGGTGGTTGTCTGGTCGTCACCACGATGTTTGTTTACCCGGGTCTGGGGTTAATGGTCGTCCGGTTGTGGTCGAGACCCTGGGGACCTGGGACGTCGATCTGGGGTCCTGAGTCGAGACGGATGGTCACCCGGTCGTGATCGGGGTCTTAGACCGACCCGTCCGTGGTCGGGATCCTAGAGGACCTGGGACTCAGGTCACTCAGTCGTGATCGAAACCCCGGGGTCCCCAAGGTATCGGTCGGTAGAGTACTAGACCGCGGTGGTTCATCGTTTGTCATCGGAGGTGTGTTCCGTTTCGGACCGTTGTTTGGTCTGACTCCGGATCGGTGTGGATGGTCTGGTAGGTAGTATCAGTTGGACAGTGTTGTCTTCCCACATACGTCGGTGTACCCCCGTGGGGATCTCGTATATCGAGACTACTGATCTCTCCTCGTGTAACGAACCTACGTATTCTACAGAGGATATTTTCCGGTGAAGAGGTTCTAGTCCTTTGTATTGGTTGGATAGTCTATACATTTTTATTTCTCGTTCAATCGTTTTACTCTATTGTCTCTTTGTACAGAGTTTACTTCCTTGTTCTGTTTTAAGGTCTTCTTCGTGATCGACTTCACCACTACCTGTTAAATGTGTTCTTTTTCAAGTTCCATTAACATTTCTACTAGTTTCTTAAGTCCTCTTTTTACCTACTTGTAGTTCTTCAATCCTCAAAAATTGTCTCAATCTTCTATAATTCTTGTTGGTTTATCTCTACTTCTTATGTCATTGACTTTATTTTTTATTTGACACTCCTTTATTATCATCTAATTTACTATGTCTCCTTACCTAGTTACTCAACCTTCTTTCTCATCACTCTTAGTGACTTCGACTTTTCTTTTTTCTACTTTTCTTTACTCCTGTCAAAGTCTCTGGAGATTTTGTTGTAGTTCATATGATTGTAAGTGTAATATTCCCAAGATCTTCCTTTTCTGTCTTTCTTTCTCCGTCTCTTGTATAAACTTCTATATTATCGACTTTTGAAGGGATTGTATCCTTTCCTTTGTCTACAGGTTCCTTCGTGTCTCGGGGTTTGTACTAGTTAAGTTTCTCCGGGTGTAGTCCGTGCAACACACGTCTACTGTCCTATGATATGTATCTTTTAGGGTTTCTACGGTGGTTTTTTGATAATTTTGAACAGTTGCTTGAAATGGGTATTTCAACGTAAAGATATATGATTGTTTCTTTATAATCTTTTTTCTTCATTCCTTTGTTAGGGTAAATACTGACGGGATTTTGTTGTTTGAATGGATACCCATTTTCTGGATAAGAATCTTTTGATTCTTGACTACTTGTTATGACAACTGACGTTTTTACCTACCTTTCTAAATGGTACAAGAACCTAACCTTTTCTATTATAACAATTTTACTGGTATGATAGGTTCCGTTGTATGTCTACGTTACGTTGGAGATAGTTTTATGATTATCGTAAAAGATGTCTTGATCTTACTTATTAAAATTTTTAAACATACCTTTGTGTTTCCTGGGGTTCATCGGTTTTACTCTAACTCAATCTTCTCGTCTCGACCTTAATAGTACGAGGGGACCGAAGTCTGATATGATGTTTCAGCGTTATTAGTTTTGTCATACCATGATCGCTTTGTTTTTGTTTGTTTTTTGTTTTTGGTCTGAGTGTTTAATTACCTTGTCTTATCTCTCGGGTATTTATTTGGGTGTGTGAATACCAGTTAATTAGATATTGTCTCCTCCGTTCTTATATGTAACCTCTTTTCTACCCACACAAACACGAATCAGTGAGTCAGTGCAGGTTGAGAAACACTGGGGTACCTGACATCGAACAGTCCGATGAGACAGGTACCTTTAAAAGGTCCGTTATTACGACCTCACCCAACGGTAAAGGATGAACTCCCTCTTTTCTACTAGAGAAGTTATTCCCCACGACCCCTTTGACCTGTCGATATACTGTCCTATTTCAATCTTGTCAGAGATTCTGGCATATGTTTTTATTAGAGTTTTACCTAATTTCTAGATTTACATTCTGTCCTTTGGTATTTTGAGGATCGATCTGTTTTTGTATGTCTTATGAGTAACTGTATTTTACATCGTTATAAAAAAATAGACAGAGGAGTCCTTTTCCTTTGTTTTGTTGTTCATTCGTTCACCCTGGTCAATTTAAATTTTCAAAAAACGTGTCGTTTCCTTTGGTCCCTGTTTTACTTTTAAGTCGGATGACTTACTCTCTTTTACGTTTTAGTATAAACATTTACTAAACTGGTATACCCTAATTATAAGTTTTTTAATTTTACTGAGTATATCGAATTATATTCAGTCAGTTTGTTGGGTTAAAAATTTTATTCGTCTTCTGGACTTATCTGTAAAATGATTTCTTCTACATTTCTACCGGTTGTTCGTACATTTTATACGAGTTGTAACGATTAGTAGTCCCTTTACGATTAGTTTTGTCGTTACTCCTCTGAAACGTTTCACCTAACTTTAATTTTAGTACTGACTCTCGTACCCAGTAATGTTAAATACCCGAATTTCCCCAAAGTATTAGGACTTAGACACTTTCAGACTCGATCTGAATATATGTGACTCTGTACACGGACCTGTTTATACAAGTCAATTTCGATTAAGGTCAATTCAAGTGAATTATGACACGTTGGTAAAAGGTGTTACTTTCTTTAAATTTACATCTACACTTTTCTTAAGGATTTATGTCATACATCTTTTTCAGAGAGGAAACCATCTCCGAACGTGAAAAGTAAACATGGAAAGGTTTACCTGACTTCAAAAGATTAGAGGGAGTACACAATGACTTATATAATTGACACGTGTAATTCCATCGCGATCACCATTTCTTGGGAGGACGGTTACTCCCTCTGTATTCTTGACTCATAAGTTGGGAACCCAGTCCTTCTAGGGGACCTCCTCCCGTACCGTTGGGTGAGGTCACAAGAACGGACCTCTCAGGGTACCTGTGTCCTCGGACCACCCGATGTCACGTCTCCCAGTGTTTTTCAACCTGTACTGACTTTACTGAATCGTACGTACGTGTATCAACTAAATGTCACATTAAAGACGATATGTGGTCTTACTATACACACACATATTTATATACATATATATATGTGTGTGTATATATATATGTTAAAAATGTAAGAAAAGGTAAATTCAATAATGTTTTATAACTTATGTCAAGAAACACGTTATCTCATCCTGGACAACAAATAGATAAAACGTATATCGTCACACATAGACAATTAGGGTTCGAGGATTAAATAGGAAGGGGGCAAGGGGAAACTATTGTACCTTCAATAGTACAAAATATACAGACACTCAGACAAAGACAAATTTTTATTCAATCAAACATAGGAAAAAATCTAAGGTGTATACCCACCATAATATACTACAAACGGAAAGAGACCGACTGAATGAAACGAATCATACTATAAGAGATCCAGGTAGGTACAACAACGTTTACCGTAATAAAGTTAGAAAAAATACCGGCTCATTACAAGGTGACACATCTGTATGGTGTAGAAAGAGGTAAGTAGACAACTACCTGTAAACCCAACGAAGGTACGTAACAGACAACACCTACCACGACGACACTTACAACCCCACGTACGTAGAAAAGTTTAATCTCAAAAGAAGAAAAGATCTATATACGGGTTCTCCCCTTAACGACCTAGTATGTTTTTAATTGAGTGTTACCGACTTTTATATTCTGTACTTTGACATTTTGAACATCTACACTTATATCCGTTTTTACGAGACTGTATTTAGTACAGTTACAAAAGAATCTAGTCAGAGGATTCTATTTTCTTTATTTTCATTTTTAATTTTTTTTTGTCGTTACTCTATATGACTGTTTCTGTTTATAGTATACTATAGTGAATATACACCTTAAATTTCTTTAATATGTTTACTTGAATAAATGTTTTGTCTTCGTCTGAGTCTGTATCTTTTGTTTGAATACTAATGGTTTTCCACTTATCGTTCCCAACTCTCTTTCAATCCTCGACCCCTAATTGTATATGTGTGATGATGTATATTTTATATATTTTATCCATTTGTTGTTCCTGGATGAATATCTTTTGATATAAGTTATAGAATATTATTAGATATTACCTTTTCTTCGGTTTTCTTATATATACACACACACATATATTGACTTAGAGAAACAACATGTGGACTTACATTATGTTGTGACATTTGATTGATATGAAGTTATTTTTCTGTAAATTTTTTGGTTATTTTAGTGATGTCTACCACTGACGTCGGTACTTTAATTTTCTACAAACGAGGAATCTTCCTTTCCATACTGTCTGGATCTGTCACATAATTTTTCGTCTCTGTAGTGAAACGATTGTATCCAGACATATCGGTTTCGATACCGAAAAGATCATCAGTACATACCTACACTCTCCACCTGGTCTTTCTTCCGACCCGCGGTTTCTTAACCACAAAAGGTTGATACCACGACCTCTTCTGAGAACTCTCAGGGGACCTGACGTTCCTCTAGTTTGGTCAGGTAGGATTTCCTTTAGTTGGAACTTACAAGTAACCTTTCTGACTACGACTTCGACTTCAAGGTTAGGAAACCACTGGACTACGCTTCTCGGTTGAGCAACCTTTTCTGAGACTAGGACCCTTTCTACCTTCCGTTTTCCTCTTCTCCCACCGTCTCCTACTCTACCAATCTATCGTAGTGACTGAGTTACCTGTACTTAAACTTGTTTGAGGTCCCCTATCACTTCCTGTCCCCGTGGACCGTACGATGCCAAGTACCCCACCGTTTCTCAGTCTGTACTGAATCGTTGACTTGTTGTTTTTTATATAGTGGAGTATGGACAGTCTTACCGACAGTATTTTTTCTTATCTTTATCGTCTACAACCGTTCCTATAACTCTTTTCCTTTGTCAACTTGTGACAACCACCCTCACATTTAACCACGTTGGTGATACTTTTTGTGATGACTCCAAAGAGTTTATTGATTTATATCTTGTACTAGGTAGTTAAGGTAAGGACCCATATGTAGGTTTCTTTTGTTTTATATGATTAAACTTTTCTGTATACGTAAGGTTACAAGTATCCTCGTAATTAATGTTATGGGTTCTTGACCTTCGTTGGATTCACAGGTAGTTGTCTACTTACCTATTTCTTCTACACCACACATGTGTGTGTGTGTGTGTGTGTGTGTGTGTGTGTGTGTGTGTTTATCTTATGGTGAGTCATATTCTTTTTCTTACTTTAAAACGGTAAACGTTGTTGTACCTATCTGGACCTTCCATAATAAGAATCACTTTATTCAGTCTCTTTTTGTTTGTGATATACGATAGTGAAAATACACCTTAGATCTTTACTTTCGTTTGATCACTTATATTGTGTTCTCTATGTCTGAGTATCTATGTCTCTTGTTTGATCACCAATGGTCACCCCTCTCCCTTTCCTACTCCCCGTTCTATCCCATCCCCTAATTCTCCATGTTTGAAGACACATATTTTATTCGTTGTTCCTATATAACATTTCGTGTCCCTTATATCGGTTATAAAATATTATTGAGATTTACCTCATATTAGATATTTTAAACACTTAGTGACGACATGTGAACTTTGATTATAACATTTAGTTGATACGGAATTAAATTTTCACCTGGAGTTTTTCAAAAAAAATTATAGTTTAATTTTTTACAAATCACCTACAGTAGTTTCTATTTCCTAAATCGACAAAGGTAGACGAAGGAATTTCCTTTGGGTGGTAATAAAATCCATTGAAATCTGTCAAAAGTACCTGAGAGCGTCCTAATTACTGAGGTTCCCCCTTCTTGTTTAGAGGACCCCTACGACTGATTCTTTTCCCTTTTGACGAGTCTTTTCGTCCTATTATTGGAGTCCTTCGGTGTCTCCTTCTCGTTTGGTGTCCTTTGTGTCAAGTTAAAACGGACCTCCAACCGACGTTGTAGTTCAAAATAGTTTTCTTTGAAGTTCAACTCTTACTTTCTGACAAGAGACAACCAAACGTTTCATATCTTTACTTCTCCAGACTTTCGTTCCCTCTTTCCTTAATTGTACGCAACTCGTGTAATAAACACAGTCCTTGGAATGAAGACCATAAAGTAAGTAGAAATGTTACGTAAATACTCCATGTACGATACTAATAATGTTAAAACCACTATTCGTGTGTCTGAATCCCCCCACTTCACTGAGTGGACTACAAGGTGTAGAATTTTGACAATCTCGACCGTTCCGTACGTTTGTTGGATTTACAAGTAGTTGTCTACTTACCTATTTCCTCTACACTATATATGTGTTACCTTATGATGAGTCAGTATTTTTTCTTACTTTATTATGTTAAACATCGTTACACTTACCTGGATCTATAACAGTATGATTCGTTTCATTCAGTCTGACTCTTTCTGTTTATAGTATACTACAGTCAATATACACCCTAGATTTTATACTGTGTTTACTTGAATAGATACTTAGTCTCTGTCTGTCTGTATCTTTTGTTTGAACCCCAACGAATCCCCCTCCCGTCCAACCCCTCCCTACTTAACTCTCAAACCCTAATCGTCTACGTTTAATAATATATGTCCTACCTATTTATTGTTTCAGGATGACATATCGTATCATTTGATATTAGTTATAAGATATTATTCGGTATTACCTTTTCTTTACTTTTTCTTATATATACACATATATATGTATGTATGTATGTATGTATATATATATGGGTATATTGACTTAGTGAACGACATGTTGTCTTTAATTATGTTGTAATATTTAGTCGACATGAAGTTATTTTATTAGAAAAAATTTTTAACAATCTCGTTTCTGATCTTGAGTCTAGACACGTTGAGGTCTATATAAAGAGAAAGGTGTAAGGGTACTTATACCCTTTGAGGAACGGGTAGGATTTGAAAGAGGAAAATAAGACAAGAGAAAGAACCACTTACTCCCGGTGAGTAAGTTTGGTAATAGATTCGGTCTTTAAACCTACAGTAGATCTGAGGAGTTGAGTAGAGGATATAGGTCCGACTGTAGTTTATGTCCTACGAACCCCGACCACGTGACCCTACTGGGTCTCCCTACCATACCCCTCCCTTCACCTTCCCCCCAAGTCCTAACCCTTGTGCACATGTGGGCACCGCCTAAGTACAACTACATACCGTTTTGGTTATGTTATAACATTTCTTTTTTTAATTTAAATTTTTTTACGAAGATCATTAAGATAAAGTAATTACATAAAACATAGGTAGGAAGGACAGAGGTGATAAGGGATAGTCCAACCTTAAAACTACAAACCCGTGTATAAAATCCTGTCTCCAACCGATAGATTTTAACCTCGGTAACTTGAACTTTAATAATAATGTTAAGATGGACCGTAGAGGTTGTGAATCTTGTAAAAAGTAATTTATAATCTACTCGTTCCGTTACGTGTTTAATTCCTCAATAGTCTACGATTATCGGGGTAAAACTCAAAGAATTTGAGAAATAACTAAGAGATCGTAAAAGTTCTATTTCGAGTTTGAAGTATATATATATAATGAACTAGGTTTACAAGATCGACGACTGATGGAGACGAAGTTGAACTTAAGTTCGATGCGGGGTAGAAAGACAGGTGTGAGGTAAGAAACGAGAACCACTGAAAAAAAAAAAAAAGATACTTTCCCGGTACAAGAGAAAACGTGTAACCAGAAGTTAGAAAGAAAACACATTGGTGGTATGTTGGGGGAAGTGGGATCGAGCGTGAGAAGTGGAGGAATGAATCAAGGATGAGTCGTTGAATTTATATAAGAAACCTTTCAAAAAGGACTATAGGGTTCAGGTTCATAAATCTCAACCGTCTTGATTCAGACTCTACGATTCACTGAACGGGTTTAAGTGTGTCGAACGTTCGTCGTCTCAGTTTTAAACGGAACGATATAGTCTGAGGTCTATATATAGTAAATATAGTGAGGAGTGTCGTTGAGACCCTCTAATCCCCAATTCACTAACAGGGTTCTAGTGTGTAGATTTTACCCCGTCAAAGACATTGGGGTTTAGGTCTATGTAAAATGATGTGATCTCGTTAAGGTAAGGAGCACAATCTACTCGAAACGAAATACTTCCCCTTCCCATAGATCAAACAATAACTGTTTTGATGTTTTCTAGGGAGTAGTAATGTTTAACTTTTTTTGTCAAGGACCTGTTTATAGGGTTCGTATTTATGGTGATGGTTATTCTTGTCTAGTCATCCGCTAAGAACCGAACGAATATATCGAACTTATCGCGAGTCAGGACCGTTGCGAAGGGGAGACGCAGAAAGTCTTTTACTCCGGACCACCGGAAATACTACCCGAGGGTCCCCTTACCTCATTCGACTGAGTGATATAAGAGAGTGACTCATTCGGTGATCCATGGGTGACACGACCGGTCATGTCAGTGAATCGTTAGTCCATTTACATTCTGAACTCTACAAAGTTTACAGAATAAAACTGAAATCGAAGGTCTTTAGTAGTTTTATTTTACATGAAAACCTTTAAGTGTTTGTTGTCGACAAGAAGGGGAAGTGATACGAAAATGTTTCTCTCTTGACGTCGTTCGTCCCCCGTATAGTCTGTCTTGACACAGTTGATACCACTGACCTAATAACAAAACTTTTAAGAGATAGATTTGGAGTATATTCGTTTGTCAAGTCCGAATTTTACTCCAGTGAGAGGCTCCTGTGAGTAATGACGATGACCATGCACACTCATAATCCTCCCAAGGATCAGTTCGATCTTTGGACTGGCAGAGATAAGAAAGACTCTCGAGTTTTCGGAATCGAAACCAGAATAGGAGGGAAAAAAGATAGGTCTTTACAGGGTCAGGGGTACAACTTCTCCGTTTCACTTAAATATGATTTTAGAAGTTAATAAAGATTTTAGTGATGGAATAAGACAAATAGGAGGACAAATGGGTGAGGGTAGTAGTAAGACCTGATCTCTACGACAACGATAGGTTGTCACAAGTCAAAATAGTTTATGTAACTGATCTTTTCATTTTACTCCAAAAATGATTTATGTAAAAGAAGTAACCTAATTTGAAATTACCCGTATAAGGTCGTTAAGGCCTTAGGGTATAGATAGAACGTAGGGGATTTGTGAGAACCTTTAAGTCTTTCCTTTTCCAACTGATTATGAGAGTGTTACAAGTAGATATTTATAGTTGTGGGTCACAGAGTCTAATGTGTATATGTTTCTTTGAAGTTTTTTGGTCCTGTAAAGTCCCTGGTCTGTGAGAAGGGTCATTAGATTAACTTCCGTAATCGTTTAATTTTTGTCCAGTTAGTGTTTTCCTCAAACAGTTGGTACGTTACTTTTCTCCTCCTTAGTCACTTCGAGTTCAACCGCCGAGGGTCGGTCGTGACGGGTCCGCTCTCACAAGGGAACGAGTATAACGTCTCAACTGACACGGGTCTTGTCCCGGACCTTGTATGATCTTGGAGTTGTTATTAAACAACTACTTTACTGATTTGCTTACTTATTCACTGATTTGCCACAGTCACTGTCCCGGAAACACCTCTACCTAAGTAATAGTTCGGTAGTTTGGTCTAGTATTTAGGTCAAGGAAATTTAGACTGAGAAGACAGGAAACGGTAGAATACGTTAGCTACTCTCCTGGGATCACAAGGGTTAGGATGGTATTTACCATTGTGACCGAAGGACTAAAATTTTATAGTAACAGACTGAAGTCTAGAACATCTCACGACTGTTTAGTCCGAAGACTCCGACATCAAGTCTCGGTCTAGGATCTGTGCTCGTTTGAGTATATCTACTACGATGATTCTCACCTTATTTCCAAAGACCTACAGTTAATCAGATTAGGTCCACTGGAATAAGATAGACTAGTACACACGAGAAGTATAAAGATGATGACATGAAAGACATTTTAGTTGTGATTACGGATACTACGGTAGTAAAGGGGGGGTACGTCGGTTAATAAAAGAAAAAAAAATAAAAGAATTTAAAATAGAACTTCTTGTTAACAGGGACCCTGACTGAGTACGGAACACTCTGAAGTCAGTTAAAAACATAGATTTCGGGGAGGTACACCGAGAGGAATGGACGATTACCAAGAGCAGTGATACCAAGGTTCGTAAAAAAGTAGGATCCTATGAGAATTTTTATTGTCCAAATCCAACGAAACACTTGAAAACTTAGTTAATTTTCTAAGTACGGTACCAGAGAGACTCGAGATCCTTAGCAAAAGGGTACATCAAGAAGTACATACCCGTTTCTTTATTCATAGATGGTCAACCAAGTATTGTTAGTAGTTTCCGAGTAACATACGGTTTAAGATACGGGAAACTCCCGGTACCTTTGATTGTACGTTACCGTTATAATGTCCTGAACTCTTGTTGACCCTGAAGGATTCACCGAGTCACCATTTCTTGGGTGTCCTCTACGTCTAAGCTAGGGACCCAGTCTTTCTAGGGGACCTCATCCTTTACCGTTGGACGAGGTCCTAAGAACGGGTCCTTTAGGGTACCTGTCTCCTCGGATCACCCTATGTCAGGCACCCCAGCGTTTCTCAGTCTGTACTGATTTGTCGTTGTCTTTCGATGACTGTCTACTCAGAAGTCTATGTTAACATGTACCCCAGTGTCCTTCTCAGGACTTGACTTTTGGGGTCGAGACGTAAAGATACGATACATTAGGACGGGTTCAGTGAATTCGAGGGACTCGGGGAGAGAGAATTAAACGTTTTAACCTTTTCTAAGCAGAAAACGGATGAAAGTGAGTGTCCCACCTTACCTCCTAGTTTACTTGATTGCCTACACTTTAACGGAAAATTTAAAATTTCACCATAAGTAACTCCTGGGTGATGATGACGATGGTAGTAGTAGGAGGAGTAGTAGTAAAAGTAATAGTCAGATGATAACAATTCCTCTCTCTAGGACAACCTACCGACCTACGATCGACTTCCGAGGTAAAGGGAGTTCTATTTCGACGGGTTCCCTGACGGCAATCACGATGACGATGAGAGCCATTGCGGTGCTAACGATGAATGTCTCGTCGGGAGGTGTCTCGTTTGCCCTAGTCTACGACACTGTGGGCTTAACGACCCATAGTTCAGAGAGGGTAATAGAAGGGTTCCTTGTGTTACACAACGTCGACCTTTCTCTGTCAGACTGAAGTTCGGTTTAGTACGACCGAAGTTCAACGATCTTACCCGAGGAGTCTTCCACTTAAAACACTACGATATCATGACCCGGAGGGTGGGGAGTGGGGGTAAATTAACCTAGACATAAACTTGACATGTAAGTCTTTCGGGAAGACAGTGAAAAACAGTTTCTAAAGAGAAACTCAGCGAACTTCATAGATAATTTTTGAATCGGATTTCGTCTCAGAAAACTTAGGGGTCGAGTGATTAAGTCCATGGTCTCGTGACGTTCGTATGTGGCGGTCGGACATTTACCTATTTGATGAGTTTTCTGTAAAAGGTGGGGAATTTATATCAAGGTTTTTTCTTATCCTTTACGGAGTATGGAGATTACCTTCGATAAACGATGTTTTTGTTTAGTAAGTCCAGGTACCTGGATCTTTACGGAAAACGTTTATTTTCACTTTCCCTCTCTGTCGGTTTGTCGTCGACTTTGGTACGTTGGTAGTGGGTGTTTCGTGTACTAAGTTTATTTTTACTTTATGAAGAAACTTTTTACCCAATGGGGGTGTGGGTCGTCGTCAACAGTACATTACATATTTTCTTTTGTCGGTCGTAAAACATCCTTAAAGTTTCTTTTACTTGATAAACAAGGAACAATCATCGATTACATTTATAGTCTCGTTTATCGCCGAAACTAAGGTTATTTTAACATCTTGTAAAGGTTTACGAGTATGTATTTAAGACTGTGGTTTTACATGTAGAGAATTCTAGGACCTTCTACTCGGGGTTTACTACACGAATTATGTAAACAAGAAAGAACTTCTCTACTCCATATTAACATGCGTTAGTAGTACCTCGATCCTTAATATACTTCTTGGGACTTGAAATTCATGATTTAGTTTGATTTATCGGAGAATAGGATAAAAAGAGAAAATATGAACAGTAATGAAGGACTTCAAGAGTAATGTTGACGTATTAAGATGGGGAGTGGGGGTGGGGGACTTTGGGGTATCCAAAAGAAGTCTTTTCCTCCCATCGAAAGGGGAAGAGAAAAGGGAGTCTTGGTGTCGAAAGAGGGGTGTTTATAAGTACCCCACTCTGAGTCTGTTTAATAAAGTTACTCGTTATTGTGGAAAACCCCATCCTGTTGATTCAATAACGACGAAAGAAAAATAAAAATGTTTATAAATTATATAGAAATTCTGAACGAAAACAATAGGGAACTCTTTTCTCTTGGACAAGATCTTCTTTCCAATTACCCTTTCGTACTCGATGTAACATTATAATTTTTGTCTAGAGAAAAAAGGTTTCGATTTTTGGTGTCAGGAGGAAGTAAGCCAGGATTCTTCTGTATTATAACGGTCGATTACCCGACAGGTGTTTACTGGTAATAACTTACTTATTATTTCCTTATTATCGTTACACTAAAGGTGAATGTAGTTGGTGTTTTTAGAAGACCCTTAGTAGGTTTTTGACGTGAAAATTTACATCGTAAGAGCCTCTCCGACAACCCGACGTTCGTCCGAGTCTCACGACACCCACGATACTGTCCTTTCCCCGAAAGAGTTCCTTAAAGTGAGAGTCGACCTCCGTCACGCGAGTCCAGGGGGGTGGGGGTGGGTCCGTGGGGGTGAGAGTCGTCCCGTGTGAAGACAAACGAACTTCACTACGTGTGGTTTCCCGCACACACGACGACTCACGACCACTAGTTATCGTCGACCCGCTCGAGGAGAAGCCAGTTGCAGTTTAGGTTGACCTGAGCGAGATCGGGAGAATATGAGCGAAGGAAAGAAGTTTCTTTTTATTTTTCTTTCGGAAACGTTGGGGACCTCTAAAAGAAATAAAGTGTTTTCGTGCTAAACGTTTGGGATCTACATCGAAGCTATTTGACTTTCATCCATAAGAATTTTCACCTTTCTGATTAATCTCAATCAGAGTATAACATGATCTTTAAAGTACCGACTTGATCTTTTGAAATATATATTGTTAATATTGAAAACTTAAATACACCAAATCTTTACCTTTGATATATTTTTCCTTATATACCTTTTTTGAGTGAAGGTGAGACAGGGAAGATAAGACACGTGGGTACTCCAGGGATAGTCATTGGTTATAATAATCAAAAAACAACACCAGTAAAACGGAAATCACAAATACGTTTATGACATGTTCATTTATGTTTACATAAAGAGAAAAAAATAAAATAAAATAAAAAAAATTATTAAAATTTTAGAAATTAAGAATGTACGCAAGGGTTTGTACTTGGGGGGAGGGTGGAGGGAGGGGTATTGTAGAGAGACCCAGTAGGGGTACGTGGTCGTATGCATCCATCGTACGATAACAAAACACGGAAGGAAAAGAATCAAGTATATAATAACAACTAAAGAGGAATCGACACGTACCTCTCGAAGGACTAAAAAAAAATGTCGACATATTAAAACGTGTCACATCCACTTTGTATCAAATGAGTTTATCAGTGGATAACCACCTGTACCCAGTAAAGTTTGAAAAACGACAATATTTATTTGTTCAAACTTTACTTATTAGAGTATACGTATGGTGAAATACAGTAAACATAGACATCCTATTTAAAGGTCTTCACCTTAACGTCCTGTTTCCATTATGTAACCATTAGAAATATCGATGAAGACAAAGAACGGTATTACCAACAATACTAAACTAAACACAGGGGGGTTTGAATTCACAAATTCAGGATTGGGGGTCAATGAGTCTTACACTGACATAAACGTTTATCCCAAATATTTCTCCACTAATTCAACTTTACTCCAGTAATCTCACCGAGATTAGGTTGTACTGATCACAGGAACATTCATCTCCCGTAATCCTGGGTCTATGCATGTCTCCCGTCTGGTGCACTTCTGTGTCCCTTCTCTTCTACCGACGAATGGTCTGATCCTCCCTTCCGAGTCTTCCTTGGTTGGGAAGATCGTGAACCTAGTGTCTACACATCGGAGGTCTTAACACTCTTTTTAATTAAGTTTAGTTAAAGACAAGAATATTCGGTGGGTCACAGATCATGAAACAATACCGTCTTGATGGTTGAATAAAGTTCCCAACATAGTTAAACATCAGGGTGGTTGTTACATACTCTCAAAGGTAAAAGGGGTCCGAATGGTTATCTTACACCATAGTTTGAAAAAATGAAAACGGTCCA
Source organism: Capra ibex (assembly GCA_006410555.1). Lineage (NCBI taxonomy): Eukaryota > Metazoa > Chordata > Mammalia > Artiodactyla > Bovidae > Capra > Capra ibex. Next base: position 11,405,032 of record SJYO01029184.1, on the reverse strand, counting down.
ACTATTCGCTCTTTTTCTTAGAGTGACATCAAGAGTTAAACTTAAAAAGCATAATACTCTTTTCAACTCGTTGAAAAGTCTCCAAGTCCCAATAAACCATAAGAATAAAATATATTTGATTGAAAGGTACATCAAGGTGTGCGAAAAACTTCTTTTATAACCAATGGTAGGGAAAGGGAGTTAGAGACCCTAGATTTAAACGGGAGACACTATACTTAATGTTTATAAAAGGGGTGAATAGGAAATAGAAACGAATACCCCATGTACACACGACAACAAATGATACTCCTAAAAAAAACACTTCACTTCACTTTATACACTTGGTCAAAGATTTACCGGAGACCTAAACAGTATTAATCTTTCCGGACTAAGTGAAGTTACAAACGACAATCATAAAATTACCAAAGTCTAAAATTTGAATTTAGAAACTAGATAAATCTAAAAGAGAACTATATACCATACTTCATACCTAGTATAAATTAGTAAAACGCTTATCGATGAGTCAACAGGATTACAATAACTAATCTGTAAAGTAAAAATGGGAGTAACTAAACTCTTCTATGGAAATAGTATATAATTATTAAACGATATACGTAAACCCAGATAAAAACCTAAAAATGAATGAAGGTACATGATCAAAGTGTAGTAAAATTAAAAACTCCGAGATCTATTACAAAATTATAGGTTGTTCCGAAGAGATGTGGTATAACGAGATATAAATGTCTCAAAAGGGACGATAAGAACGAATGAATAAAAAGATATATTCGAACAAGTCAAAGTCCTTTTCTTAGTCCAAATAAATATCTCTACACAATTTCCATAAATAAACACCTTTTGAATATAGAAAGACTACCACTCAGAAGAATAGGTACCCCACACATACAGATAAACAAGCCCAGATGAAAATATCGGAAGAAAAGATCTTACAACATAAATTATATTTAAAATTTTATATGTATTTTGGTTTCTCAAATCATGTTATTTGAGGGTATGTAAATAGTAGATCTAATTGTTGACAATACTCTCCTCAACAAAGTAGGGGGTTTGAGTATGTCACTACAGAATTGGGAGTCATGGAGTCTTACTCCGATATAAACCCCTATCCCGGAAATTTCTTCTTTCAAGTTTATTCCGGAAATCCTACCCGAGATTAGGTTAGACTGACCAGAGTATACTTTTCTTTTAAAAATATGTGTCCTCTCTCTGGTCCCTATGTGTGTGTGTGTGTGTGTGTGTGTGTGTGTGTGTGTGTGTGTGTGTCCTTTTAAGTCCACTCCAGTGTCGCTCTCCCGTCGGTAGACGTTCGGTTCCTGTCTCCGGAGTCATCTTCGGTTTGGACGGTTACGGAACTAGGACCTAAAAGTCGGAGGTGTTACCACTCTTTAAAGACAAATGTGGTGCATCATACCATAAAACAATACCGTTTTAACTATGTTTAAATAGCCGCTTAACTATGTTTATGATAATTCTAAAACGCACGCGAGAGAGAGAGAGAGAGAGGGGAACGAAGAAAGAAAGTACTTGATAAAATAAAAAAAATAAAAAAATAAAAAAAAACAAAAAATTAAAAAAAAGAAAAAAAAATAAAAAATTTAAAATTTTAGAAATTAAGAATGTACGTAAGGGTTTGTACTTGGGGGGAGGGTGGAGGGAGGGGTATTGTAGAGAGACCCAGTAGGGGTACGTGGTCGGGGTTCGTACGACATAGGACGTCACCTGTATCTGACCGCTAAGTTAAGAATGTACTATCATATGTACAATCTTACGGTAAGAGGGTTTAGTAGGGTGGGAGAGAGAGAGGGAGACTCAGGTTTTCAGGCAATATGTGTAGACACAGAAAAAAGGACAGAACGTATGTCCCAGCAGTAACGGTAGAAGGATTTAAGGTATATATACACAATCATATGACATAACCACAAAAAGAAAGACCGAATGAAGTGAGACATATTAGCCGAGGTCAAAGTAGGTAGAGTAGTCTTGACTAAGTTTACTTAAGAAAAATTACCGACTCATTATGAGGTAACACATATACATGGTGACGAAAGAATAGGTACTTGATAAAATTTCGTTTATGGTATAATAAGATGAGGGAATTACAGACCATAAATAGGTAATTTTATACCTTTCAAAGAGTATATTTGGTTTCCGATAGTGATGGTGATTGTTTTAATAGTTTGTGTCAGAATAATAGTGTATTATGGGTCAGATATGAGTTAAAAGGGTTAACAAAGTCTTTCATAAAAAAAAATGTCAATCAACCAAACTTAGTCGTAGGTTTGTTCAAGGTGTACAACGTAAACCAACAATATAGATAACTAAGAGAAAATTAGTTATTGTTACAGGAAGGAGACAAAAATGTGGAATCTAAGTAACTTCTTTGAACCAGTTAACAGGACACTTTACAAGGTACAAGACATAAGCAGACGAACAAGGTAACACGACAGTGGATCGAACAATAAGGTGAGGAGTATAAAGAATATTTACTCTCTATCGATATTTACGAGCTATTCTAGGCGTAAGATGAAAAAACGATTCTTAAGAAGTATCAGCTACGACGTACGAATATAATGTAGTGAAGTCCTCCGTATACCACTAACAAAGATCACTATGATTCTAACTAATTACCCAAATTCATTACTTGTAGTTTCACTTTAATAAAGAGTATATTCGAAACACATAAAGAATATATAAGTGAAGATCCGTAAATTTGAAAAACCAACGAAAAAATTTTTACCTCTAAAAGAGAAGGTAACATATAAGACTACGGAAAACATATATGCTTCTAAAAAATATATAATTGAAAATTAGAACGATCGTATGACTTGAGAGAATTTACAAACATCATGTAAACTAAGAACCTAAAAGTCCATATTCTGTTAATATAATAAACACTTATCTTTAGCAGAAGAAAGAAGTAAAGATTAAGTGTATTGTGATTAAAGAAAGAAAACAGAGAAACCTACCGGTTATGTAGGTTACTTTGTAATTTATTGTCACGATTTTCACCCGTAGAAAAATAAAAAGAGGACTGTAATCACCCTTACGAAGGTCCCAAAGGGGTAATTCATTTTGAGACTGAAAACTTCCTCTATAAAAGAATTCATACGAATTTGGACTAACCCGTTTTTAGGGGTTTGTGGTGGGAAACAGATATGACTTGGTTGAATAAGATACCGTGATTTGTCCGACCACCTCTTCCGCTACCGTGGGGTGAGGTCATGAGAACGGACCTTTTAGGTACCTGTCTCCTCGGACCATCCGACGTCGGGTACCCCAGCGATTCTCAGTCCGTACTGACTCACTGAAGTGAAAGTGAAAAGTGAGAGTACGTAACCTCTTCCTTTACCGTTGGGTGAGGTCACAAGAAGGGACCTCTTAGGGTCCCTGTCACCTCGGACCATCCGACGGCAGACACCCCAGTGTGTCTCAGCCGGTGCTGACTTCGCTGAATCGTCGTCGTCGTCGTCTTTTGTCCAACCATTTTAATCTGGTTACTTTACGACAGTAGACTACCTGTTCTCACGTATCGAAACTATTATAAAACTAACGAGTATCGTCAGAGGTGTTCTTCAGGTTCACCTCTCAGTCGACACTTCGACCACCTTTTTCGTGCTCGAGTCCTCCTCTTCCCCAGCTGTCTCCTCCTCTACCAACCTACCGTAATGGCTGAGTTACCTGGACTCAAACTCGTTCGAGGTCCTCAACCACTACCTGTCCCTTCGGACCGTACGACGTCAGGTACCACAGCGTTTCTCAGTCTTTACTGACTTACTAACTTGACTTAACTTGACCACCGGTTTCTTAGATAACTTTTAGAATGTTCGTTACACTGGATTCGGTCCTGTGAACTCGAGGGACACGGAATCAAAGGATTGAATATTTCATTCCACTGTTAAGATTAAGTATCTCAACAACACTCTTTCTTTTCTATATCTGTACACTTTAGTGTATTAAGTCGTGGATGGTGTATCATCCGTGTCTTATTTACAAACGACTTAATTATAATTCCTGTATTTATATTTAATAAGTGAAAAACAACTTCAAATTTTACCATTTAGTTCTTACTCGAGAGAGAAAAGGAGAGAAAAAGGTGGATCTGAAATAAGGAAGTCAATAATGACCGTTTTACAATGATTGACTGACACTAAGTTTTGTCCTTTGACAGGATTTCCTTTAAAAGTATAAGATGAAATTTCATTTTTAGGTTTCAACTCGAGTGGGAACCTTTTTAATAGGACCGATTAGACAAAAGTGAAATCAGGGAGGTGTGTACCTCTCCACCTCTCCCTCTCGACTCGCCCTCCGGTCTTAACCTCGTTTTCCTTTAACCCCCTACCTCAGGTCCCAACCACTCGATCCTACCTTTCTCATATGATCTATCGAAAATGGTAATGGTAAATTTTTCTTTGGATTTAGTTTTTATTTTTCGTGTAGTAACAAAGAAGGATTCTAATACTCACTAGACACTATACTGAAATTCCTATTCTCAAATCTTAAGACTGGTTTTAAGACCGGGGTCAAGGACCGTAAAATAGTAATCATAGAATAAAGAAACCCCTTACCCCAGCGTTTCTCCGCCTGTGTTGACTCGCTGACTTGACTTGACTTGACTTTCTGACAAGAAAAAGTTTTAAAGGAATAAAAAAGGGTCGAAATAACTCTATTTTAACTGTATATTGTAATACATTCAGATTGCACATGTGAACTAAACGATGTGAATATGTGACACTTTACAAATGGAGTCATCCTAATCAATTGTGGAGGTAATGGAGTGTACTAATGGTCAAGAAAAAACACTACTTTTGTAAATTCTAGATGAGAGAATCTTTGAAAGTTAGTATATTATGTGATAACAATTGATATCAGCGGTACGACATCTAGGGGTCCTGAATATTCACTTTCAAACGTTGGAAACTGGTTGTGGAGGCAGAGGAGGGGTGGGTCGGTGAATGCTGGTGGAAAGATGAAACAAAGACACTCAAACCGAAAATATCTATGATGTATGTGTACTATAATATGTGATAAACAGAAAGAGACTGAATAGAGTGTGTCGTGTTACGGGAGTTTCAGACAGGTACAACAACGTTTACCGTCCTAAAGGAAGAAAGAGTGCCGAGTCATTATAAGGGAACACATGTGTACGGAGTGGAAGAAATAGGTAAGTAGACATCTGACTGGCATTCCAACAAAGACATAGAACCAATAACACTTATTACGACGTTAATTGTCCCCTTATGTCATGGAGAAACTTCAGAACTAAAGTAAAGAAAACCTATACATGGGTCTTCACTCTAATGACCGAGAATACCTTTGAGATAAAAGTTAAAAAACTCCTTAGAAGTGTGACAAACGATATCACCGACGTAGTTAAATGTAAAGGTGGTTATCACGTGGTCCCGAGGGAAAAGAGATATAGGAACGTTTTTAAATAGAGAAGAGAAAAGATATTATCGGTAAGATTGTCCACACTCCATTGTAGAGTAACACGAACAATAAACGTAAAGGGACCACTGATCACTATGACTCGTAGAAAAGTACTTGGACAACTGGTAAAGACATAGAAGAAACCTTTATACAGATGAGTCAAGGAGACGAGTAAAAAATTAGTTTAAAATACACAACAAAAACGATAACTCAAGGAATATTTGAAACCTATAATTGAGGTATAGTCTATATATTGAACGTTTATAAAAGAAGGTAAGGTATCCAACGGAAAAGCAAAACAATTAATATAGAAAACGACACGTGATCAAACCGAAAACAACGAACACTAAAGTCACAGTATAGGGGGTTTTAGTAACAGTTCTGGTGACAGTTCCCCCGAAAGGGGGATACAAAATAAGATCTTCAAAGTGTCAAAATCCAGAATACAAATTAAAAATTTTAGGTAAAGTTCAATTGCAAACACTCAACAAACTCTATCCCAGGTAAAATAAGAAGACTTACACTAGTAGGTTAAAAGGGTTATGACAATGACTCTCTGATAGGAAAGGGGTAACTCAAAAGAACTGAGGGTACAGTTTATAACCAACGTATCCGTTCCTCAACAAAGACCCAAGAACTAAGACAAGGTAACAAAAAACAGAGATAAAAATACGGTCATGGTATGATAAAACTAATGATATCGAAACATTATTGTATCAAACTTAAGTTTTTCACACTACGGAGGGTGAACCAAGAAGAGTCCTAATGAACCCAATTAGTCTCAGAAAACATCAAGGTATGTTTAAATCATGAAAAAAGAGATAAAGTTACCTTTTACGGTAACCTTAAACTTATCCTTAACGTAACTTAGATATCTACCGAAAGTCATCATACCTGTAAAACTGTTATAATTAAGAAGATTATGTACTTCTATCTAAAAGAAAACACAGGAGAAGTCAAAGAAGCTTAACTTGTTAGTGTACGTTTCATTAAGTCACAAAAACGTCTAATATAATGTTCAGCAATGTTCTGTTTACTGATTTTAAGGGACACGAGATGTTTTATAGGAACACAGATAAAATAAGTATCATCAAACATAGACAATTAGGGAATGGCAATTAAACAAGGAGGGGGGAAACCATTTGTATTCGAACAGGAGATACAGAGACTCAGACAAAGACAAAAAATCTAAAGTGTACATTCACTATATTATGTCATAAACAGAAACTAAATAAAGTGATTCGTATAAAAAATTGTAGATAAAAATCGTAACGTCGTTTGTCGTCTTGAAGTAATAAAAAATACCGAGTCATTATAGGGTACATATATATGGTATATATGTATGATATATATATATGTGTGTTATAGGGTAACATATATATGTTATAGGGTAACATATATAAGAAACATATAAGTAGACTACTACCCGTGTATCATTAGAGATTACTAGAAAAAATAAACATACTATAGTCAACATTAAAGAGGAGAAGTAAAGACCAAAAAAAAAACTCAGAAGAAAAATTTAATTCAGATCGATACCAAACAGTCAAAAACAACAGAAAATTTTTCGTGTGAGAATCAAAGTAATTAGAAAAGTTAAAAAATTTTAGCGATAAAGTAAATAAAGACGAGACTAGAAATAAAGGAAAGAAGATGAATTAAACCCGAATCAATTAAGAATAAAAAGAACAAGGAACTCTACATTCCAATTCAACAAACTCTAAAAAAAAAGAATTACATTCATAGATAATGATTTTGAAAGGAGAAAATTCACAAAAACGTCGTAGGATATTCAAACCCACACATTACAAAAGTAAAAACAAACAAAAGTTCTATAAAAATTTAAAAGGAAAACTAAAGGAGGAAACTGGGTAACTATTAAGTCCTCACACAACACAGTCACGAAACGGGTCTAGGGGAGTCTATGGAAAATGATAAAAACACATGGGTAGAAAGGTGGTAGATACATAAAACGAAAATTTACGGTCGTGAACGTTTACAAAAATTCTTCTGACATGAACCCTCTGACCTCTACAAAAAGGATTTTTACCTCTTATTAGTCTTTTAGGACCCTCTAAATTTAGAGAGGTCCCGTCGGGAATCGGTTACCGACTACGTCTTCACATTTTCAAGTCGAAACCACATATTAAAGTCACAGTCTTGAAGGGACTTCTTATTTCGATTCTAACCCTGAATGGAGCTTTAACGTGAGGGGGGTGGAAAAAAAAAGAAGAGGAAAACATAGGGTGAACGGGATGGAAAAGGTCAAGAAGATCCTCGTTAATGAACTATTTGGTGTATGTGCACTTTGATAAACGAACAGACGAACACCCCATCGCCGGATTCTGTAAGACCAACGAATGGAGTGTCCAACAACAGTTCTATTGAGTTCTTTCACTTTTACCGATGAAAAACGATCCGTTTCCCGGGAGGGTACTGTATAAAGACGAAAGGAAAAGTTCTTACTCCATATACATACTGACTGAGAAACGTCTTAGTGGAGAGATCTTTATTCAGAGACGGGTATAAATCCCAACTTCTTTAATGGTGAGAAAGATCGGGTAAGAAAGGAAGGTTCACACAATTAGGGTTCTATGATTATTAATGTTACTGACATATATCTTGAGAATGGTAGAAGTCTTCCAAACCTACGTAATAGTGTAAAATAGAAGTTTTGTCGGAGGTCTTCAGTCTTAAGAATAATAGTAGGGGTATAATATCTATTCCTTTATACCTACGGATCTTTTTTATTCATAGTCGTTTATGGTCCCGACCTTAAAATTGAGTCCAGTGTATAAGTACTGAAGTCACAGGTTGAGAACTAGTAATGTGTATAACGGAGGGTGAAAAATAGATGGAGAGTGAGTCCTTCGAGTCCTTAGGACCAAAAGGAGAGGTATACTCGTAGTCTTAGAGTAGTGAATTTTGTACGGAGGTAATATAAAATTGTAAGTGGGACTGGTTCAGAGACTTAAAGACATCATATGTAGGAATTAGAAACGAAACCCCGAAGTCATATTTTGTCAGATAGAAATGCACTAACAAAACTCTGAGGACCCTTTCACTCGAAAAGAACTCACAAGTAATACTCAATCCGTGAAACAATTAGTCAATCGATTGGTCGAGTAAATTAAAGATGTATTTGGATACTATGTCCATTATAAAAATAGTCTGTTCCTTACTCCTAGTGAATCATCCGATTTTTTGTTTGTTTGTCTCCTAGTCTCTCCAGAATGGATTTCTAGTGGGTTCGTTATTGACCGTCTAGACTTTAACCCCCGGACAACTGATGTTTCAAATTTAAAGAGAAAAAAGGTAGTCCGACGGACAATTAAAATAAACAGGTATAAACTTTAAACTGAACAACCGATGTCTCGGTTGACATAACGCAGACAAGAATGACACACAATCAGTGAGTCAGTTCAACTTGAGAAACGTTGGGTAACCTAACATCCGTCGGTCCGAAGAGACAGGTACCTTAAGAGGTCCGTTCTTATGACCTCACCCATCGGAAAGGGAAGAAGTCCCCTAGAAGGGTTGGGTCCCTAACTTACGTCCAGAGGACGTAACGTCCGTCTAAGAAATGGAAATTCGGTCGTCCCTTCAAGATGATAACTTCTCCTACAAACTACATATAAGTACAAATTGGTCCACGAGTCAGACTAAAAACGTTCGGGACAGTATTCGGGTCTCCTAAAACTCCACTCTTTCTTCACTACTCCGGTTTCAGTGAGGTAAACTACAGAAAAAGAGGGACGTATCGGTCAGAGGGTAATGTGTGAATGAATTGAACAGATTCTTTTATCGTCTTCCCCATTGTCTATCCACTCACTTTTCCTCCTGTACTCAAAAGAGGACCCACCCTCAAAAATAAGAATGTGGTTGTTTTATAACGAGTCAAAGGACGTCCCAAAATCAATTCATTTTCCGTGTTTCTAAAACAAACAACGAATAATACACGGTCGGCAAAAGTATGTGATAAAGAGGTAGTAAGTAAGTTTTTTATAGACAACTCGGGACAATTACTATTTCGTAGTAAATAACTTCTGTGACCTTTACGTCGTCACTTGTATTGTCCGTTGTAAGGACGACAAGCTCTCGAATGAAAACTCACCTTTGGTTTCTCTTCGGACGGAAAGAAGGGGGTCGAGGTCGACGTCGAGGTGAGGTGAATACAAACGAAAATAAATAAGTCACATAGTCCCAAGGTTCACTCTTATGTGAACTTTTTTCTTGGGACGACGGATCTTCTTTTACTTCAATCTCTTTCTGGTACGATTTATTTAGTCTATTAATCTAGATTTCATCTTGATATTAAATTTGTGTCAGGAAACCTAAAAAAACACTTTGGAAAAACAATCTTTGATTTGTCTACGAAAAAAGTCTGTTGTAGTAAGGTTCATACTTAGTCAAGACTCATTTCAGAAGACCGAATCTGTCGTTCTTTCTCTAAACTCGTAAAAATAACACTTTCGACGTTGTTTTGGGGGTTATTTAATTTTATAACATAAAATTTTAATAGTTTTCGCCCATTTACTGTCGTTATAACGAGAGAGTAAAGTAAAAGGAAAAGTAACGTATTTCGTCGACGATACTAATACGATAAAGAATCTATTCCTCTCATTTCGAGTCTCTCTAACTCAAGGAACGACAACCTCCTGTCTTCACCGTCCCGAACGCACCTCCGAAAAGACACAAAGTAGGTGTGTTAGACGTACACCTTCTCGACCCTAAACTTAGATTAAGGGAAATTGAGGTTTTGGGTCTGTAAAAAGATGAACTCGTCTATGATAGAAAATCCTGGGATATACAAACACAAAGACGAGGGATGGGAGTGTGATTACTTTCTGTCACAAGTTCTCTGAAGTGATTACGAAAAACCGATCCTTTGTCCTTCTCGTTACACCTAGGGTGTCGTGCACAGATCCGACTCGCAGGGTCCCGCAGTAGACTGGGCTCTAGAAACCCAAACTGGTACGGTCCTTCCCGGATGTAAACTTCCTTTCGTCAGAACGGAGCCTCTTCGTTTACCGTTGGGTGAGGTCATAAGAACGGACCTCTTAGGGTCCCTGACCCCTCGGACCACCCGACGACAGAGACCCCAGCGTGTCTCAGCCTGTGCTGACTTCACTGACTCGTCGTCGTCGTCGTCCTCAGAACGGAGGACAGTCTAAGGTCCCTAATTTAAAGTTAGTCGATACTTCCTTTCTTGTCGGTAAATAATCCAGGAAAGGTGAGGACCCTTTAAAGGACACTAGAGACGTTTCTGTTAGGTCCAAGTTCCTCGATGCTACTTTGAGAAATTCTCGTCCCGGTACCCCCCGGGTAACACGACGACTCTTTTCGGTTAGTTCGACATCTCTCTCGCGACTGACACACGGTTCTAAAGTCGAATCTTCGTACTTCGTATCTTGTCAGAAGGAATGAACGGGGAGTTGAGACCGAAGGAGTTTATGGTCGGAGTCTCGGTCACATATCGACCTTATAGGTCGTACAGGACCTACGGGAGTTAACTATTTTGTGTCGGGGCAGAAACTCTCGTCTATGTCACTTTAGGTGGTCTACCACTACAAAGGTTTGTTCCACTACACCTGGTACTGAGCCTCGACGGACCCTCCAGACCGCACAAGCGACTACGGTTTGGTTTTCTTTCGACGTGTACAACGAGTCTTTAGTTTCCCGTAGAGATCTTTGGTACTTCTACTACCTAGAGACGTCTCTGTTGAACCCCGTCCGACGAACCCCGGTCCTTAATAGGTAAGAGAAGTGTTCCTCGGGAAATCGAGAGACGCCTGATTTGGATGGGAGGGACTCCGGGACCCGGGCCATGAACTACAGAACCCCTTTTCCTATGTACTGATTTGTAATCCCGACTACAGTCTGTAAAGTCGGTCTTTCGTTCAAGGTCACAGACAGGATTCTCGTCGGGTCTACTCCGGGGTACAGGGTGTACTAGATATAGTCACCAACCGTTTGAAAGTCTTTCCCGTCCGGTGTCGAAATAAATCGGGGAGATTAAATTCCAACACGTACGGTCCTTATGTAAACTCGTAAACTCCAGAGAACTGAGTTGAGAAGTGTATACATGTCGCTTATACTAAAGAATTCACAAGTTTCCGGAAGAAAATTTTAAACGTCGACGTTTCCGTTGAGCCGGTGAAACCACACTAAGTGACGAAACTGAAAAGACCGTCTTATAGAAGTACCTACGAAATTAGATGGAACTGTTTTACATCGGGGGTCGTCAGTGAAAGGGGGACCCGACACGGGGAGACGGGACGTTGAAGGGTCCCCTAACCTCCTAAACAAAGGTATCCCGTTCGGTGACCTTAAGAGAAAAGGGACCAGGAGTTCCGGAGAATTAACACTTCGTGTACGTCAAGAGACATCCGCCGGAGTCAAGGACGATCCTAACACCTGATCATCCGACTCGTGGGACCTGGAGTCTCCGATCGTTTCGTAGGACCGAAGAGAAGAGAGTCGGAGGAGGAGAGAGAGAATCGGGGGAAGGGGTCTGATTACATAAGTGAGAGGTGTGACGTCACCTCTACAAAGAGGACTATTGGACCTGATCTTCTCTAAAGAGAGATTTCGTACGAGTAGTCGGAACATCGTGATTAACATTGAGATTTAATTTGTAATAAAATTATAGCAAATTGGAGATGGAATACATGATCTGACATTCTAGGTGCTTCCGTCCCTTCATAGTAAAAATGAGTGGTAATGTAGGGATCATCCATTATTTCAGTTCGTAATGCGATAAGTCACTATCATTTGTGAATTTACACGGTCTGTAACAAGTTACACCAATACACACACAAGACACATAGAATTAGGTAAATTAGGAGTGTTGGTAGAATATACCACACGTGATAATAATAGTGACTCTCCACTCCTTTACTTTCGCAACTCTCCAATTCGTAGTACGGATTCCAGTGTATCGGTCCTTCACTATCTCAAGTCTAAATAAAAAAAAATTAAAAATAAAAAAATCTCAAGTCTAAATTTGAGTTCACTATCCCGAAGTTTCAGTTACAAGAATTGGTAGTATGAGAACAGGGAGAGGGACTCTGATTCTGTCCTTACCTTGGCTCACTTTATTAGGTAGAGGTTGTATATGAGGTCAATTCTAGTTTTCATCATGAGAAGAACCTGGACTCCTTTTTTAGAAGACACAAACTTTGACCTTCGGTCTACCTTCATTCGTGTGTTCATAACCGTTAGAAACAAATCTCTCCAGGTAGGTTCATCTTAACAAGAAACGCACCGATCGTTCTTTGATCGAACCTGAGTTGAATGAAGTGAAGCGTGTAAGTTTTTATGTAAGAATTTTTAGTTTGTTCCCAAATCCTTCTAGAATAGAAATTCTCTTCCGTCTCTTCCGACTTATTATGACATAATAACCCTAATCCAAATCAATATTCGTTATCTTTTAGGGGTTTATTATCTACAAATAAAAAGTACAAGTTATTCAGGTCTCCGGTAGTCAAGTCCTACCCCGTACCACAAATTTCCTCGTTTCCTGTACATACTAATTCTCTAGTTCCTTTTCGTGTCACCTCCTCACTCACTAAATTTACCCAAAATTTCGAACCCTTCTTAAAACAACCCTATCTGCTTAAGACTCTTCCCACAAGACCTATCTTCCTTCTCATCTTCGTTTCCGTACCTCTAACTTTACTCGTCTTACATAACAGAACAAACATCGATTTCCAAGTTCAACTCATTATCCACTCCGACATTACCTTCCAACCGTAGTAAACCCCTTCCCTTACAACCTCGTTTTTCAAACATAGACTAAACTACTAGTTCTCCCTCATTGACTTCCGGAAACGCGTCTCGTCACTACACAGGACTTATGGTGATGTCGTACTCACAATCTGTCGAAAACTCGTCCTCTCTCTTCTCTAGACTTCTGATATCGTCGTTTTACATGTCAAACCTTTACTCCGTTGTCTCTGTGTTACTCCGATAACATTATCAGTTTCGTTCACCATTGTACCAAGACTTAGTTTGTCCGTATCGTCCGTACGTCTTCTCTGCTTATGTTCCGTGTGACCTCTCTCCCTTAGATAACTTTAACTGATGACTAACACCTCACCTCCTAGCAGCTACTAAACTGAGGACTAAAGTTTAGATTTACCGAACCTCTTTTATTTTCGCAAACAATTCAATCTCTTATGTCCTTTTCTACTATCCTGTTGTCTTTTACCGTCCTCTGGATTTGTCTGTAAAGAGGTTTCTTCTGTCTGTCTACCGGTTGTCTGTGTACTTCTCTACGAGGTGTTTCGATTAATAATCTCTTTGCCTTTTGTTTTGATGTTTAGTTTTGAGTGTGGTCAGTCTTACTGGAAGTAGTTTTACGGATGTTTATTATTTAGGACCTCTCCCATGTCTCCTTTCCTTTAGAATGGTGTGACAACCACCCTTACCTTTAACCACGTGTTGATACCTTTTGTCATGTCTCCAAGGAATCTTTGATTTTTGTCCTGAAGGGACCGTCGGGACATGAATCCCGAGACGTAAAGGTGACGTTCCCCGGGTACAAGCTCGGGACCAACCCCTTGACTCTAGGACATTCGGGTGTTCGGTACACCGTGTGGGGTTTTTTCTTTTTAGGGATTTCTATCTCATGGTATATTAGATCGTTAGGGTGAGGACCCGTATATAAACCTTTTCCCCTTTTGAGATTAAGTGTTTCTAGGCACGTAGGGTTATAAGTATTGTGGTGATAAGTGTCAATATTTCTGTATCTTCGTTGGATTCACAGGTGGTCGTCTACTTACATGTTTCGTTTATATACACCTCTGTATATATACATACATACATACATGTACCACCACCACTAAATCAGTGATTCAACATAGGTTGAGAACACTGGGGTACCTGACATCGGGCGGTCCGAGGAGACAGGTACCCTAAAGGGTCCGTTCTTGTGACCTCACCTAACGGTAAAGGAAGAGGTCGCTAGAAGGGGTGAATCCTTGACTTGAGTGAAGAGAACACAAAGGATGTGACGTCGGCCTAAGAAATGGGGACTCGGTGGTACCTTCGGGCACATATATGTATGTTGCCTTATGATGAGTCGGGATTTTTCTTACTTTATAACGGTAAAAGTCGTTGTACTACCTAGATCTCTAATAGTATGGTTCACTTCATTCCGTCCGTCTCTTTCTGTTTATAATATACTATAGTGAATATACAGTTTAGATTTTTTTATTACGTATAGTTGAATGAATATTTTATCTTTATCTGATTGTATCTTTTGTTTGAATACCAATGGTTTCCCCTCTCCCCTCTGTCCTCCCTATTTAATCCTCAAACCCTAATTGTCTATGTATGGTAATGTATATTTTATCTATTTGTTATTCCTAAATGACATATCGTGTCCCTTGTTACAAGTTATAGAACATTATTGGATTTTACCTTTTCTTAGACTTCGACACATGGACTTTGATTGTGTTATATCATTTAGTTAATATCAGTTGTAAAAAAAATTTTTTTTCCTCTCTACAACTTCACCTCGTATCTCCCTTCTACTACGTAAGTCAAACTTCATACGACTCAAACTTCGGGGGAATCCCATAGATCTACCTCTAGACATAATCTTTCATTCTATACAGTCTCCTGACCTGATGTCTATGTCGAAACTCTCAGAAGTAGTGTCTTTGTTATTGTGTTCGGGAACCCCCCTATGTTAAAGTCTTAGACTTTCATATTTCTCTCTTTTTTTAACAGTCATAGTACTTCAAAACTTTATTCTCAAAGTCCCTCCTCTTCCTTCTAGTTATTACAGTCGACAACATCTTTTGAGTTTCTCTTACTTCCGATCCTTTCCCTGTAGTCTCTATTGGTCGACTTTGACGTGACTCGTTAGAACCCACCACTTCTCAACACCCCTCACAATCCTTGTACGCTCTCACACTTCCGTTTCATTTCGTTCCTTCTTCCCTTTTCTGGGTCTAAAGTCCCACGGTTCTCACCCACTTACTATTCATTCGGACCCAGGTCCAACATACATCCGATACGTCACGTCATTCCGAAACTACACACTCACTCCCATCCTTTGTCTTATACGAGAGAAAATTCTTTTCGTACCCTAAAGTCTTGACCTCTACGGAAATCTTTGAAGTCGATTAGGAATACATAAAACCTCAACAACGATAAATAATAGAGATATTCTTATGATAGTAGAGCCCTTTCCTTCCTAAGAAGGGGTCTTGAAAGTCGTCCTCGTACAGGGGAACCGATGAGTGGTTTAGAATTGTTCCACGAACAACTTATTATCAAGGAGGGAGAGAGACTACTTTACAAATTTTTCTTTTTCATTCTTCTCTTACTAGAACTGATTTTTGATCTAAACTAAACATTTTTTGGCGGGTTTTATTCCTGTAGTTAAAACTAAAGGTCAAGTCTGAAATCCTTAATACTTGGTTCGATCGAATTTATAGAGGTTCTCGTTTGTAGTAGGTCTTAGGTACCTCACTGTGTCTAAAAGTGGTGAGAAACCCACCACCACCAAGTCAGTGATTTAGTACAGGTTAAGAACACTGAGGTACTTGACATCGGACGGTCAGAGGAGACGGTTACCCTAAAAGGTCCGTTCTTATTACCTCACCCAACGGTAAAGGAGGAGGTCCCCTAGAAGGGCTGGGTCCCTATCTTGGACCCAGAGGACGTGACGGTCTTTAAGGAATGGTTGACTGGATGGTCCCTTCGAGTGGTGAGAAACGTCGAACAGTCAAGAAGACAGTTCATCGGTCTCCAAAGTCGGGCTTACCCTATAAATATCATTGAGGAGAATACTCCCGAATAAGAGTTGACCTTCGAACAGGGACCTCATCACCATAAGAAAATATGAGGGATTGACATGCAAAAGTTTCCGACGGGATTGTTTAATAGTGGTTAACCCATTGAATTTTTTTTTTTTGTTTTTAACTAAGTAAGAATCAAGACCTCCGATCTTATGATTTTAGTTCCACAGTCGTCTCGGTATATGGACTCTGACACCCATCTTAGGAAGGAACCGAGAAGGATCGAAGACCACCATCGGTGGTTAGGACCCACAAGGAACGGAATTTCGATGTAGTGGGTTAGAGACGGAGACAGTAGTGTACCGTAACAGGGATACACAGAGAGACCCAGAGAAGAGAATACTCCTGTAGTCAGTATAATCCAATTCCCGGGTGGGATGAGGTGATATCCCACTATCCCACTTCAGCGAGTCAGCACAGACTGAGAAACGCTAGGGTACCTGACATCAGATCGTCCGAAGAGACAGGTACCCTTAAAGGTCCGTTCTCATGACCTCACCCAACGGTAAAGGAAAGAGGTCCCCTAGAAGGACTGGGTCCCTAGCTTGGGTCCAGACGACGTAACGTCCGTCTACGAAATGGGAGACTCGGTGGTCCATACTGGAGTAGATTTGAACTAAAGTAGATGTTGTTAAGGTTGAGATAAAGGTTTATTACACTGTAAGACACCAGGACTCCCAATCCTGAAATTGTATAGTTGAGTGTTATGATTGTCTTAGTACTCCAGTTCAACACCCGTACAAAACTGAAAGTTGGTCTTCATTTCGGAAGAGTCTTTACTATGGAACCTGAAAGGATCACCACATCACCTGTTCTTAGGCGGACCGTTACGTCCCCTTTGTTCAAGCTAGGGACCGGGCCCCTTCTAAGGTGTACGACGCCACGTTAATTCGGACATGTGGTGTTGATGACTCGGACACTCGACATCGATGTCTTTGGACTCGTGGATCTTGGACACGAGGTGTTGTTTCTTCGGTGGTCTTTACCACTCGGGTGTGTGACGTTGTTTCTTACCGAGGGCGAACAGTGTTGATCTCTTTCGGACGTATGTCGGTACTTCTGGGTCACGTCGGCTTTTTTTTAGGGAGAGAAATTTTTCTTTTTTTCTTTTTCTTTACTATGGAAGATGATAACTCTTGTCGGAACCCTAAGATCTACCTGGTTTTCAGGTTAGGAATTATGATACATGTCAGTACGAAAGAGTTTGTTGTCTACCCTGTAAGTAAGTCCCCAAGAAATAGATATCCAATTATCGAGATTTCTCCGAAAAAATCGGAGTGATCCGTACTGACACATCGAGGAACTCCGGTGGTAGTCAGACTGTTAAGTGTGGTATATCCATCGTAGTAGGTTTTGGTCCGGAGTTAGACTTAATAAGTGTCGAAATCAAGACTTGAAGGACAGGATCTGAAAGGAGGGGTGAAAATAGACAAAGAAAGTCGAAAACCAGAGTACTAAGGAGAATGACTACTACCAATATGAATAGGAAACCCAAACTACGAATCGTGGTAAAGAGACCGAAAGTGGTTATAGAAAGAAGGACGTGGGGTTAAATTTGAATGACTTCTGGTCCAACATTAGTACGTATCACCGGTTTATGAGGCATTACAGATAGGTATGTGTCGCGTCACTAGATGTCAATCGCGAACGTAACCTGGTATACTTAGTCTCGGTTTGTAGTTCGGTACTGGAGATTCCAAGAACCGGTAAGGAATACGATGGCACTTTTTGACCTGGGAGAAACTGAGTCCGTCTTGGTAGGAAAAAGGCGACCCTTGTATAAAGACGTAAATAAAAGTTTTGACTTTCACGTAAAAACTTTATTTCCAAAATAAACGAGTACCCTTAAGACGTTCAAAATGTGTCAATACGACCTTGTAGAGTCCTATATCTTTAGAGGAAGTCCAAGAAGTACCACAGTCAGAAGACGGGAGTGCGGAACGGACCTTGTCGGGATCCTCTCCAGGGGTCATGGGAGATTGATGACGTACATTAGTGTAAAAAGTCAGGAATGGGACGAATTGAAGTATTACGGTAAACTGTGATGACTGGGAAGGGATATACAGTTTTTAGTCGGGAGAGAACTGAATTCTGTGTCTTGGAGACGATAGAGAGCTTGAAGTCCGAGGAAATGACGGAAGAGACCGAGACTGGTTGTAAATCAGAAACCGGTAAGAGATCCGAGAGAGGAACCGAAAAACTACAGTACGATATGGAATACACCCACTACGGTAAAGGACAGTTCCGAAGTCAATATATACAATCACTAAAGGTTTGGACATAGAGGTTGGAACCGAAGAAAGGACTCGAGGTCTGGACACACGGGTTACCGGCTGACCTGTGGAGTTCAAGTTACACAGGTTTGTTTAGAGTAACAAATATAGCAGGCGGAGTTACTTTCATGGTAGTCGAATCTAAACAAGGGGGAAAATGGGGAGTGGACACTAGACGTACAAGACAAAGAGAATTAACTGAGAAATAGACATGAGTGATCGAAATGGGATCAACCTCGGAACTAATGTGAAACAGACCTGATAAAATTATCGGAAAACGTACCAACCAGAGAGTGAAGTATGGTAAGAGGTAGACCGTAACTCTCACTTTTACAGTGTCGTACTTTTGGAAGTCAACTAAAGGTAACGGATGTCCTATTTCAAGTCAAGGGAATCACTCGGTAAGTTCCCCACCGGAAAACGTGGAACTTGGAGTAGAAAACCAAACGATACAGAGGAGGGGTTTCGAAGTCAGTATACTTTGACGAAGATCTAGGGTGACACATAATAACGAAATATGGAAATGAAACAAAGAGAGGCGAACCTTCCGAAAGGGAAGAGGTGGGAACTGATGAATCTTTTCCGAGTCCCGGTCTGGAGGGTAGACTTATACTCTATTCTT
Source organism: Capra ibex (assembly GCA_006410555.1). Lineage (NCBI taxonomy): Eukaryota > Metazoa > Chordata > Mammalia > Artiodactyla > Bovidae > Capra > Capra ibex. Next base: position 11,385,899 of record SJYO01029184.1, on the reverse strand, counting down.
TCCGTCCGGAGACATTGTCGAGTAGACGTACCTACAGGGTCGTCTGTGACACGACCCGTTAGCAGGGGAAAAAGCAGACCTGGGACCTCTCGGTACCGTGGCATTGGGACCTAGAGACAGTCTTCAACGTTCGTCTCTGTCGAAGACACCACCACCTGAGAAGGTCTACACACAGTCAAGACCCACTCCAAATCTCCGACGGTTCAAGAGTCCGACCTAGAGGCAACCGTTCGAGTGTCGAAGAGGTACGGGATCCACGGTCGTAACACTTCCAAAGACGATTCCCCAAGGTCAAAAGGTGGCAAGGTGTCTGTCGATCTGGATGGGAACAGAAACCGGACTGAGTTTTCGTCTACCCACTTATCCTGACAAGGGTAGGGGTTACCGGGGACCCTATGGAATACCGATCGGGTGTCCTAGGTAGGACGTTCTCCGGAGAAAGAGATTTATTGAATATTCTACCAGAGAGAGAGGAGTCGTAGATAAAGTAGTTGGTTATAAATCACTGGTTCGTCAGATGATTTATGACTTCTGTGTCGTTATATGTTTTTTGTCCTTGTTTTTTTAGTGACAGAAAAAACTCGAATGTCAGACTACACTCTCTGTCTGTAATTCATGTTTCTGTGTGCTTATAAAGGAATTATTATCAACCCTTCTTTTGTCACGTTACTTATTTTTCACGTCCCAAGACACTCTCTTCGACTCAAAAACAGTTGGACTAAACAACCTCTTTACTTTAGGGAGTTCACTTATGTTTTGTTATCGAAACGAGAACTTCAAAATTCAAAAAGAAGAGATCAACATATAAAGAGTGTGCACTTTAGATAATTGGAGAACGGACTAATTTTTTTGACTATTTAAACTTATAATGTCGGTACGAAACATCCACAGGGGATAAAGTCAAACATGAAACGGTTGTTTCCAGCAAGATCAGTTCCGATACCAAAAAGGTAACCAGCACATACCTACGTTCTCAACCTGACACTTCTTTCGACTCGTGGTTTCTTAACTACGAAAACTTGACACCACAACCTCTTCTGAGAACTCTCAGGGAACCTGACCTCCCTCTAGGTTCGTCAGGTAAGACTTCCTCTAGTTGGGACCCTAAAGAAACCTTCCTTACTACGATTTCGACTTTGAGGTCATGAAACCGGTGGAGTACGTTTCTCAACTGAGTGACCTTTTCTGAGACTACGACCCTCCCTAACCCCCGTCCTCCTCTTCCCCTGCTGTCTCCTACTCTACCGACCTACCGTAGTGCCTGAGCTACCTGCACTCAGACTCACTTGAGACCCTCAACCACTACCTGTCCCTCCGGACCACAAGACACTAAGTACCCCAGCGTTTCTCAGCCTGTGCTGAAACTTGACTTGACTTGACTTGACTTACAAAAGAGTACTGATCCAAGTCCAAGACTAAAAAACCGTGTTAATAGTATCTTCACTACGAAACGTGAAAAGTAACGTAGGAAAGTCCCCGTGTACTAAAGTTACATAAGATAATGGCTAGTACAAGTGAGACTGGTGAACCAATTCCAAAAGGTGACACTCCAGTGAGAAAAAGGGGGAACCGAACAATAGACCCCCTGAGGAAAGAGTGAACCGTACCTGAGGTTGTGGAATGTGGTCCGACGAGTAGATACCTACGGAAGTAGTGGGTCCTTACCTGTTGGAAGAGTGGGGGAAGTCCGAGACTGTGGGGTATGACCCGGTGAGGGTGCACACCTACGGGAGAAGTGGGACGGACCCAAGACTGTGGGGCACGGTTCGGAAGCGAGGTGTATCTGTAACAGAGGACGGGACGGAACCGAGAGGGAGACGAAGTACCTCCGGGACTACTGAGCGAACCCAAGGTCGTGGGATACCGTCCACAAGGTACACCGTCCTGTGTGAGGTGAGCCCGAGTCTGTAGGGTACGGGGGAGGAGTCTGTGGACGGGTGTGACCAATCCAAGACTTTGGCTTGGACGTACCTCAGACAGAGGTATGGGTACTACCCTAAGACGTGCCTGTGGGAAGAGTGGTCCTGAACCGAGACTGAAGAGTGAGGTTCGACGGAACGGTGCGTGGAGTGAGGTAGGGAGAATTACCGTACCTCTGATTTGACGAGTCTTCCTTTTCTTTTTCCTTGTCTTCTGTGTCTTGATCTCGAGATGGGTGAGACCATGGTGGTCTCAGATTGACCACCAGTTGAGAGTAGTTCTAATGGACCTAATGAAGTTTTTCGTGGTGGACGAATTTCCCACGTAAATTTACGGTAGAGAAAGACCCGTAAAAGAACAGCATTTTTGTAATAAAATAACTTCATATCAACTGAAGGTCACAACACATTAAAAGACGAAATGTTGTTTCACAAAGTCAATATTGTATATATAAGAAAAAGTATAATAAAAGGTAATGTCAAATAGTGTCCTATAAGTCATATCAACAGACACGATATGTCATCCTATACCAACAAATAGGTAAGATACAAATTATCAAACATGGACTATTAGGGTTTAAAGATTGGGTAGGGAGAGATAGAGGGAAACCGTTGGTGTTCAGACAAGAGAGACAGAGACTTAGACAAGGACAAAGCATTTATACAAGTAAATAGAATACAAAATCTAAGGGATATATTCACTATAACGCAATAAACAGAAAGAGAAAACCTAAATGAAGTGAATCACACTATTAGAGATCAAGGTAGATACAACGACGTTTGCCGTAATAAAGTAAGAAAGATACCGAGTCATCATAAACAACGTGCGCATGGTACAGGAATAGGTAAGGAGACAGAAGCCTGTACATCCAACAAAGGTGCGGAACTGATAACATTTATCGCGACGACACCTATGTCCCCACGTACATAGAAAAGATTTATCTCAAAACGAATCATACATCCGGACTCTTACACTAACGACCTAGTATACCGTTTAGATAAAAGTCGAAAAACTCCTTGGAGGTGTGACAAGAGGTATGACCGATGTGGCTAAATGCAAGAGTAGTTGTCACATCGTCCCAAGGAAAAAGAGGTGTGGGAGAGGTCTTAAACAGTAAACAGCTAAAAATTTACTACAGGTAAGAGTGGCCACACTCCATCATGAAGTAACATCAAAACTAAACGTAATACTTCATAAAAGATTAGTTAAGTAGGTTTATAGTCACTAGAAGGGGGAATAAGTCTTCGAAACTCTGAGGGTTCTGTAAATAAGTTGTTTGTAAATAACGTACGGTTGAGACCACGGTTCGTGACATACGACTTCCTACGGCTTCTATTACACCGTTTACTCTGAGGTCGGGGTCACCTCGAATGTCACATCAATCTTCAGATCCGTTTACTTGTCCCTTATTATTTCACACGGTTTACACGTCCTCTCTCTGTACGTATCAGACATCCAGTACTTCCACACCTCCTCTTTACTCCGACTTCTCCATCCACTCTGGTTTAATACATCCCCCAACAAAAAAAAAGTCGAAGGTAACTGAGTGTTATGTGACTACATCTTAAATGTCACACGGTCGGTACCAAGACGACTGACTCTTATGTCAGTATGTTTCGTCTATTGTGAGACGGGAGGACATCGCATATAAGGTCACCCTCCTCTCTAGACTACTTGTTTGACTTACTATCAAAATTCATGATACCTACGTTTAGTTCGTTGCTTCCCCTGTCCTTCACGGTCACGTCCCTCCCTTTAATCGTCTTCCCCGTCCAACCAATGGTAAAATTCATTCCACTGACCCCTCCCGGAGTGGTTTTTCTACTATAGAATAAAGGACGTAACCATATTCACTTTCCTGACTCAGTACGGGTGTGTCTTACACCGGTAAAGTTGGTCTCACTTCTCGTCCGTATTCCCGGGACTCCGTCTTCACTCTCCCTTCCTCCTTATCTCCTTCCTCCATCGGTCCTGTGAATTCCGGAACATCCACTTGTATTTCCGAAACCTAAAATAGGATAAGACTTATCTTTTCTTTCAGTAACGTCTCAAATTGTCGCCGTTCCAGATCGAATACAGAATCCTCTTAGTCTTGTCGACGACGTAACTATTATCTGGCCCCTCCGACTTTCGTCCCCACCTCAGACCTCTTGACCAATCCTCAGATAACGTCGTTAGGTCCACTGTCCACTTCATGAAGGACGAGACCTCCATTGTCTCTTCCACCGAACCTCGTTCTCGGTTATCCTAATGACTCACTACCATACCTCCTAGTCCACGATCTATTCCGTTCCCTCCTAGGTCCCTATAGAGGTTCGGTACATTTTCTCGATCTCAAAATAGTACTTCTCTTACCTTTGAGTCGTTTTCCTAAATTTGTCTTTTCATTATACGTGAAACGCAAAATTGAAAAAAAAAAAAGAAAAACCGTAGTGACTCTCCGTACACCCTAGAAGTAAGAGGTTGGTCCCCACCTTGGGAGTGGGAAGTGGGGTACGTAACCTTCACGTCTCAGAATTGGTGACCTGGTGGTCTCTTCAAGGACATGAAATGTAAAATTTTTACAAGGAGATCGGTAAACCACCTTCTACGTTACCCAACACCCCCCGCCCCAGTTAAAACTTACGTCTCTCCCGTCAATTTCCCAATCAGGTCGTCAGTTTCACTCTCTACACGGACAAGACTTGATCTGACCGTTGTTCCCTCTACTCCTTTTCGACTACCCATGTCACATATACTACCCTCACGTTAACTGTCCTGATCGACTACCCGACCTACACCCTCCCTTTTTCTTCTTAGTTTTTACTGGGTCCAAAAACCGAAGTTCTTGACCCATCACGGTTATTGACTCTGCCCTTTAGAACCTTCTCTTTATCCAACTCCTCCTTCCACCTTTAACTCTTAAGACAATTCTATAGGTTCACCTCTACGATTCATCCGTTAACTTATATACAAACACTTCGAGTCTCCTCTCTCGAGGTGGAGTCTGTGCAGAGGCAGACTCTGATGGGAGTCAGGGATCAGTACTAGAGGACAAGGAAACACGTCCCGAAGAGTCCACCGAGTCACCATTTCTGAGACGGACGGTTATTTCTTCTGCGTTCTCTGACCTCAAGTCAGAGACCCAGTCCTTCTAAGGGACTCCTCCTTTACCGTGGGTGAGGCCATAAGAATAGATCTTTTAGAGTGTCTGTCTCCTCGAACCACCCAATGTCAAGTACTTGAGTGTCTCTCAGCCTGTGCTGACTGAGGATTAGTAGTACGAAAAACCAAAGTAGTTCTGAAATTAAGAGTAGGAGGTAGAAGTAAGAGTTTCACGTCGTCGGTGAAAGATCGAAGTAATAAAAAGAGAGATCGGGTTTAAGTTACGAGATGAAACAGTTTGTAAGGTTAACTTCAAAAGAGATGGAACATTGAAGACAGTATAGACAAAACGATTAGAAGTCAGGACCTGTTTATGTCAGTACAAAGAAAGAAAGAAAGAAAAAATAAAAAGACAAGGATCAAATCAGAGAGATGCCCAAGTATTCGATCCCAGGTTTCTACCCGAAGTACTAGAGAGACTGAACGTGATATATATACGTAAATAAACTTATCTGTTGGGAAACATGAATGTAAAGGTCTTTCTAAGTCCTGGAACTCTTTCAAACTCTTGAAAATGTAATTTACTATGACCATTTATCATTTTTGTTCGTTGTTATTAATCAAGGTAGTATTTAAGGACGTTGCCCTTGCGTCGACCGGGGAATTACAGAGAATGATTATGAAAAATGAGAAGTAACGATAATTTTCAAGTCCATAACTTCTTTATACTTCCCTTTTGTCTGAGTGTTTTATTATAAACCCCAACTAAGAAAGTGAATGTCTACGAAAAATTCCGTGTCACCTATAGGTGGATCCGTCTCATCTTGTCTTTCTTGTACCTTACTCCTCCGGGTTCCAGATCAAGGTAAAGGCGGATTGTGATGATCACACAGAAACCTATTCAGTGGAGTGGTAGAGATTCGGAGTCAAAAGAGTAGACATATATCTCTACTATCATAGAGGGTTTACAAAAATTCCCAATTTTTAACATTGGTCGTATACCCTTTCATAAGACATGGATGAATTTGATGTCTGGGGGTACAATGTTTCCTCTTTAGGACTTTAGAGTTTTCGCACCGTAAAGAAAAAGATTTGGTTTAACTTTTCCCTGTTTTCCCGTTTCCGGACCTTTGTCATGCTTTACTTGTCTCTTAAGTATTATTCGTTAACTAAGTTGTACAAAACGATATTTGTGTGAGGACCTTTATAAAAATTTTAGAAGTCAACATTTAGAGGTCCGTGGTTCGACTCGGTTTGTTCCCTCTCAACAGGAACCCACCCTACTACTTTAGGTCCTACAGAAAAACCGGGAGGAGTGTGTGGGGGTGGGGGTGTGAGGTAAGGACTTGGGTCACAGGGGACGACCGCTTCAGTCTTTCATAGAGTGGGACGTCGTTACACCCCCGTACCCTGTCGGACTCCCGTCTCTCCCCGCCTCTCTTCCGTTTGGACCCCTCATAAAATAGAAAAGAGAGAGAACATTTGTTGAAATAACTCTATATTAAGTGTGGTATGTTAAGCGAGTTAAGTTACTGATATTATATATCGGTTAAGGGGGAGGGAACCGGAGAACTGGTTTTTCTTCAGGACAGAAGTAGACCGAGAGAGAGGGAGGGGCAGCTAAAGGAAAGATGGTCCCTCGAAACGTGAAAGAATTCCTGAGAACTTCTGGACATTAAAAAGGTCTGGGGTCACTTCCTTACAAAGTATCACGGTAAGATCAGTGACGCTGTCCGTCACACATCCTTTTTTTATGGAAGAGTCGTGTAACTTTTAGGTCGAGTTATAAACGAAAGGTCGGAAGGACGAGACTTGTAGTCGGAACCACTGTCGTTTCTCTCGATGTTCGGAACTTGCAAGATCAGTTTGTAAGAGAAGACTCTTAGTACTCAGTGGTCCCACCAACCGAATCGATTATTTATTTATAACTTCGTGACCGAAGAACAACTTAGGAATATCAATTATTAAGAAGTTTTTATCTATTGGGAGTCATAACAGTTTATCGTTTATAGGAACTCCAGTACCATATCACGTCGTCACGAGGTACGACCCACGTGAGACCTTAGATAACTCCCTCCCTTAATAATCTTAGTTGATCCTGGACCGAGTCTCCAATTTCGTAGAAGGACCTTGCGCCCTCTGGGTCCAAGCTAGGGACCCAGCCCTTCTAGGGGACCTCTTCCTTTACCGTTAGGTGAGGTCATGAGAACGGACCTCTTAGGGTACCTCCCTCCTCGGACCATCCGATGTCAGGTACCCCAGGGTTTCTCAACCTGTGCTGACTCGCTGAAGTGTGTGTGTGTGTGTGTGTGTCCTGGGTTGGGGTCCCTCATACTAATTAAACGAGTTTCTCACTCCCTACCCTCCCCACCCGTCCCGTATTCATATAAGATTTTTGAGAGGTCCACTTTGTCAGATCATCAAGGAATTCACTAATTTTATTTCTCAACGGTATACTGGTCGTTAAAGTGAGAGTCCGTATATGGGTTCTCATTACTTTTGTATATAGGTGTGTTTATGAACATGTACTTACCAAAAATCGTCGTGATAAGTACTTTCGGTTTTCCACTTTTGGTGGGTTACCTACTTCTCTATTTTACACCATACCGGTACGTTACCTTATAATAAGTCGGTATTTTTCCTTTCCGCCTACTTATATACGATGTTAAACTTACTTGGACCGTTTGTAATATGATTCACTGTGTTCAGTCAGTGTTTCCAGGTTAATAATATACTAAGGTAAGTATACTGTCAGGTCATACCCCTTTAGATCTTTCTGTCGTCCATGTAGTCACCGACGAATCTCGATCCCTACTTCTTACCTCCTTATCGTCCCACTATCGATTACTCATACCCTAAGGAAAAATTCCACTACTTTTACAAGGTTTTAACTGACACCCCTCCCAACGTGTATAGACATTTATATAATATCAGTAACTTAACTCACTTAACATACCACACTTAATATAGAGTTATTGAACAAATTTTCTCTCTCTCTTCTATTTTATGAGGGGTCCACTAAAATTACACGTTGACTCCGACTCTTGGTACCCACATCAACTTCAGCGTACGTCAACTTCAATCTGGTCTTGTTTTACGGACACAGTAATCCACTGGGTCGACCCGAGAGACTCGAAGTAAAAGGAGTAGACCTCTTACTCCTATTATTAAAGACGGAGTATCCGAACCTTCCTCCTAAATCACACCTTTTGTTTACTTTCATGCACATCGCAGACTGTAAATCGTTCCGTCGTGAGATAATTTCCTTCGATAACGGTAGTAACAAAAAGAAAAGACGGACTTCCGAGTCTTCCTGTCGTAATCTTTATAGTCAAGAGTCAAGAACGATGTGTTCGACCCCCTTCCGCTCGACTTCTCACCTCCCCTGGTTCGGTTTACGTAATAGACTTACATCTGAGCTATTTACAGGAGACACGACGATTATTAAAAAAACCGGGGTAGTGTTTCGGGTGTAAGAAGGGTACTCATTCTGACGTCACAGTAACAAGTTCTTCCTCTACCCAAGGAAGAAAAAACGGAAATCTCGATTACCTTCTGGTTGTGTCCAGGTATCATTCTAGATAGTGGAAAGTATTACATAAATGACAGATTGGATACTAACGTCCCCTAAGGGTCCACCAGGTCACCAATCCTGAGGTACGTCGGTGACGTCCCCCGGGTCCAAGCTAGGGACCAGTCCCTTGATTCTAACCGGTTTTTGTTGTTGTTGTTTGTTTAGATACTGACATTATACGGAGAGTCTAGGGGAGTGAATATGGGTAAGGGTGACAGTAATTGGATCTGTCCGGAGATTGTGGAGAGGGGATTGCTTCGTCGTAGGAGGAATTGGCTAAGATTGAGAAAGGTGAGGGTGAGGAAGAGGTGTGGTGTCAATCTCGTTAGAACCACTTCACGGTAAGACTACCTTAGAGAATAAATTTCTGGAGAGTTACCGAAGTTCGGAAAGTTTATCAAGGACGACATACTGCCAAGACAAGTATCCTAGTAGTAGGTGAAGTGACTCAAGTCAAGTTGTATAGAAATAACTAACAGAGGAAACACCATCCAAAACGTTATTGATCATTTGTTCTGTCTCAGGAAAGGGATAGTCTCCAATAGAAGAGCTTTTCCGTCCGTTTGTTCGTTAAAACTACATCCACATCCTCCACCCGTTTCTTCTTCTCCGATCCCCAAAGTCTACCTTCTTTCTTTTGTTCGTTTCTGTACTCTCTTTGAAGTTTCGGTGACTTATAATTTACCTGTCCACACTACTGTCTTACCCCCTTTGTTCATCCGTCCCCGGTCCGATACGATTCTTCAAACCTGAGTTAGACTATCACGATTCTTCGGGAACCCTTTGAAAACCCATCCCCCTCTTTGTCCAAATATAAACGTACACATTTTCTAGTGAGACCGACGTAACATTTCCTTTCTAATATCACCCAGTCCTCACCTCTACCCCTTCGATATACCTTTGATCTAATAAATACTGACAAGTTAATGGGTTCGATCTTTGATGAATCAAAGTTAAGAGGGAGAAGTGGTATTGGTTATTAGTGTAGTCCAGGACAGTCAAGATGGAGATTTTAACTGAATTAGTCAGTCGTAAATAACTTAGGAAGATACGTATTTTACAACCCGAACCACTTTTTCTTGGTAAAGAGAGGATACTCTTCGACTGACAGAATACTCCCCCGCCCATCTGTCTATACATTTATCTAATTATACTTTATTACACTATTCATGAGTGACGCACGACAGGTACGACCTCCGTCCTTCTCCCTCTCTCTCTTTCTCACTCTTTTTGTTTGGTAATGGAGACGGACTCCCCTTACTCTCTCTTTAGTCCCTAGGTGTCTCTACTCCATACTCAATACAGGACTTTCTACTCATCTAAAGAGATCTCCCTCCTCCAAACCCCTCTTCCATAACGTGTGCTACCCTTATCAAGGACGTTTCCGTACCTTTGCACTTACTTATCCCAAACAAACCCTTGGTCTTTCTTCAAACCCCAGTACCCCTGACCTCGAATCCAATACTTTCCTCCGTATCTTTATCTACTCCAGTCTCTCCATCCGGTTCAACCTTATACTTTTGGGAACAAATTCTGTAACTAGGACGTCTCAGTATTACATTAAGATTCGACCTCTTACACTATACTAGTCTAAACACCTCAGGGATAGAATCCGGTATAAGTAAATAGTGGCAGAGTAGTAAGCGAGACTAAAACGGGACAATCGCTATAACGAGAAAGGGTAAGTATACTAACACACCAGATTGTCCAAAGGGACGGTGTCTTTAGGGGAGATTAAATAGGAGGTGAGACTGTAGAAAGATTTGCGGTAAGGACGGTAACAGGACGACGTCGGACGGTCCCCGAGGGGTAGCGACGGTCCTTTTCAGAAATTTACGGGTCATATCGTGAGTTTTGGGAACGTAAGGTCGAACACGACGAAGGGTCGGAGGAGACAGTGGTGAGGAAAGGTAGGAAAAAAGGTCAGACGGGGAAGTCGATCGAAATAATTGTACTCCTGAGGGGTCGGACGGTCCGTGTAAGTCCCGAGGTGTGCAGAAAAGTAATAAGAGGAAGTTTCAGACAGACTTTACGGGAATGACGTTTGATGAGGAATCGAAAGTTTTTAGTTAGGTGTTCCGTTTAAGAACACTGAAAGGGAGTTGGGGGATGTCCCTCTTGTTTGAGGCGAAGATACATGAAAGTGAGATTCGTAGAAACGGTGTTCGTAAAAACGGTTTCTTCATTAAACGGTATTCCGTTAAACCGGACTTTCTAATTTTTATTATTATTATTGACTAACTGTCAAAAGCCAAACTGTCAAACCAAGGTTGTTCGACTTTACGTAAGGGAGGGTAACCACTACAATAACTACCGAAATATCTCGACTGCCTACTAGCTGCTACTAATCGTGGCGCTCAACCAAAAAGTAAAACCTTGTGTGACATAACCTCCTCTTTCTCCGGTTCCCGGAGTTTCCGTGTCTGAACTTGGACTTAAAGGGTGTCTTGAAACCTTGTAGATAGTTCCCTGTGCACTGTTGTACGGTTCTTGTGTGTTGTCACATCTGCGAAAGTGTTGTGTTATGTCTCGAGTCAATACTTATACGTAGACTCGTAAACTTTTAACTATGGAGAATTACTTCCTTCTGTAAAATCGTTTTTTCTTTTTCACGTTACGGTTCGCTCCTCTCCTTAGTTGTTCAGTTTTTTTCTTTTTTCCTCTTTTGTAATACTTCTTCCCTCTATTCATGAATCCATGTTTGGTGTTTTATTTTAACTAATAAAAACATCATAACGACTCTTAAATGTGAGTATATGAAATATAAAGATTATCAGAAAATGTAAAACAATAAGTAAAACGTACGAAACAATACAACAGGAATTACGGGTAGAAAATAAAAAGTAATAAAATAGAAAATCCAGTTTTAACAGATCTCGGTTAATCAATACACCACTTTTACTCCAGAAAATTAAAACGATAAGTAAAACGTACAAAGTAATACAGGAAGAATTACAGGACGAAAATAAAAAGTAATAAAATAGAAAGTACCCTTTTAATGGAATACCGGTTAAACAGTGTGTCACTTTGACAAACACCATTTTTTCGAATACCGTTTCTAGAATACCACTTTTACGACCTATGTGTTTAGGAAAGGGAAGAGACCCAAGGGGTCGTAGACCAAGTACGACTATAATCTTGTATATAGTATGACGGAGTATTAATAACGGACGTCCCGATAGAGGGTCCGACCTTACATTGGAGGTGGTCTCCTATTCCGGTATAGTGTAAGAAGAATATTTGAGTCAAGTGTCGTGTCTCGGACCGTATATGTATCTTCGAGTCAATTTACTTCAATTTAATTCCATAACTAAAAGAACAGGGAAAAAACGGATCTTATCAATAGGAGGGGTTGGTTCGTTGATAAATGACAGTCTACTTATAACCAGAAAAGACTCGGTCTAAAGGTAAGGATCCAGTGACGTTTGTAAGAAAAATCGGTCGACCTCTCGGTTTCCGAACGTCGAGTCTGAGGAGAACCCAATCTCTTGTTCCCAAATTTAACGGTACGGTATCACCAGTCTTCTGAGTCCGTAGACGGTCTGAATCGAACATTAGTTCGTCGTACTATTTTTCCGAACCCAGACTGTAAATTAACAGGTAGGAATAATGGGTGGTGGTTAAAAGAAGACATATAAAGTCCCGGAATCGTTTCCTGGCTTTGTGATCATCTCTATAGGACCCCCGTACCGTATTACAGATACGAAGCCAACCCTATAAAGATTCCTATCGGTCGTAAAGTCAAGTCAAGTCAGCGAGTCGACACAGGCTGAGAAACGCTGGGGTACTTAGCGTCGTGCGGTCCGGAGGGACAGGTAGTGGTTGAGGGTCTCAAGTGAGTCTGAGTGCAGGTAACTCAGGCACTACGGTAGGTCGGTAGAGTAGGAGACAGCAGGGGAAGAGAAGGACGGGGGTTAGGGAGGGTCGTAGTCTCAGAAAAGGTTACTCAGTNTAAGGAAGGTTTCTTTAGGGTCCCAACTAGAGGAAGTCTTACCTGATCAACCTAGAGGAACGTCAGGTTCCCTGAGAGTTCTCACAAGAGGTTGTGGTGTCAAGTTTTCGTAGTCAAGAAGCCGCGAGTCAGAAGAAGTGTCAGGTTGAGAGTGTAGGTATGTACTGGTGTCCTTTTTGGTATCGGAACTGATCTGCCTGGAATCAGCCGTTTCATTACAGAGACGAAAACTTATACGATAGATCCAACCAGTATTGAAAAGAAGGTTCCTCATTCGTAGAAAATTAAAGTACCGACGTCAGTATGTTCACAAGTTTTCTCCTTGTCCACACGTTTTCTCCTTTGGTCTCTTTTGGTACGGGTAACCATATTCCCGAAGGACCCCCGAGGGAGAATTTGTTACTTGGGGTTTTGAGTCTAAATGACTTCTCGGTCTTGGGGGTCTCTAGGAATGTAAAGAACTTTCACCTGTAATGGACAGGTGAAAGTTCCAGGTTCTTTTTCAAGTCTACTTAAATTCGGGGAGGGAGGAAACGTAGAGGGAAGGTTTGAAATTTCGAATGTCGTCGACCATCCTCGAAGTTTGACCAGTCAGACCCCGTAAGGGACTCCGAATGTCGTACTCCTTTTCATAGAGTTCGGGGTCCTCGGTTAAGGACCTCCAGAAAACCCCCGTAGACCCTCAGAGACTAATGTACCGTCTGGTGTCTCTAGTGACTATAACTTCGTATATGTACCCCGGCTAGAAACCCCTTATTGGACTGTAACCAAATTCCGGTTGGTCTACAGAGGTTAATGACCACACTTATCTTCACCTTTTTCACCTTCGTCACTGTCTAAAATGAAAGACCCCTAGGTTTTAGTGACGCTTACCACTGACGTCGGTACTTTAATTTTCTGTGAACGAGAAACCTTCCTTCTGATACTGTTTGGATCTGTCTTATAATTTTCCGTCTCTGTAGAGAAACGTCTGTTTCCAGACATATCAGTTTCAATACCAAAAAGGACATCAGTACATACCCACATTCTCAACCTGGTATTTCTTTCGACTCGTGGTTTCTTGACTACGAAAACTTGACACCACGACCTCTTCTGAGAAGTCTCAGGGAACTTGTCGTTCCTCTAGTTTGGTCAGTTAGGATTTCCTTTAGTGAGGATTGATAAGTAACGTTCCTGACTACGACTTCGACTTCGAGGTCATGAGGCCGGTGGACTACACTTCTCGGTTGAGTGACCTTTTCTGGGACCACGATCTTTTCTAACTTCCGTTCTTTTCTTCTTCCCCCGCTGTCTCCTACTCTACCAAACTATTCGAGTGGCTGAGTTACCTGTACTCAAACTCGTTTGAGGTCCTCTATCACTTCCTGTCCCTCCCGACTGTATAACGTCAGGTACCCCAGTGTTTCTCAGTCTGTACTGACTCGTTGACTTGTTGTTGTTTAACCACAAATTCCTAAACCTCTGAGTTAGAACCCCAAATCTCTCAGTCTCATTTTTTGGAAATAAAGGTAATCAAAATAATAAATATTTTGATAGAATTCTAAGTATACCTTTTTCCCTCCCCTGTCTCATCCTCAACAAATGCACCCCATGTACAATTGACTATCCATGTTACTTCATTTACCCCTGTTCCTAATTTCCTTTCCGGTTCCTCTACTGACATCCCCACATCCACCCGTTAGTGAACTTCCAAACGTCCCTCTTATCCTTAATAATTCCCATTTATAAACTTTCTAACCCCTTGGGTCAGAAAAGGGTCGGATTCTTACTCATACCCTTTCCAGACCTAGCCGAAACTTTAGATAACCTCTCCTTTAGGTCCGTACTCGTTCGTGAGAAAGAACTAACATAAGAAGAGGGATCTCAGAACCCCTTAAATTAGAATCTTGAGTTCCGAGAAGTCAGGTATAAATGTCATACGTACGTACCCGGTAGAGAAATACCATTTATAAAGAGAACTTTCACTCAAATCTTTGTTAATGAAGTGAGTATTTGTTTTTGTCTTTTGTTTTGTTTACTCGGTTTTATTTAGTGGAATCACGACGACTCCTACTTCCTTCTACCCCCTTCTTTTACATAAAGGGTATGATGGATGATATTTATTTTTTCTAGTTATCCTTTACCTTCAATCTTAAAAGATTTCTCACTTGTGGATAGACGGTATGACTAAGACACTGACATTAAAGTATTTTATAAATAACTCGTGGATATTATGTGATCTCCAATTCTTCACTGAATCCGTTCCGGGATGGAAGTTCCTCGAGTGTCAAATACCCTCTTTTGAGTACTTACCCAGGACATGTTACTGTCCTGGTAACTCAAACACTTACCCCATCGGACCCGGTATCTGTAATTACGGACATTCGGGTCTTCATCTAGATAAATGACTGTTTCCTACACCGACCCTAGTCGACGTGAAGACTAGGAGGTAAGTTTTAGATGCAAATCCATCTTTTTCCCACGTCGAGTCGAAACGTCACCTAAGTCCTATGTCGACGATTTAGATTGATGTCAAGAAAACCGTGACCATTGACCCGACATAAGACGGACCGCCGGTTTCTGACGGTTTAGAACTAAATTCTGTAACTGAAAGGTTTCTTTTTATCGATATTACTTTTATCGAATACAGAATGTATTTGAGAATCGTTATATTGTTTGTGTAATGGAAATTTATCCTGGGTATCATAAAACAATATATACTTGACAGTGAGACTGAGTTTTGTCAATAAAGAATGACACACAGAAAACAAAGGTGCTCGAAATACTAAAATTATCGTGGATAAACTGAGCTGCTACTTAAATAAAATTTTGAACAGGGTCTCATGGGAGGAGTTGTAAAATTAAGAAACAGGAGTACTAGAATTCAGTGTTGAAAGGACTCGAAACCAAAGTAGTTGTTTAACCCCTGCTACTACAAGTTTCGTGATCTATCAACAGTCCAAGTTTACTCTATTTATATACACTTTCATCCTCGAATAGACTTTTTGACAGGGGTAAAAAAAAATTAACCTCCTATTGACAAAATGTTACAACACAACCGAAGACGGTAAGTTGTAGCACTGAGTCGGTATACATATGTATAGAGGGGAGGGAGAACGAGGAGGGAGGTCGGGTGCAGTCTGGTGGGGAGATCCAACAGTGTCTCACGGTCCGACTCGAGGGGCACAATATGTCGTCGAAGGGTGATCGACAAAATGTATACTAACATAGAGAGTCACGACGAGAGAGTTAAACAGGGTAGGAGAGGAAAGGGGTAGCACAGGTGTTCATGAAAGAGAAACAGAGGTTGACATAAGGACGGGACGTTTATCCAAGTAACATACATGGTAAAAAGATCTAACGACCATGTATATATGTTACCTTATAATAAGTCGGTATTTTTCCTTACGTAAACTCAGTCAAGATCACTCCACCTACTTAGATCTCGGACAATATGTCTCATTCAGTCTTTTTGTTTTATGACAGATAATTGTCGTATATATACCTTAGATCTTTTTGACAGGGACAAAATTTAGACTTACTCTTTAGAATATTGGAACCGAGAACTGAAGTTCGACAATACAGGACTTCCTACTTAGAAGAGGGACCCATTCATATACTTTTCCCGTCTTTTCAACCACTGTATTTCCACTGGACTGACACTGTCTCATGGGATGACTATAACCAGTAGTCCGTAAATGGGACAAGGTAGGAGAGGAGACAACAAGTAAATCAATTTTTACAATTGGAACGACCTACTCCCTACGATGAGGAAGTCGTCTTTTTTTTCCCCCTCCCGGGACTTCAGTGCTCTCGGAAAGAAAAAATTTTTTGCCCGAAAACCTAAACTGTCGTAGATCATACTGTATATACCCCATAAATCTCGGGTTGATTTCTGACTATTAGCTACCATTCTTTGTTATTTTATAGAAGACATACAATACTGTGTCCATATATTTAGCCAGTTAATAATGTTAAAAATTTTTCGGTCAAGTATTGTATAAACCTGTATGTCTTGACAGGTTGAGCTTTTTTTGTAACACCGAAATTTTTTTCAACTCTAATTTTGTTAATAAGTCAAGTTGTTAAATTTTTATAACTCATTTCGTCACTTAATTTTCATTAACCGTTTTCGGAAAGTGACCTATTTTGTTTCACTATTAACACAACCTAAAAGAATTGAGTAATAAAGTCTTAAATTAATATTACGTATTATGACAGACCTTAGAGGATGTGTACCTGTTAAGGGTCGGTTGTCTAAACGTCGACCCGGTGAAAGAGGTATACCCTACAGTAATAAGAAAAAATGGGTAATAAAACTTATATATCGAGTCCAAAAAGGGGTGTATACGGTCTTACCACTGATTCTTGTGTCCGCCTGTAAATTGAACAAATTTGTACATGACGTTATGTGTAATATTAAAACTATTTTTCATTACTGAAAAATAGTTTTCAATACTTTTTCTACATGTTCAATCGTTTATTGTTCGTCACTATGTGGTTTATTAAGTTCTTTGGTTGGAGTCATTATGTCTACAGATAAAATAATTTTTTCAATGTTTGTACACCTGACGTCCCAGCAGAATGTTTTACTGTTCTTACTTTAGATAACCTTTTTAAAATGAAAATGTTTATAAATATCCAGTAACAAGTTACAAACATGAACAATAAGCTCTAAAAAATTGAAAATAACTATTTCAATGTCATGTAATCTAGGTACTATTATCCAATGTACTAAAATAAACGTCTCGGGATGACGTCACTAAACTTGTTGAGGATTTGTCTACGGTATCATTTCTGCTCTGTATATAACGTAAATTAAATAATAGGATTATTCGTTGAACTGTACGTTAGATAACTCCTTCGATTTTATTGAAAACCAGGGAAAAGAATTTTACACGACCTCTTTAGTGGAAATTTAGTGAAAGGGGACTGAGGACACTAGGATTCACTTAAGTTCAATTTAAACGACGACTCCAGTCACTGTCTCGCTCTCTCACTCTCTTGTTCTTAATAGGTATCCTTTCTTTGTGACATAAATTTTTTTTTAGGTAGACGTCTTTTAAATTTAGTAGTACTTAATAAACTAAGGAAATCTTAAAGTGTTTTCGATTATTTTTACTTGGTGTTAGTGAATTGGATGAAACTTGACTCGAAAACCAAAATTCAAACCATAATTTCACGTTTGAATTTAATCCATAAGTAAAGTTCGTCAAATATTTATTCTTTGATTCAAAGTTAACGGAGGTGGGAATGTTAGAGTGGTATTTTAAGTTTTAGATTCTAGTTCTCAGGTGAAACTCCCTTAAGCTAGTCCTTAGTTTACGTTGTGCTAAAATTTTTTCCTTTTGTTTCAAATTAATTAAAGATGTGTTATTAATTACCAGTATGACTGGTTATTTAGTGTACTTACATCTATAGTGAAATAGACTTGTAGTGTGTGTTATATTTAAATTTTAACGGTGTGGGAAGGTTTTTGGTAGTGACGTATATAATCTCGAAAGGAACTGTTTCAATAACTCGATAATAATATCTAGTTTTCAGACCAAAACCAAAAAGACAAAACAAAATAAATCTTCGTACAAGTTTACTGATTTCGACCCGAGGATTTTAGCTCTTGAAACCACGTCATCCACTCGACGTCAATGATTGAAGACGTTTAATTTTCGTGTGTTGATTTTGGTTCATTTTTGGGTTGTTGTTTTATGACAGTTTGAATGTTTTAAAAATTTAGTAACGATCTTTTTCGTGAGTAATAGTACTACAATCTTGACTTAGTGTTCTAATGAGAAATATTCAAATGAAAGACAAAGATATGGACACAATAACAATTTACAAGTTCATAAGTCTGTTTTACACGACTAATCCATTTGTTGTACCTTCCGTTACCGATAATCTTCGTGTAAACGTTTTTCTTATTTGTTTTTGTTTCCTTTTTTTGCGGGTCTCTGAACCGCGATAGAAGGGAGGACAATGTGTCTAAAAACAGAGATGATGTTTGTACGAAGAACTCTTTATTGATTTTTCGTTAACACTATCACGTTCTTTTGAAATTGTTTATAACGAAATTTGATAATAAGTCTTTCTGTTTATAATTCTTGATGTTTCACATATACTAAAATAAACTTAAATTAAAATGTACACGTCTTCAGATGATCTACAGTGAATGTTCGGACTGTCCGCTTCGACTCGATAGAGACAAATCCATATGTTAATTAAATGGTACCTATGTTATAGGGAAAAGTTTCCGTAACGATTCATCCAGTATTGATTTAAATCTTGAAGTGTCTTTCCTTTTACAATGACGACGTTAAACTACGACATTTACTCTAATTGTGTACACTTTTGGATTACCTTAGTTTACGAATTGAGAAATCGATTTACGTGATGTCAGTTAAAGTTTATAGTTGGTATTCAAAGTCTTGTACAATTGTGTTTTTATGTAGTGTTTGACGTGAACTTCTTTTCCCTATCAGGTAGGTGTGTCCATTTTACACTAGAAATCAAAGAAAAATGTTGTGACGGTGTGCATTTGTTTTCAGACTTTCATAATTGGTTAGTGAATTTCCTCTTTCTAAAATGTTTATCTTACTTCGTGACCACGCTCCATTATATGTCTTCATTGGTAAACAAATTCCGAGTTAAAAAAAGAGGTAATATTGAAAGAAAATTTTCCGTAACTCATCCATTATGACTCGAACTCATAAATTATTTATGTTCAACTCTTTGACTAATTTCTTTAGTTAATTTTATAATTTTTAATTAAGAACGTATAATCGGTAGTAATTCTTGAATCTTTCGATGTTTTCCTGACTAACTATTTCTTGTCTAAAATTTGTATACCATTTGCACGATTCGTAAGGACAAATTCCAGTTACCTAGAACTTCCGGTTTCTGGAATACGTGAATTAATCTACATACCGTTGTACGACATTATCTCTGTCCAAATGGTTCCGAGTCAAGACGTTGGGTCCAACATTTCAAGAGGTTTCGTCGTAGACACGTTTAAAGGAGACTCAAAATAGACGTTAATTCTATTTTTATAGTATTTTTAGGCCTTTATATCTAATGTCAAATTTTGCTCTTGTGACTTTTGTCTAGAGATATGTGTATGTTCACCATGGTTTTAACATTTCACCTTGAAGTGACACAAGGAGTATTTAAATTCATTTTTATTAGAAGACGTCAAGTTCTCAGTCATTTAATATCGTTGTGATATTATTACGTAACCTACTTTATGTATGAAGTAACATATTTCATATATTATAAATTTAAGAATATACAAATTTTCTAGAATTATCGTATTTTCACCGTTTACAATGAAGGCGAAACTAGAAAAGTATAAAAATTACCCTTTATCATAATTTACATATCACTAATACTTGATTGAACTATTATACGTTTTCAAGTTTTTTTTAAAACGTAATTTTCTTCAACAATTAGTCCTGTAACCAATAAATTCGAATCCTTTCAGGTCAAAGGAGTAGTACTTTTATTCCTATTTTAAGAAAGGACTGTCCCAACACCATTACTTATTCCGTGATACGCTTTCGTGAAATATACAGTTTACAGTCCATTAAAAAAGTAAAGAGTTGATACAAATTTAAAGATCTCCTTGTCCTAATACAGAAACTATAGGTTTAATTTCTGGAAATATAAAAATAAAAATCCGGGTAAACTTAAAAATATGGATAAACTTGTGTTGTCATAAAGTAAGATATACATTAAGTAACACTCCTAAAAAGTCATTAAGTTTGACCTGAAAGGAGTTAATTATACTTAATTATTCAACTGATATTTAAAATTAGGTGTGAAAAGTTTTATTCGTTAATGTTTCTCAACCTCTAAAAGCTTATACTTATACAGAGTTTATCCCTTCTGAACCTACTAAATTATTAAGTCCATAAGAGACTTTATTTTGACTCCTTTATCATTAATAAAGATCGGTTTTATTTGTGATTCTTATGTTTAGTCGAATAATTGGTATTAGATGTAATTTATTTTCCGCTATATACACTATAAAGAGTGAGAGATTTTTGGACCAATTTTAAACCAGATAGGTGTAAGGTATCCTACTCTTATGAGGTCACTTTAGTTCTCTGTGTTTATTTAGGGTCCACTCTAAGTTGTTATAATTATATTCCGTATGATAAATTCATAATTATGGATGATGAAAAGTTCTCTCATGATGTAAAATTACGAGACGTCATTATTTAGGACTCCGTTTTCGTACGTAATTCGCTTTTTGCTGTCAGGAAGATTCTAATCTTCCTGTGTCTTACGTTTACAATGACGAGGTATGACACTTGTGTTTTAAAGGTCACATGGTTTTGAGAGTAAGTAAATTTTTTGTAAGGTCTTCGAAACTTCCGTCGACCAGTTTCAGTATGAAAAAATTGAGAGTCCTATAGTGTAGATCTGTGTGACGTCTTCATATTGAACGACGAACACTCTATCTTGTGTTCACTAGGAACAGGAGTGAGAGTTGAAAGGTCGGTCTGTGCGTTGTTTAGACTTGAGACCTCCGAAGACGAGTTTAAGAACGAATTGACCAAAGTGAAAAGGTGAAAAAAGATTAATCTAAAACAATACTTTCTCTCTCTCCTTTCTTTTTTTTTTCTTTAGGGTTTGTCAGGTTTGGAAAACGGGTCCTTTAATACTTTATCCCAGAGGGTTCACCCCATTTAGTCATGTGCTCTTATGGTTTGTATCTTGACTTTCTTGTTTCTAGTAATAAATACAGTCGTACTTCTTTTTCCCTCTGAGAACTAAGTTCTGGTTGTGTAGTAAAGTGCACCGTCGTCTTACGGACCCTATAATTGTTTCTGAGGACTTTCCGAATCGTCAAATACTCACAGAAAAATCGAATCGACCTAAATCGTAAAGATTTATGTCACCATAAATGATGGTAAGAAAAATCGTTTTTATTTATACATTAGTATTAGTTAAATTTAAAAAAGGTCAAAATATGTATACTATAAGACCCCTGAATTGGTTTCCTTGAAAAATTTTTGATATAAAACGAAGTGCAAAAAGTGAACCGTACAAGTATAGAGTAAATTCATAATCAATATAATTGTTTCGTGATCCGATCTTAAGACGTCAATTATAAAGACAATTTATAGAACAAACAAAGAGGTGACATTGAACTCATTGTGACTACTTCGAATAATCCCCCACTTCACTCTCTTGATCCCAGTTTGTGTCTCTCGTCTTCGACTTGGATACCGTATCTTAGACGTTTACCTTCCCCTGGACACGAAGTTCCTCTTGTACGTGGGATTTTCAAATGTCATTTGGGTCCCATCTTTCTTTTTTTGATAAAAAGAATGTAGGATCTGGATTTTAGAGATTCAAATTTAATTATACTACTTAAGTTAAGACTTTAAAGTTTATTATACTGGTACGGGTGACTATTATTCGTCGTCACACTCGGGTTACTAGACTAGGGTCCACGATTGAAACTTAATTTGTCCATCCCCTGACAAGGGAAGTTGGGATTTAACGAAAAAGACTTAGGCTACAAGGATTCTGACACCGATTAGTTTCCTTAAACCCTCATACAAAAATCATCCTATTTAAAAAGGTTGTCGACTGTCCTAAATTCAAAAAGAACCACTATCATAGAAGACCTAAATCTTAAGGTGGTACTCATTGGGGTGCTCCTCTTAGAAAGGACTTCATACCGATCTTATGAAGGAGTCACCGTTAAGAGGTTGAGGTACTACGTTAAAAACAATTAAGATGACTACCAAACAAGATTCGATCTCTCCATTTTCTCATTTTCACTTACCGAGTTTACGTAAAGTAAGACGTTATTTTCGGATTAGAACCCCAATTTTCCTTTGTTAATTTCGTCCTTGTCTATATGTCAGTAAGATCAGTGGTCTGTGGAGGTGAGGATCTTGTCCAGATTGATCCGTGGATAGGTGAGACTTGTCAGGGTTTGGTACTCGGGACATCCCCAGTCACTTCCAGACCCTCTTCATCTCCCGTCTTTCCTGCTCCGTTGAGAGAAGAGAGGAAATGGGGTCCAGGTAACGTCCAGATATCCCATGTGTGATGGGGTTCCGACGGTACAGTGTCCGAGGTAAAACCGAGTAATACACTCGACCTACTGTGTGTTCGTAAATCTATTCGAATCCATAAAAGAGATTTCACTGTACGTTCTACACCCCCCGCCCTCCTCCTTCATAGATAGACTTTGATATTGAATTCGTTGTCTTAAGGTGGGACCACAAAGTGATCATACTAATTATGAATTGAACCTGTACTTTTACGGTCGTAAAATTCATATGTTACATTAAAAGTACTACAGGGGGAGTGTAGACGATTTAGGGGTCGTACAGTATAGATTAATTTTCCACCTTTTTTCTAAACTTTGTTAAGACTAAGGTGTGTGAATAAATAAAATTTGTCGACCTTTACGATTAACTAAAGTGACACGAATCTTTATCATTCCGGTCGATCTGATTTTACTGTAAGTATCTACCAAGTCGGAAAGTCCTCGGAAACAATTATAGGGTCCGTAAGACGACGGTGCACTTTACTACACGATCAGAACTTAGTTCTTAGAGGGAAAAAGAAGACCGACTGTATATATTACTTGGCTCCGGCTGTATTTATTACTAGAAACAAGAAAGTCAAACTAAGGACCACAAACCATGAGAATACGTGGTGAATGAGAGCAACCCTCTTGGACAAGTATTATGTCTCTTTTTATGTTATTTTAGGACGTCCTCTGGAAGATTGACATCACTTCTTGTGGAAAAGTATAAGGACAAAAAAATTCTTTTTTTTTTGTTTTGTCATTGAAGACAGTTATGACCTGACTCTATATCCCTAGGAACTTTTTTATTAGAATTTTTTTTTTTTTTGGATATACGGTCATAAATGGTTTTCGAGTGTAAAATCCTTATTGAAATGAAGGGTGAAAAGTCCCTTAATTGTCTTATAAAAATTCTATAATAAAACGAAGAAAGACCGTAAGAAAGACAAAGCTTTGACGGAGATGGGAAGGGGGTAGATGAGTTTAGGATGGGTAAGAAGTTCCGGATTGAGTTTACGATGACGAGGGGTCAAGGAGATTTAGTCACGAAGAATTGGTCCCGTTAAAACGGGAGGTCCTCTATGAACCACTGCAGACCTTTATAAAGACAAGTAGTGTTGTCTCCCTACCTCCTTTATGAGGACCTTAGACTATCCATCTCCGGTTCCTACGACGATTTGTAAGACGTTACGTGTCTTACGTTACGAAGGATGTTGTTTCTCGGGACTTACAACTCTTTGGACGAGATTGAAACCAGAGAGGAAAGGGATTTGGGGGTGTCGTGACACTAAATGAAGACAATATCATACTACTCTAACAATTCTTTTGTAATTAGTAAGAGTTGTTGTGATATAGTGTTGTCGGTTTACAGTTGAGAAATGTAGTTATCTTTCCTCGATACTATATCAATTGTTTTAGTTCTATTCCGACGTTGTGACATAGTGTCATTACTTCAGGAAGTTTCGTGAACTACCGTCCGAGGAGTCCAGTCATTCCTTTGGTCGGTACTTTCGTCGTGCATTCCTTAGACCGTGACGAAGGTTTGAATGTGATTCTAATGACGGTTACCCTCCCACTTTCCACCCCTTTCGTAGGACCCCCTGTACGTCTATTTGTCCACAACCCGTTCTCTGACCACTGAGGTTGACTTCCCACTATTCTTTATTTACACTCCATAATAGTCTTCATTAAGAATCTCGTAATTATTTGAAAGGGAAAGTTAATTTCTCTTTTGATAAATGTTGTTAGTGTCAGGAAGCCTGAATAGACTCAGAATGATAGAGATTACACCTGTTCCAAGAGAAGATTTGTAATTCCTGTTTGTAAAGAGTTTAGTGGAAATGAACAGTTTCAAAATAGAAGTTAGATCTAGACCCTGACTACCTGGAGTCTCGAGACACTGAGTTCGATGTCCTGAGTCTTAGGTAGTGGATGAAAATTTTTTATTTATCATTCTTGTTTGAAATACCTGGAGACTAATGTCTATGGATTGGGTAGTCAAGTTAGTATAAACTATCGTTTTTTGAGGTGACGTATATCACAAAACAAGATTTTCTAGAACTAGTCCCCTGTGGGACATTGTAAAAATCTTTAAGTCGACTAATCTATAAAATAAAGTTCCGAGTGTGGAAATTAACACATAAGACGAATATGTTTTGTTTGTTTTTGATGGGTCCGTTGAATTGAGTTAAAATATTTTCTTCGTTAATAACTATGATAATAAAAGACTAAAATCATGAAATCAATTGTTTATATTTGTATCAAATGAACTCTATAATTTTTTCAGATAAATCATTAAGGACATCCATTAGTTTGTCTAATTTTCGTTAAATCTGGTGTTTTCGACGTTTTACTTTATTTGAGTCTTTATTGAGTCTTATTCTTTCGAAATGTTTATCGAAATATGTAGTAAGTAAACGGTTGAACTGATTCTGTCACCGGGAGGTGTACATACTTTAGGTAAAATAACAAAGGAAGGTTATCGACAGACGTTATTAATACCCCCTTTTTAACCCTTACAAAACGCCCTCGCCAAATTAAAAAATATTTCTGCTATTTTGATTTACGTATGTACAATAAACGGACCAATTTTTACAGTCTCTTCATCTCGTATTGCCATTTCTACGTGGTGGTGTGTGTTGAACAAGCCTGAACTTCGACCGAACTCTAAATTCTTCTCTGTGACACCTTTGTTCTTGTGACCTGAGTTAGTGGATGTATGACGGAGTTTTTTGATATGACGTTCATACTACAATCGTTGTTTTGCATGTGACCCGATGTCAGACGTCTCACTGTGATATACGATTGTCTACCTCGATCCATATTCTGTTGTTTACACAAAAGTAGTGTAAAACCATACGAGTTTTCAACTACTCACTTTCGTAAAACTTATTTCGTGACAACAGTAGGAAGTAAAAGTTTCTACTGTGATCGACTGTCCTTTAGAACAGACTTTTTTATTTAATCCCTGGCAATCAGAAAAGAGGTCCCTCGTGTATATTTCGGTCTGGAAACTAATCCTTAGTAAACACGTTACACTTTACCGACAACGGTAAACGTTGTGACGGAGAATCTGAACTCCAGCCAGAACCGAGTTTGTTAGTTAAGGTAAGGACTATAACAGACCGATCAGACCGTAAAAGACGTCGAAGAGTCAGTAGGTCCTATAACCAACAGAATGGAATAATAGATCCATAATAACGGATTCACTCTGATAGACAGGTTAATGTTAGATCTAATTTTCTAACACTATACTTATTTCAATAGAATAAAATTTACTAGCCATTCAAAATACCTTGGAATGAAAAGTCTTTGACGTAAGTAAATTTTTTGTGAAAATAATTCAATAAATCGGGTTACTCTCCAAACTTCTAAAACGACAACAAGAATAATTGAGGTAATAAACAATTCGACTTATATTTACAAAGGACCCGAACCCTAACAGGTAAGATTTGTGTAACGTCTACTAAAGTGGTCAAAGAGTAGACCTGGTATAATAAGTATTACTCAGTTCCATGTGACACCGTGATATCAAACAATAATAGTCTCCAGTGACTTCAGGGAGGTCACATTGTATGTATACTTGAATTTATTAGTAAGACGATTTAGATCGTGAACCCACTAATCATTTAACTACTAAAGTTAATTTCGTCGAGAGGTCGAGCACTATCTTTTCATGTCTTTTGTGTTTTGATTAGTAGAAGAGTTCAATAATGACCTACAAGAGGGTACGTGAAACTTACGATTTAGTGGGTTTGTCCCTTTTAATAGGAAATTGAGTGGGGTGGGGTTTCCTTACAATGTCTACTCTCTCTCTTGTCGTTTGAGTGAAATTTTTTGCTTAGGACCATAACCCTCATGTCTGTTAAAGAATGGAAGTAAAATGACTGGATAGAGAAAAAGTTAATAGATATAACTTACAACTAATAAAACACGATTGCCTTTACAAAAAAAGGTTTTTATTTCTTTAAATTCCGTCGTACACCTAATTATAATTCGAAAAACAATATGAACTAGTTTTTGTATTCCAAGGTAGTTGTTGATTGGACGAGCCATACCGGTACTAACTCCAATAGAAAAATAAAAAATGACCTGTTGCGTTCAACATGTTGTAACTAGAACGAAGAGCCCATCCCTTCTTATCAAGTAAACGGACTGCTAGAGTCGTTTTTCAAGTAGGTGGTAACTAAATGAAAAACGGCTACAGAGGTACTTTCCTGTCGGGGTAAGAACTCGGTCTCGAGACGGAAGACTTCTGTATTGGAGAGAAAGACCAAGGTCTAGGTGAAATAAAGGATGATCCTAGTCACCCTGAAAAAGTATAGAGAAGTGAGACTGTTAGACTAGAGAGTAACCGAACTATAGGATACATTTGTTAGTGTTTCTCTTTCTTTTTTTAATACGACAAACGTTTTGGTATTTTCTTTATAACGTTATAGGGTTCTTCAGTAGGGAGTCACTCGTCTCTTTCGACTTAGGTGTCATTTTGGTGTGTGGGTTTACCTCTTTTACAGTAAAAGAGGCAACTTCATCCTTATCTATTAAAGGTGTCCGGGATGGACGACCTAAATAGTTCTTATATTTTACATCCAACTTGTTATTGAAATCCTGAGTAAATCAGTGAAGAAAGGGAGTCAGCTGTGCCTAAAGTTTTCGTTTAGGGGTTTATACTACTTAGGTTTTCCCACAAACCGGTGCAGGAATTTGGACGGTCGAACAGTAGTGAGGACCATTGTGGACAATGGGGTCGTGTCCTAACGTCGTAGATACGTAAGGATCGGTAAATCGTTCTGGTGAACTCTCTTTCACAAAATCCACCCTTCTTTTTGTGACGGAACACGGATCTTCTGGTTCGTGTGAAGTCACAAAGTAAAATTTACATTACCATACGGAACTAGGAATTTTATGGGAAGTCATAATCTTCAATGACATGTGATCACTCGTCGAGGACCCTCCCTGTTACGACCCCTCCCCCTGTCTAAACCCGACCTTCTTCAGTTTAAAAGGAAACGGATACAAACCCATATAATACACTTAAAGGAGAGAGCATATATAATGAAAAAGATTCATTAATGTTGATTAATGTTTTCTATTCTCGGAATCGTTAAGAGATCCTCCCAGTTAAAAGTTCCCCATCATAGCTAAATTCTGTTACATTATTAACATGTCACATTAAATGATTATGTAACGTGAAGAACTTAAAAAAACATTGAACTTTTCAAACTGAATTTATATTGTGTACACGAATTAGGATTGTCAATGTCGTGCGTCTTAAATGTACGTCCTACTTCTTTTTCTTCCCTGACTTTTAAATGTTTTTGTATGTCAACTGTCAACGTTGTAAAAACAACCTAGTGCATAGTTAAGTCATAAGAGCCAATTCGAAGAAAGGGGACAAAGGAATATCTTTCTTCAAGTCGACTCTTAGGTTTAACTACCGTAAACCCGAATTTTCTCAAATTCAGAGATAACTTTATTTCCGTCAAAAAGTGAGGGATACATACACATATTTTCTTCATCGATATTACCTATAGAATACTTTTTGGGAAGTTTTCTGACGGTCGGACTTCTCTCATTCGATTGTCTTATTGTTTACAGGGTTCCTAGGACATCTTTCTTTTGCGGACAGTTTATCGTGGAAATCGTGTAACCATGAAAGACCTCTTTTTACGAAAATATTGCCAACACGAAACCTTAAATTCAGACGTATTTTACTTGAAATCAGAACAGTGTCGTTGAAACTAATTAAATGGGTAATGAATAGAAATTTTCTTTTTTTTTTTTTTTGGGACTTCAACGATGTAGTCCAGTGACCCTTTCAAGTAAAATTCTATTTTATGATTCTTTTCACTTTAATCGTGTTACCGAACCGATTTCGTAAATTACAGAGAATTCATTCGTTGTAATTCACGTATGGAAATTTACGTCTTTTTTTTATAGGTAAAGGATTCAGTTACTTCCAGTTATATTACCCAGTTATCCTCCAATAAATAAAAGTTCCTTATTTATCGTTGTAAATAACGTAGACAATTTTGTTACAATTTGGAGGTCAGACACAGGGTCACTTCCTGTCCTGTCTAGAAAGGTCTCTGTGACCTGGTGGTGGATCGGCCCCCCCAATTTTTAGATGTGAACAAGTCACAAGGGTCTCGGTGTATAAAAGAAATCAGTTACAATAGTCTTAGTTAAACCGACTTGACTTTTTTTTTTTCTCAGTAAGATCTAAAAACAAACAATAATTAAAATCTATGATCAGAAAAGTTAATGATTGAAGGGAAGTGTGCGAGGTTCATTCATCTCATGGATCTTCCGTCCAGAACTCAAGTAGTAGAACATCGGGATTCTAAATCTTTAGACCAACTCTCTGAACCCACTCTTGTTTTTCCCCCTCCCGCTTCGTCTGCGTCTCCCTAAATAGACACCTTGTCTATTAGCAGAGGTTTATTAAAAGGAATGTTTCACGAGATAAACGGGCTCTAATAGAAAATTTACAACAAACGAACTCATGGAATTGCTTCCGAACACCTCAACTTATTCGTTGAAGTCTTCCGATATCAGGTCCGATTTGTATGTGTTCGACTGTAAAGAAAAAAGTGAAGAGAAAGTGAATTTTTATTGAAATTTTGTAAACAACTGCCAACGCTGAAATCAGAAGAGATGTCTTTGTTGACCTATGAAAAGGCACGGTCCTCATTGGAGTTTTTACGCGGTACAGATTGAAAGTTTTCGTTTTGTCAGTAAATGCGTGCCACGTTCGTTTGGTCTTCATTTACAACCTAATGGTGTGGGGGAAGAATGTTTAATATTCTGAACCAAACCAATGGACTTTTCTGACAACTAATTGGTCTGACATTTGGTCCTACTTTGGAACCGGCAAAAACTACATCTCTAGAGAGTACCTTCGTTTGACGAGTCAAGGACGCCACAGGTCTTAAAGGTCGTGCCTCCCCCTTCTCAGGTGAAGCTAGAGAAACGCCATCTTTAGAAGTTACCACCCCAGTATAAAGAGTTACTTTCAGGGTCACTGTTTGACGTGTCAGTCCCGCCTAAACGGTTGGGGAGGCGAGGGATTGTGGTGATGGAACATAAGGGAGTAACTCAGAGTGGAAGTGGTTGAGGATGGTTTCCCTCCCTTTTTATTGTGGGGCGAGCGACGCCGCGACGAGCCTCTCCGCCTTCCACCCGCCTTTAGACGCTTGGGCCCTCCTCTCACGTCTCCTCGGCTCCCGGCCTGCCCCCTTCTTCTCCTTCAATTTCCTCCCCCTCCCCTTTCTCGCTTCACAGCCCCACCCACCCCTACCCTACCATTACGGGAAGGATATCCTTGACTTCGGGTCCGTCCCCCGCACCCCTTTCCCGCTCGGGACTCGTCGGGCCTCCTCCCGCCCCCCTCCGCTCTGCGCGGGGGGCTTCCCTTCACCTCCGCCCCTGCGACGTCCTGGCTGCCCCTGGGGGCGCCCTTCTGTCCGCAGGTTCCTCGGGCGCCAGCCCCCGACGGGGCGTGGGGAGGAAGCGGGAAGTGTGTTTCCCCGGGTCCCTGGGGCGAAGGACGAGCGCGGCGGCTCGGCCGGGCCCGGACACCCGAGGCGAGGTCAGCGACAGCGGGCCCGCCCAGAGACCCGGCGCCGACGGCGCCCACAGCAGGCCGGACACTTCGCCCCCCTCTCCCGCGCGCAATGGTCGGACTGGGGGCGGGGTCGGCCCGTCGGGCCGGCCGGCGGAGGACGCCGAGGGTGGGCCTGGGCCGGCGGTGGCGGCGGCGAATGGGACGGCAGGCGTGGGCGGGCCGGCGGGCCCTTTGAGACAGTGCGGTTCCGGTACCGCTCTCCGGCCAAGGAGCCAGAGTGGCGGAGGGGACGCGATGGCGAGCGTCTCCCCTTTCCCCGCCCCCGGCAGGCCGCCGCCGCCGCCGGCGACCCTGAGGTTCGCTTGGGTGGAGAAAAAAAAGAGTGGGGGGGGGGGGGGGGGGGGGGTCGTGTGTGGGCCTTCCCAAAGGGACTGTGTGACCAACTCCACGGGGTCAAGGGGCTCTGACCTGTCCTAGTGAAGGCCACCCCTTTCAGGGTGGAGAGGCCCCGCTCGGCCCACCGCGACCCCGGCGCGGGACGACCCGCTCTGCCGCCCCTGCCAAAGCCCAGCCCCGATGCCGGAACCGTTTCCCGGAGAGAGCCCTGGAGGCCTCAGAGGAAAAACGCGAGCCGACGGGCGTCGACGACAAAGACGACGACGACTACACCTATCAGGGTGGGGCTGGAGCGCCTTCGGGGAGGCGCAGAGTCTCCCGGGGGTCGGGCCGGACTTCTGAGCTAGCCGGACCCCGCCTAGACTACTGGGCCTCGTGTTCGGTTTGTAGGGGCCTCATCTTCGCCGTCTCTTTTATTTTGTCGGTTCTTTCACCTAAGAGAAACGACCAGAAGGAAGGTGAACCATAAAAAGTTTCTTTGCGCACGTCTGATCGGAAGCTGAAGTGATTACCAAGACTAAAGGAGACACCACACAAAAGAAATCGGCACGACTGTTTATTAACTTGTGTGTGTGTGTGTGTGTGTGTGTGTGTGTCCCATGAAATAGTGGACCGTTTAGACGGAACAGAGGTGGTCGTTTACGATCTCAGCGAGGAAAGGAAAAATAGTGGTCCGAGCTTTTTGTTGTCCTAATCTTCATCTGAAGTAATTCCATGAGATTGAGTCAAAACGGAGAAAAAACTAAGGTTGGCGATGCGTCGTTCCTTCGCACCTAACCGTTAACAAATCCGGTCGTCTGATTGAGAAAAGTAACAGAACATTCCGTGTCGTTAAATTGAATCGAGAGGGTTCAATTTGAAACCAAATTACTGGTAGGAAGTATTAGAAACTTTAAGTTTCCTGAGATTCCAATTTGTGTGTTTCAAAGATAAAAATCTTTTTTAACAATGAAGAATGTATAGAAAGGGAGACGAAAGATAAACATTTGAAACACAGTGTAGGTGTCTCGGGGCCCCAGTCTTCGGATCCAATATAAAATACGTGCAGTGAGGGAAAAACTGAGCCCGTACGTGTGTCTTTCGACTTTCTCATTCATCGGTCACCTTAATTTTTACTGGAGTTTAGGGGGAACGTTCGGGATTCCCGGGTTGACATATTTTTCTCTAATGGTTCGGGGTTGACAAACTATGATCTTTTGTTCGTTTAATCACTCTTCAGGACTACACAGAGAGGTCATAAGGGGTTACAGTGAATGTCATAGGTTTCCTGTCAAGTCAAAGAAGTCTCGACCACATTAGACAGGGCGCTTCAGAGGTCGAGACCGAGGTCGACCGGGCTCAGGGCGGACTATAGACTCCGTGACGGGAGACGACCTTCTCTAAACCAGACACTTAATACTCAAAGGAGTGTTCAGTGACGAAAAAAAAGTGTGCACGACAACGGACTAAACCTCGAGACGACGGGTAGGAACAGACAAAGGTCTGTCAGACCCCCTGGGTGTCGGGACGGGGTCGGGACGAACACTGTCCCTTTAAGAAGAAGACTAGAGTGTTAGTCACGACTCATTAACGGAGTTCAGAGACGACAATGATTTGACAGTTTTGTCCCACGGGGAGAACGATTCCACCGAAGTGGACAACTGTTGAGATGACAGAGACTTGAACAACCGATGTCATAAAACATCTCTTAACAAACAAAGAGATGAGTTACTTCGTATGGAGAGGGAAGCCACGTCTCAGACAAACCCAGTGACAGTAGCTGATGTCTCAACTGTTTACAGTGTATCGGGCTTCTAGGAAGATTTGAAAGAATCCTTCCCATAAATAATGTCACAAATCCTTTCATTTGTTAACCTTCATTGAATTTGTAGGAAGTTATCTACTAAATTTTTTATTACACACATATGTGAGTTTTTTATCCTATGACACGTCGATAATTTTTCTCTTCTCATATAAACATTTACGACTATACTTTTCTACCGGTTCTATATAACATTCCTACTTCTTTTTCGTTCTATGACTTGTTTATGTACACACGAGTCAACGAAGACAACACAGAGTGGGAAAATCTGAGATACCTGAACATCGGGTCGTCCGAGGAGACAGGTACCCTAAGAGGTCCGTTCTTAGGACCTCACCCAACAGTACGGGAGGAGGTCCCCTAGAAGGGTTGGGTCCCTAACTTGGGCGCAGAGGAAACGAAAGACGTAACGTCCGTCTAAGAAATGGTGACTCGGTGGTCCCTGTTTATACATCAACGGGGGTAAACACATTTTATACACCCTCACCACGTTGTATATCAATATATCGGTAATTTTGGACTTTCAGTAGTTAATGATCACTTCCTATAACACTTTCCTAAAAGTACAGGCACACAGTAAAATTAAAATTCTGTCATTATTCCATAAGAACCCCCTTTTTTCCTTATTTATATTAAAGTATTATAGAATTTCCTCTTTTTTTAAACAGCTAGTAGGAAAGGAGTTTTGGTTTGGGTTGGGTTATAGGATTGACAGATCCCTAGTCACCTGTCCGGACGGGGTAAATTTGAGGGAGGAGGACGAGGAGGACGAGGAGGACAGGAGAGGTTTGTAGAGATATGAATCTTTTCATAAAAGTGTATGTAATAGAGTAATCTGAGGTCAACAAGTGGTCAAATGAAAATAATCCGTTACTCTTATATTTCTGATCGCTGTTCTCGTGTCGGACCGTCAACTCTCGGTTCCCGAGGTTTAACTCCCCGGTTCGTAAATTTTATCGTCAAGGGGGTGAAGGATCGACACCCTGGCGTTCGTTCACTAAAGTGGACTCGGAGTTTACGGAATGGAACTTTTACCTCGATTAGTAATTTACACTCTGATATTACTTAATAATATACGTTTTACGAATCGTGTCAGGGAACGAGTAATACTTTGAAGTTATTTACGATCGATAATCCCAAAAAAAAAAAGTTCTAAATTATTTTACAAAAAGAATTTTTTTTTTGTTGTTGTCACTTGTACCTCTTCTTTTGTTTTGAAATGTTCAGGTTCATAGAGGTTTACCGTATTTTTATCATTAAGTCAATGAGAAAGGTTTTCATAAATAACAATTTCCGAAAAACACAAAGGAAAACCCCGTTTTACAAATATACAATCATATCGATAGTTAGGTAGAAGATGCACACAAGAAAATGATGCTTTCATTAGTATGATGTGTGTGGTAAGACGTGGAACGAAAAAGATGAATTGTATAGAACCACTAAAAAGGTAAAGTCTTGTATACCTGGGTGAAGTCAAAAAAATTTATCGACTTGGTACTTAATCAGTTGGTCCAAGGATAATTTGTTATGACCAACGAAGATCAAGAAACGTGACTTGTAGAACGTACACAAGAACGGTCAAATTACAAATCCCACTTAAAGGTCATCGAGTCATTACCTTTGTTTCACATGAACGTAATTTTAAGAAGAGTATTTATAATGGTTTAACAGGAAGTTTCTCTAGTGTCATTAGGTGTAAAGGACACTTACGTCACACTGGTTGTGTCTTTGCATAGACAAAGAAATATTGGAACGGGATCCGTAATAATTAACATCATAAAATATTGATAACAATGACCGAAATCCCATAAAAGGTCTGATTGTTTATGTCCGATCACAATGTCTTCCTTAAACCCACAGTTTCAGTCTGTCAGGATTGAAACGGGAAACGGTCGATCTAGAGCTAAGGGAATAAACGTTTCGACCCGTATTATCGTCATAGATTGAGTATTCCGAGGAGACTTCTTATTTACTCAGTTAGGTAATTTTCGAGAATCGGAAGGTTTGTGATTGACGAGTTATTTACATTGACACGTTTATTATTGAAAGGTGAGGGTTCCGAGTTTCAGCCCTCCTCCCCAGTGAAGAGGGTTCTTACACGGGAACTCTAAATCTTGAAAACGAAATTAAGACATACTTAGAGATGAGGTTTCATTGATAACGACCCCGTTAGTAAAAGTTCTTGTGTCGGCTAAAAATGGTGTCGGTTCTTTAGAATTCTCATATTTGACATACGTCATATACATTCAATGTCCATGTATTAGAGTAAAAATACGTTAATCGAACCGTGTCCAAATTTCACGATTTGTCAAACGAAGTCCGTGATCAACAAGTAAAGAGAATAAGGAGTGAAAATCAAATATGAAGGCAACACTAACGACCTCAGTAATTGAGAAGAGCTATTGACTTGGGAGAGTGAAAGGTCCAGGACCCACCACCGCCATCCCCACCCCCCTTTCTAGTTCGGTACAAGATAGGTGGAACGTCCGAGAAGAGAAAACGAACTTCAACTGAAACTCAATTTGACGTCTTCCGACTCAGCCATCACAGAAACCAGAAACGGATGTCTTTAGAAGTCGTCTCGTAACGGAGAAGAATAAAGTCACAAAAGCCCTCCGGAGAAGGATAGTCTAACAGGACCCAAAAAGGTCGGAGTTTCTAAGGTTAGAAGAAAAGTTTTAGAACGGAGGTCGATGTGGTGGACAATCAAGACGTACAGTCAGGGGCGGCCCATGTGTGTCTTAGGTAAAATATGGAAACAATAGAAAAGGAACAATAATTTTTTACGAAACCATTTTGTAAAACTTTTTTTTAAATTTCCGGTAGGGTGATCGGTTTCTTTTTTTTAGTGGTAATATAAAATTACGGTAAGTGTATAAAAAAAAAGAGACTCTTACTTTATTATGAAAAATTTGATTCTTACCCCAGTATATGAAACCGTTCGACGACGAAAATGAATGGCTTAGAAGTACAGACACATTTTATAATTTTTACGAGTACATGAGGAGTATCGGACTCATACAGAAAAGGGAACATAGAAATCGAAAGGTTAATCATAAATTAGTGTAAATTGGAGCGGGTGGACCTTAGGAAGTAGGTGGGTTACCCTAAAGTGACCTTCCTGACGAGTGGTGCATCCGACGATGGGGTCAGGCCGGTACACTTGTTAGGAGACCTCTGTGTTTTGAAAACAAAAGGTCTACACTGTCGAGTCTCTCGATCAAGGAACCTTGAGTCTCTGGATGATTTATCCATACATGGATTTTGTCTAGACTCGAGGAGTTAGTACAAGGGAGAGGTAAAGAAAAAATTGAAGTTTCCATCGTCTATCCTTTTTCCGTAAAAGATTAAGTAGTTCATTGTTTATTTACATTCCTTAATCAAAATTATTATTGGTCCTAGAAAAATAACAAATATAGAGTACTAATAACTTTTAAAATTAGACCACAAATTGGCATGAGAAGTAAAGGTACGTAGACTTAGTGGACCTCCACAACAATGTGATGTCTACCGACCCAGAGTCAGGGGCTCAAAGGTTGAGGTCCCGTCCCGGTTAGTAAACGCACAGATCTAAGGTCCTACTGTGCCGACGATGACCAGGATCCTCGTGTGAAACTCGCGTGACAAGATTTTTCACCATCCTGAAACATTAATCTGGGAGGGACTAGTTTTAAGTAATTAGATAAGTGAGTTGTGTGTGATCAGCTTAAGGATGAGATACGGTTCGGGAAACGATCTATCACCCTTATTTTTCTACCTGTTCTGTCTCAAGGGATTTCTCAAGTACCAGTAAATTCCTTGTACCTGTTACTCCAGTTATAAATATAATTTCACACCTCTCTCGGTACTATCTCTATACCGGTCCTACGAGACTTTCTGAAGACATCCCGTAGTCCCCTCCTAAACCCCTCAGTCACCAAACGGACATCCGTAGCTCCGGTCTATCCCATCATCCCCGGTATGGGTCTATTTCTCTTCGGAATAATAAAGTAGGATCATAAAACCTCATTGGTAAATAAAGAACCCGAAGGGACTGCCGAGGGTGCCATTTCGTAGACGGAGGTTACGCCCTCCGGGCCCAAGCTAAAGACCCAGTCCTTCTAGGGGACCTCTTCCTTTACCGTTAGGTGAGGTCGTGACAACGGACCTTTTAGGGTACCTGCCTCCTCGGAGTATCCGATGTCAGGTACCCCAGCGTTTCTCAGCCTGTGCTGACTCGTTGAAGTGAAAGTGAAAGTGAATACATCATTCACTCCCCAAACTGAAATCGAGACCTCCGACATCCTTCAGTACCTTCCACCAAAAAGCTTCCACCTCGTCATGACGTGACTCGTTTTCGTCTCCTAAGTCTTAGGTCCGGATTTAAAATTGTAACCGACACGATGAACATACTGGACCCCGTTCAATGAATTGGAACCAACCGAAAGGGAAAGGAGTACACATTTCCCTTTTTATCATAAATGGAATAAATCCACAACACTACTAATTCATTCTTTTTTAATGGTTTTACGGACCGTACACAAATTACTTACCACTAATACTAGTCCAAACTTGAAATCTTTCGATTTCTGTACTTTTTGTACGGAGAGTCTATTAATAAGTAAAGTTTACCTATGGTAAGTAAACTTTGATGGTCCGATCAGGTTTATAGTTGATTCATAGTAAATATGTATAATATGTAAAAAATAAATTATACACATTTTATTTTCTGAAGAGTCGGTGTTTTTTACTTCCTTTATGACTGTAAACACCGTTGTACATATTTGGATCTCCCGTAATACGATCCACTTTTTCTTCAGTTTATCTCTTTCTGTTTATACCATGTTGGAGTGGGTATACATCTTAGTTTTTTTGTTTTTGGAGTGTCTTTGTCTCTCATTTGCCCACTAACGGTCCCCTTCACATACCCCCTTTACCCACTTCCACCAGTCACAAGTTTGAAAGTCAATATTCTACTTATGTAAGATCTCAACCTTACGCGTCGGAACGTTGATATCAATTGTTATGACATAACACATGAACTTTCAACGATTCTCATTTAGAATCTACAAGAGTGGTGTGTTTGTGTGTTTGTCCCATTGATTTACTCTACGTCTACGTAATTGATTGGAATAACACCAGGGTTAAAGTGTTATATATGTATATACCTTAACAGAGTAACGTGTGCACTGGAAATGTGTCACAAGACACGATTAATATAGAGTTATTTCGACCCCTACTTTTCTTCAGTAAAGGGGGAGGGAGTAAATGATCAAGCAAGAAAAAACGTTTACCATCAAATGTCATCAAGGTATTCCGATTTAAAATGGACAAATCATATTTGGGAATTACACTTGAACTCCTAAGAAGTTGTCAACTTTCATACCAATACTTTTGTAACGCCTAAAGTCAGTGTAGACGGAGTTGAAGGTTCCCGTCAAATAGGATATACAAGTGTTGAATGTCTTTCCCTTTAAGTCTGAATGAACCCGGAAGTACACGAAAGTCCTTGAAGGGGTCGTCCATTGGTTTTAACTCTGATCTTTCTTTAACGGATTTGTAACTTAAGAATCAGTAAATTTTCTCGACCACGGACTTACGAAATTTTCCGACCATGACATATTTAGAACAATTAAAAAAAATCTTTTTAAACCTCGTCGATCAACCTATACGTCTCAAGGTCGTGATCCACAGTCGTTATCTAATTTAATCTTTGAGGGTGAAAAAAGAAAATAAAGGTTCAAAAATATTGTTATTTTTATTTTATGTTAAGGACCAAAAATCTTTTCTTCTGTGTAGTGTGAAGGAACGACGACACTGTAGTCACCTTTTCTACGGGGACTCTCTTATTGGTACCGAGGTCTTTGACATTCAGAATCAAACTGGAAGTTTAAACTTACCGCACCTTGAGTTAAAACACAGTTGACCTTTCGACGCCATAATTTCACAACTCCATTCCCACTCGGTCAAGGATTTACAGATTTATTACTTAACGAAGTGTGTGTCTTTAGATTAAAAGTTCGACTGGTGTCGGGACCACGGTAATTGAGTAACTTACGACAAGGGTACGCCTGTTCTACTTGTTTTAATTGTATTTCAAAGTGAAACTCGGGACCCTCAAACAGGGTAGGACACAGACCAGACCATACATCTCTCTAAACTCTTTGCAAACACACTATCAAGAAAGGATTTGAAACATTATTGGATTTATTATCACACATATAGAGATTAGGAGGATGTGAAGGTGGTCACAGTACTTCGTTCACACAAACTGCGTTCAGATTGATGTAGAAAGACAACTAAAGTCGTTAAGGGATAGTTCTATCTGACGTTTATGTATACGTATCTTATATTCCAGTAGATATTAGAACAGGGACGAATGGAAGACGTAGATAACTCTACTAGTATATGAGTATAAGAAGTTAAACAACCACACCCCGTAGTGTGACTAACTAAATGTCTGTAACTTTTTAGGAAAGTAGGGACCCTATTTAAGGTGAACTAGTACTTACATACTAGTAAAATTACATAACAACCTAAGTCAAACGATCATAAAACAACTTCTAAAAACGTAGATGCGAGTAGACACTATAACCGGAGATTAAAAGAAAATAATACGACAGAAACTAAAACAATAGTCCCACTACCACCGGAGTGTCTCACTCAAGTTTACGTAAGGAAGGAGACGTTGAAAAATCTTATCAAAGTCTTCCTATCCGTAATTGAGAAGAGATTTACAAACCATCTTAAACGGGCACTTCGGTAGACCAGGATCTGGAAACAACCCTCAGAAATTCAGTGACTAAATTAAAGTAATGACCATTAACCAGACACGTATAAAAGACAAAGAAGGATCAAGTCAGAACCCTCTAAGATGGAAAGATTATTAAACAGGTAAAGAAGATCCAACAGGTAAAATAACCACATATCAACGAGAAGGGACGAACGGAAGATTCATGTAGGGAGTGGAAGTGTAGGAAATACAAAATCATGTGATTCGAGTAGTACCAAAACCAAAATCATTTAAAAGTGGGTCAGAGCTCCCGGATTTATGGTGGATAATAAGACGTCTTAGGGTTTAAAGGTGTACGTCAGGTCTGATGAGGGAAGTCGAGATCTAAGTGAGAAGTCAAGTCAGCGAGTCAGCACAGGCTAAGAAATGCTGGGGTACTTAGCGTCGTGCGGTCCGGAGGGACAGGTAGTGGTTGAGGGTCTCAAGTGAGTCTGAGTGCAGGTAGCTCAAGCACTACGGTAGGTCGGTAGAGTAGGAGCCAACAGGGGAAGACGAGGACGGGAGTTAGGGAGGGTCGTAGTCTCAGAAAAGGTTACTCAGTTGAGAAGAGTACTCCACCGGTTTCATGACCTCGAAGTCGAAATCGTAGTAAGGAAGGTTTCTTTAGGGTCCCAACTAGAGGAAGTCTTACCTGACCAACCTAGAGGAACGTCAGGTTCCCTGAGAGTTCTCAGAAGAGGTTGTGGTGTCAAGTTTNGGAAGAAGTGTCAGGTTGAGAGTGTAGGTATGTACTGGTGTCCTTTTTGGTATCGGAACTGATCTTCCTAGAATCAGCCGTTTCATTACAGAGACGAAAACTTATACGATAGATCCAACCAGTATTGAAAAGAAGGTTCCTCATTCGTAGAAAATTAAAGTACCGACATCAGTGGTAGCCGTCACTAAGACCTCGGGTTTTTTTATTTCAGACTGTGACAAAGATGACAAAGGGGTAGATAAAGGGTACTTCACTATCCTGGCCTATGGTACTAGAAGCAAAAGAGTTACAACTCGAAATCCGGTTGAAAAAGCGAGAGGAGAAAGTGAAAGTAGTTCTCCGAAAAATCGAGGAGAAGTGAAAGACGGTATTCCCACCACAGGAGACGTATAGACTCTAATGACTATAAAGAGGACCGTTAGAACTAAGGTCGAACACGAAGAAGGTCGGGTCGCAAAGAGTACTACATGAGACGTATATTCAATTTATTCGTCCCACTGTTATATGTCGGAACTACATGAGGAAAAGGATAAACCTTGGTCAGACAACAAGGTACAGGTCAAGATTGACAACGAAGGAGCGGACGTACGTCTAAAGAGTTCTCCGCCCAGTCCACCAGACCATACGGGTAGAGAGAGTCTTAAAAGGTGTCAAATAACACTAGGTGTGTCAGTTTGCGAAACCGTATCAGTTATTTCGTTTTCATCTACAAAAAGACCTTGAGAGAACGAAAAAGGTACTAGGTCGCCTACAACCGTTAAACTAGAGACCAAGGAGACGGAAAAGATTTTGGTCGAACTTGCAGTCCCTCAAGTGCCAAGTACATAACGACTTCGGACCGAACCTCTTAAAACTCGTAATGAAATGATCGTACACTCTACTCACGTTAACACGCCATCAAACTTGTAAGAAACCGTAACGGAAAGAAACCCTAACCTTACTTTTGACTGGGAAAGGTCAGGACACCGTGACGACTCAAAAGGTTTAAACGACCGTATAAATCACGTCGTGAAAGTGTCGTAATAGAAAGTCCTAAACTTTGTCTAAGTGAGAATGAGATATCAATATGAACAGACATAAGTCTGTAGAGTCTAAATTGTATAAGTTGTGACTTGAAACTGTTGGTGGAGAGGAGTTTTTTGTTCGTTTTTTTTTTTTTTTCTTCTTCTTCTTCTTCTTCCTCCTCTTCTTCTTTTTGGGTACGAGGAGTCACTAGAAGTCTTAGAGTCATTTACCGTTAAAATCGAAAGTCGATAAGTCCAGTTGGGGAACGTCACCAGGAACTCAGTAAACAAAGAGAGGACGGTATAGGTTAGGTGCACCTCTACGATTTCCTTAACTAAAGTATTATATAGGTTTTAAACGGATGAAGATAGTGGTTTGGTTTGAACTCAGGTGAGTAGGTATACGTTATTTTGGTTGAATGACTGTGACCCAATCTTCTACCCAATCCATCTCTTAATTCTCTTTGTTCTCTGTAGTTCTGAAAATGGACTTCTCCCTCTTAGATTAAGTCTCAGTGATGGTTCCTATCAGAGTCTTAAATGTCAGAGGTTTCTGAGACAAAAACGATTAGGTGTCGTATAAAGGGTATAACACCCGAAGGAGGACGTAAATGCCCGAAGGGACCACCAAGTGTACCATTTCTTAGGCGGACGTTACGTCCTCTGGACCCAAGCTAGGGACCCAACCCTTCTAGGGGACCTCCTCCCATACCGTTGTGTCAGGTCATAAAAACGAACCTCTCAGGGGTACCTGTCTCCTCGGACCACCCGATGTCAGGTTCCCCAACGTCTCAGCCTATGATGACTCGCTGATTCGTGTGTTATGTCCACTGCGATCACCACTTCTCAGGTGGACGGTTACGTCCTCTGTATTCTCTGTGCCCAAGCTAGGGACCCAACCCTTCTAGGGGACCTCCTTCTGTACTGTGGTGTGAGGTCGTACGAACGGACCTCTTAAGGTACCCGTCTCAACCTACACTGACTCGGTGATTTGTGCACCGTCGAGTATCGTACAAAGGTACTCAATTTTCTTTTCTAAAACTTCCAAACACCGTCATCTATCAACACAATAAATCTTTACGATAGAAATGCTAAACTTTTCACTGGGGTTTGTTGATCGTTTAAACATACAGTCCGAGGAGACAGGTACCTTAAAAGGTCCGTTCTTATGCCCTCGATCAACGGTAAAGGAAGGGGTCCCTTAGAAGGGTTGGGTCTCTGTCTTGGGTGTAACCGTCCGTTCAAGAAATGGTGACCGTGGTGGACCCTGAGGGACTACATAATAATTTATAATTAATAGTACACTGTAGGGAATACAAGTCTTAGATTTTTCTTTACTATGTTTACTTGAATAAATATTTCGTCTTTGTCTGAGTGTCTGAATCTCTTGTTTAAATGCCAACGGTCTCCCTTTCTTACCGTCCCCTCTTTCCTATCAATCCCTCGAATGTGCTAACTGTACATATGTAACGACATAAATTTTTACCTATTGGTTGTTCCAGGATGACATATCGTATCCCTTGAGGTGAGTTACAATCCACCTTCGGACCTCAAACCCCCCCTTACCTATGTACATATACATGCCGACTCAAGGAAACGACAGGTGGACTTTGATAATGTAGTGACAATTGGTCGATATGAGGTTATATTTTATTTTTTTAAATTTTTTATGATGTCTCTCTTTTTTTATTATTTTCATTTTTTTAAACCAAGAAGACCAACCTGAAAACGGATTAGAACAGTATTATATTAGTGTAGTGTATCAGTGTAGTAAATTTGGTTGTAAAACGAACTTATGTTGAAGTATAAAACCCACAATGACCGTTAACCTGTTACAAATGAATGATGAGGTATACCCGACTTCCATTTGTTCGACTTAATAAATAAAAATATAGACGAATATAACTAGGTTTGTTTATACAGTAATTATAGACGATTACGATAATAAGCTCACTTCATTTTAACCTGTACATAATAATACTTATTACCCCTAAAAACACTTCATAAACTCTGACTGACGATCCATAATATTTTCCTAAGACGACTAAAAACGGACATGTAGTTCTTTTCGTGTATACGTCATAGTACAATCCTTTACTCACCGACCCCGAACTTGACCCTGGCAATATGGTTTCACATTACATAAAGGTCGTCATTTAGTCTTCAGTCTCCTCAATGTCTTTATTCCGACGGTTGGGTACAACCTATATGTTTCAAGTGAGTTCATTATTCGTTGATCCTCTAGAATAGTTGGTGACTTTACACCGTAGACCGATATCGTCCCGTGTCTCTTTATACTTCTAGACCCAAACTTTCGGACGAAGATTTTGTCGTGAGATTGAAGAATGTGTTGTCTGCGTAGGGAAGAAGAGAGACTCAAAGTTAGAGGATTGCGAGAAAGATCGAGACAACAGATACTTAGATACTAAGATGAGTTATACTCCGTAACACGATCCACAAAGTCCCCTCGGTTTCAACATGTTCTGTGACAGGTACAAGAATTTTTAGTTTTGTTCCTATACTTACCAAGATACGTATAAATTGTTTAAACGATGTCCATGAGTTCTTCCGAAGTTCATGACTCCATCTCTACTCACATATATCCTGTTACTGTGTTAAGGTTGTCGCATTGTTCAACACTACAAACAGAATCGAAGTCAAAACAAATAAGACGAGGTTTATAGATAAATATGTACCGATTATACTTCACTATTGTAACTAAATTTTTGTTTGTACGGTCTTGACTTCGTACACAAGCCAGAGAAACTTTATTATAGGAACTTTCTCATAATTCTATGAACTATTCAGGGAAGTATCGGACACCGTGTACAAGTTTAAATGAGCCAAACTTATCTAGAACCAGTGACCTCTTATCTGCTCCACAAACCCTTATCGGCACACAGTGAATCTCACTTCAGTTTACTTATTCTGCTCACTATCTCGATCCGGGTTGTAAAACTCAACTTTTACTTCACACTGTTAATTGTTTACTCTAACGAAAAGAACTGCCGGTACATTAACTGAGACTTTCGTTAAGAATAAGGATCTCTACAAAACTCGTAGTGCTCTTTTTCATCTATAAGAGGGTTCCCTTTGTCAAACTTTCCGTTGTTATGAGAAGACCGTACGAACACTAAAGTCCCAAACAAAGTAATGTTTGTGGTCGATGTAATATTTGTCAATATATAATATGGACTGACTAGGAACGACAATGTCAAAACCCTGTTTATCGTAGAAAGTAGACTTCCTTCTGGAGAATTTCATTGCGAATAACTTGGAGAGGGAGGTGAGTCCTTAGACAACACGATTTACTCGATCTTTTGAGGATTCATCCGTAGTATAGGAGGTAAAATATCTACTTTTTTGACTCCAAGTTTTTTCAATTCACCGTATAGTTATCATTAGTTCTAGAACCTCAAGTGGTTCATAGTATTTTCTTGGGAAGAGGTGTCACATAAATTTCTCAAGAACACGTCAATCGTTACAACCGTCATAACCGTGTCAAAGAAAACACCCCACCAACATTGTGGACAAATTGGTTGGGTTCATGTGGTGAAGAAGGTATGAACGACGGTCTCCCATTACATTAGTTGTACTAAAAAATAACAAAAGTAAAGTTCAGAGAACTAGGTATCGTGTATAAATGGAACAAAGAACCATTATCAAGAAAATTGAGTAGAGGTGTGAAGATTGTAAACCATGTCGGTTCTTTTACCATTGATAGGTTGGGATCCATTAAGTGACTAATGAATCCATTATTAAGACTAGATAAAATAATAGAACGTGGACCCCTATTTTTATAAATGGAATGGAGGGCAAAGTCTTGACTACCTACCAGACTTGCGTCATTACA
The DNA here is from genome assembly GCA_006410555.1 of Capra ibex. Classification (NCBI taxonomy): domain Eukaryota; kingdom Metazoa; phylum Chordata; class Mammalia; order Artiodactyla; family Bovidae; genus Capra; species Capra ibex. Next base: position 11,341,252 of record SJYO01029184.1, on the reverse strand, counting down.
TAAACTTACCTACAACTTCATATTACGTGTCTTAACAAAAAAGGTGTAACTAATACACTAACTGATTGATGACTTGGTTACACCTATAACTACATTAAACTAGATCCGACCGAGGTCTCTTTCTAATGAAAGAAACAGAGTCGAGGTCTTTCGTCTTTCCTCAGTATGTAATGATTTCTGGTCCGGGACAGTCTACAGGAAACCTGTTAATTTATACTGTCGACAATGATGAGTAACAGTTTTATCAGTTAATGTAAAACGTTAAATATGTTTATGACTTAGTAATACAAAATATGGATTTTGATCACAATATACAGTTAATATAGAGTTAAAAAATTTTCAAATTTTGTACGTTTCATATCAAAACTCAACTCTTCAAAAGAGTTTTAGATGTAACAACGACGAAGTACTTTTTCTATGTCTTACACCATATTCTGAACGAAATTCAATACAATGTTATTTTCAACTTTACTCATCATGTGTGTTTGAGGGTTTGGGGTAAGTTAATCTATAAGATGTAGTTACTTTGTTTACCCCTGAGAAGACGGTTTTCCGTGGACGACGTCTCCCTTCGACCAACCAGATCTGTCCTTTATGGTTCCCTTCCTGGTTTTCTAGAGTCGTGTTCTTCGTCCCCGGGAGGGTCCCGAAAGTCGGGACTAAGAACGGGTGGTAAACTTCCGTCCGTTCCGAGACCACGTAGGTCTAGTAGTCAAAAAAAATTTTTTTGATTTTGTTCTCCTCCCTGTCTCTTATCACAAAACGAATAGAGTAACCCAGTGACACTTCTCTAAACAGTTGACATATCTCGATACGTGTTCCTTCCTTGGTTGTCTACCAAAGACTCACGGATGACATGTGTCACGTGTGGTTACTTTGTAAGTGGATGGGAGTTTTTGACCGTCAGATAGTTTCTTTCTTATTTTATGTATTTTTATTCTTTACACTCCATCTGTTAACAGTCACGATTTTATCTCCTTCTGTAATAAGAATTACATATGTTTATTTATTTGATCCACCACTAACCCTAACTAGTTATTTTACTAATTTTACTACTTTACTAGGAAAAATCCGTTTGACGAAATCGTATAAACCAAATAAGGAACATGAATTCGTTACATAAAAAGTTAATCGTTTGTAAATGACTCGTTGATGATACACGATCAAGGACACGATTTCCGATGTCTATATGACCCTCAACTTTTACGTACAAGGACGAAAGTCACTTGAATATGAATTCTCTCTTCTTTATTTGTACGTTTTCACTTTTACTTCAGCGAGTCAGTGCAGACTGAGAAACGTTGCGATGCCTGACATCGGATGGTCCGGGAAGGTAGGTACCCTAAAAGGTCCGTTCTCAAGACCTCACGCAACGGTAAAGGAAGAGGTCCTCTAGAAGGGTTGGGTCCCTAACTTGGGCCTAGAGGGCGTAACATCCGTCTGCGAAATGGTAGACTCGGTAGTCCCTTCAGATTTGTACATTTCTGTACTATGTTTTAAAGTCCATATTACCACCTGTGAACCTGTCCAAGGTCATTCCCCATCGTGTTTCCTTCGTCACTAATCGAGAACCCCCACCCCCACTTAGACATTTTGAAGTACCTCTTCCAAGGGGAATTTATAATTTATAAATTTATAATTTCTTCTTCTTCCTGAGGGAGTTCGTCTGTTCTCTGTTCCTTCCTTCTTGTAGAGACCGTTTCGTCTCCCGTACTTGTTTTTCCGTCCCCACGTTTCTCGGACCCCTCATACACCGGGATGACTTTACTTGACACCCTTCCCTTCCCCGTGTCCTTTTTTCTACTCCACTGAAAAAACTCCACCACATAGTGAAGTACCGTTTATCTACCCCTTTGTTACCTTGTCACTCTCTTAAATAAAAGAACCCGAGGTTTTAGTGACGTCTACCACTGACGTCGGTACTTTAATTTTCTGTGAACGAGTAACCTTCATTTCGATACTGGTTAGATCTGACGTATAATTTTTCGTCTCTGTAATGAAACAGTTGTTTCCCATTGTCCGTCCTTCCGGTCCCCAGAGGTTTGCCTCCTTTATCGGACGTTCACAGTCTGTGAAAATAGAGAGAATTCGTCGTCCTCCTTTGTTTGATCACTATAAAAAAGGAAGAGATATGTTTAAATTTTCCTCCAAAGAGAACTTTATGACACAACGGTATTACTGTGGACCAAAGTTGACTTCAAGTCAAGTCAAGTCAGCGAGTCAGTACGGGCTGAGAACCGCTGGGGTACTTAGCGTCGTGAGGTCCGGAGGAACAGGTAGTGGTTGAGGGCCTCAAGTGAGTCTGAGCACAGGTAGTTCAGTCACTACGGTAGGTCGGTAGAGTAGGAGACAGCAGGGGAAGAGGAGGACGGGGGTTAGGGAGGGTCGTAGTCTCAGTAAAGGTTACTTAGTTGAGAAGCGTACTCCACCGGTTTCATGATCTCAAAGTCGAAGTCGTAGTAAGGAAGGTTTCTTTAGGGTCCCGACTAGAGGAAGTCTTACCTGACCAACCTAGAGGAACGTCAGGTTCCCTGAGAGTTCTCAGAAGAGGTTGTGGTGTCAAGTCTTCGTAGTTAAGAACCTGCGAGTCGGAAGAAGTGTCAGGTTGAGTGTAGGTATGTACTGGTGTCCTTTTTGGTATCGGAAGTGATCTTCCTGGAATCAGCCTTTTCATTACAGAGACGAAAACTTATACGATAGATCCAACCAGTATTGAAAAGAAGGTTCCTCATTCGTAGAAAATTAAAGAAAAAAAAAAAAATCGTAGAAAATTAAAGTACCGACGTCAGTGGTATACGTCACTAAAACCTCGGGGGGTTTTATTTCAGACTGTGACAAAGATAACAAAGAGGTAGATAAACGGTACTTCACTACCCTGGCCTACGGTACTAGAAGCAAAAGACTTACAACTCGAAATTCGGTTGAAAAAGTGAGAGGAGAAAGTGAAAGTAGTTCTCCGAAAAATCGAGGAGAAGTGAAAGACGGTATTCCCACCACAGTAGACGTATAGACTCCAATAACTATAAAGAGGGCCGTTAAAACTAAGGTTGAACACATCTCCTGGACATGTTTTTTCTAGAAGTACTGGACCTATTAGTGCTACCACACCAGTGAGTAGATCTCGGTCTGTAGGACCTTACACTTCAGTTCACCCGGAATCCTTCGTAGTGATACTTGTTTCGATCACCTCCACTACCTTAAGGTCAACTCGAAAGAGTTTAGGACTTTCTACTACGACACTTTCACGACGTGAGTTATACGGTCGTTTAAACCTTTTGAGTCGTCACCGGTGTCCTGACCTTTTCCAGTCAAAAGTAAGGTTAGGGTTTCTTTCCGTTACGGTTTCTTACGAGTTTGATGGTGTGTTAACGTGAGCAGAGTGTACGATCATTTCATTACGAGTTTTAAGAGGTTCGGTCCGAAGTCGTTATGCACTTGGCACTTGAGGGACTACAAGTTCGACCAAAATCTTTTCCGTCTCCTTGGTCTCTAGTTTAACGGTGGTAGACGACCTAACACCTTTTTCGTTCTCTCAAGGTCTTTTTGTAAATAAAGACGAAATAACTGATACGGTTTCGCAGACTGACACACCTAGTGTTATTTGACACCTTTTAAGACTCTCTCTACCCGTATGGTCTGGTGGACTGGACGGAGAACTCTTTGGACATACGTCCAGTCCTTAGTTGTCAATCTTGACCTGTACCTTGTTGTCTGACCAAGGTTTATCCTTTTCCTCATGTAGTTCCGACATATAACAGTGGGACGAATAAGTTGAATATACGTCTCATGTAGTGGACTTCAATTGATAAGAGGTTGGATCTCTATTGGTTACGGAAAAAGAAAGCCTTTTCAAACAGAATTCGATACGATTACATGATATGTAAATGGGGTTTGAGACAGAAGTTCAACAAAGGCGGAGAACCGAGTCTTGGATGAACTGTTTGGTCATACAATGTGAGTCTATAACAAGGAGATTAGACACATTTACTTTGATAAACATACCACTAGACGGGAAGAAGTTCTAAGTTCAATTAGGAAAATACCGGGTTCTACTTGGTGAACCACGGTTCTAATAGGGTTTTACGTAGAATACCCACTCCCCGGACCACGGTAAGACTCAAAACTCTGTAAGGAAAAAAAATAATTGTCTGACGATCACTGATATATTGTAGGTCGACTTCTGATCGTCCCCCCGTGAGAAAGACGGGGGAAGACTACGGATACAGTCTTCGAAAGAGATAGAGGAAATATGAAATTATTTTGAAATAATGTGTTTTCGAGACTTACTAGTTCGGAGCAGAGACCGGGACCTAACTTAAGAAGAGGAGACCGCCGGTTCTTAGGGCCACAGAAACGCACTAAGTTGTTGTTAGAAAATACCAGTTTAGATACCAAAAAGGACACCAGTACATACCTACACTCTCAACCTGGTATTTCTTTCAACTCGTCTCTTCTTTAACTACGAAAACTTGACACCACAATCTCTTCTAAGAACTCTCAGGGAACCTGACGTTCCTCTAGTTTGGTCGGTCAGGATTTCCTTTAGTTTACACCTATACGTATCTTTCCTAACTACGACTTCAACTTCGAGGTTATGAAACCGGTGGACTACGTTTCTTGACTCAGTAACCTTTTCTGGAACTCGACCCTTGCTAACTTCCGTCCTCCTCTTCCCCTACTATCTCCTATTCTATCAACTTACCGTAGTGATTGAGTTACCTGTGCTCAAACTCGTTCGAGACCCTCAACCATTACCTGTCCCTTCGGACCGAACGACGTCAGGTACCCCAACGTCTCAGGTTGTGTTGAGACTCACTAACTTGACTTGACTTGACTAATGATAGATAACGTATCAATAGGGTCAACCAATTTCAGAGAAACACTTAAGAAAAGGAACAACCCCTTTTTTTTTTTGTTTTTTTGTTTTTTGTCAGTGCTTTTGAAGTTCATCGGTAAGTCCAAAGATCTTAAGGTTTCGTCAATAATGGAGGAGTTTATAATCATCATCAGACCTTATAAACAATTGATTTCAGACGTGGAAGGTATAATGGTAGGGAGGACGGGGGTTGGGGTGGTCACACACAGACATAACCGTCATATCAAACGGTCACACGACTCTTACCCAAGAAATCCACCCCTTAGTGGATAGCCGATGACACATTCTCAAGTATCCTTACTCATGAACTACGAGGACTCTTCGTCTGTACAATCACAAGAAAACACTAGATAGAGGGAGAGTTTTACCGTCTCAGAAATAGATGTCAACTGAGGTCCGATAGAACGTCCTCGTAGTAAGGACGGAGAAGTTTTCCTCGATCAGGACCAAGTTATCGGTAAACGGTATCCCCTTAAGGTAATGGAGGGGAATGGTCGTCCTATCTAAAACAGATCACAAATGTGACTTCTACCTCCTTTACATTAATTTAAGAAAGTTCACGATCTAAATGAATGTGATAGTTAAGTGGTGATTTACGTGGTAAGAGTAAAACCTCTTTCTCTTATTCTGGTATACAGAGTTTGAATAGTTGACAGCCGTGAACGTCATTATCGAAAGACGAATTTTAGTTTCTTTCTAAACTCAAAAACTCAGGAGGGCTTCGGGAGATCAATCTTGAAATACCTGAAACACTAAACCTTGACTTAACTGATATGTGAAAACAAATTACCTTACTTAAAACGTCATTTAGGTCATAGAATAAACGTTTTACAGAATCCCGTTTAAAACCGTTGAAGAGGTTTCCCATCAAGAGAGGAGGTAGTAACGGGTCACTTTTGATACATTCTTAATCTAATTTGTTATGGTGACGGTTCTTTAGTACATGTACAAACCGGGTCACTGTTTTGTGACCGGACACATTCTTTTTGTTTTGTCTCTTTTGTTCCTATTCATATGTATAAGTAAAGATACCTTATAATATTTATATATCTCTTTGAACCATTTTCAAAAACTGTCGTTTCCCTTACTAAAGTGTCAAAACAGGTTTTTTATAATACCCTTCGAAGAGGGTAACTCAAATCTTCTGATAAATTAAATATCTACCTTGTCTTTATGTATACGTACAAGGGTAAAGAGGTTAAACATATGTCATATAGACTATAAACCTATTTTCGAGTTTTTTTCTTTTTTGAGCTGGTTTTAGATTACCCCGTACCCTGGACAGGAGTTCATCGAATATCGCGTCAACTTTTCTATTCTGAAGGTTTTTATAGTAGTAATTTCAGTTTCTTTAAAATAATTCTCACTTTACCTATCTTGATTTTCATTTCGAAGTGTCATGTCAGTGTGTAGTCCTCGGGACCCTTTAATCCTTCTACTTGTTTTCTGATTACTATCGAGTTCAGAAGTACTTCTTACACACTAAAGTTTTCGATCCGTGTCAAACTTACTCCGTAAGACTAACTTTCCACCCACCCTTTCTCGTTTTCGTACTCTCTCACTTATACTACCCGTCTCCCGTTTCTTCTCCGGTTCGACTGATCCTACCTCATACACTCTTACAATCGTACCATCCTATCTGAGTCTGAACAGTTACGTCCGAATTCTCAAACCAGACCCAAGGTGTCCGTTTCTTCTCGGTAATCCTAGGTAACTCGTAACATGACTGTAATACTTTCATCACAACACCCTTTTAATCTGGTCCTAAATACCCTAATGTATACCGGTAGGTCTACCGTTTACGTGGTTAACGTTTCTATGAATGAACGGTCTTGACACTCGTCACTCTACTGACACTTTCCTTTCTCCGACTTCCGACCGTACTTTAGTCCGGTACTACCTCCGATCCTAGTTGGACCTACTCAAGTCTACCCCTCTTGTCTATCAAAGTTGATCGTCATGTCTTCTCAACTCTACTTTGTAAGACTAGTAAGGTTATGTCGTATGGGTTGTCTTTTGTTCCTTTCTCTCTGTGATTTCTCTTATTTTCTCGACCTTATCACTCCCGAGTAACAATAGACTGGGGGCGGAGAGAAAAGTCTGATTAAAAATAAACACACGGTCAGTATAACTTGACGGATATCAAAAGTCTTTTGTTACAAAAGAGTAGAGAGGTCCGGAACGGGACTTGTGAGAAAGAGGGTAAAAAGGACTTACGTTAACAACATCCGTCTTACCCTGGGTTTATATGGGTCAAGGATTGGGGACCTTGGACACTCATACGATGTAATGTAGCATTTTCCTTGATACGTCTACATTAATTCCAATACCTGGGGTTCTATCCAATCTATTAGGATTCAATAGACCCACCCGGGCTAGATTCGTGTACTCGGGAACTTTCGTGTCTTGAAAAAGGTCGACCTCAGTCTCTATAAACCGTCTTCCTCCTCCGTCTCTCTCGTCTTCACACTCTCCTTGAGTTGAGTGAGAACGACCTTCCTTCGGTGTACCTTTGGTACCCTTTCTTACTTCCACCGAAGATCCTTGTTTCTCACCGGAGACTGTCGGTCGTTCCTTTACCCCTGGAGCCAGGATGTTGACGTCTCTTGACTTAAACCGTTAGTTGAACTTACTTGAACCTTCACTTAAGTTGGGGTCTCGGGGTCTTTCCTTACATTGACGACTGTGGAACCATAATGGAATACTCTGAGTTTCGTATCTTTGGTCGGTTGCATGGGGCATGGGTGTGAAGATTTGGACGTCTTGATCCTTTATTATTTACTTACAACAAAATTCCGTTACTATAATATCATCGGTATCTTTTACTTATATCGAGGGAAATGGTGAGTCGAATTTGTAGTATGGACCCTTCCGAAGGGATTCCGGGAGAAGACCCAAGGGTATTGTGAGATATACAAAGAAATGTTCCCGTCCCTGCTGTAATACACCTACAGTAGACGACATGTCGACGAAGGGAGGGATTCTTAACTTACGGAACTTTCTTCCCTGGTACAGAATCAGTAAAACATAAACATTTGTATCGTCAATCGTATCACGGACTGTCGTCCACGAGTCATTTATGACGTCACCTTTCTCCTCCTTTTACACCCGTCTTCTTTTTATTATAAAAGTTTATACGTTCCAGAATTTTTACAACGGATAGTACGTGGGAACGAGTTCACCACTACGAGTTGGTTTTATTTTTACATTTGGCTCTTTCTCTAAGTGTTTTGTCCTTACGGTAGGTCCCCTCTCCACTTTCCCTAAATATTCTATTATCGACACGTCGTTCAAATCTTTCTTTTCCCAAGTCTAACCTTGTCCCGTCTCCCGGAGTCCTCCCTATAAAGATCCCTCTTTTTCCGGAGTTTTGGGTTTGTTTTGATTTGTTGCTATTGTCTTGACTCTCTCTTAGACTTTCGAGACGAAAGGCTCAATTGACGGACCGAGTGGTCATCTATTGTAAACACATGAGTATTTCTCCGTTTGAAATTTGACATTATATTGATTGATAACGTTCTTCTCTCCTCCCCCCTAAACATTCTTTTAACTTAGGGGTAGATGATGTTATACTGAGGTTATCTAATTAGTATTACTAAGTTTTCTATTGTTACGTACGTACAATAAATCGTTATACCTTCATTTACAGTCCTTTCTGTCGATTTTATAACTTTCACTCCGTCCCGTTTAACCCTCCTTTCCCTCCTTCTGTTTCTCTACCCCAGAACGAAAAAAAAAAAGAAGAAGTCATGATATTTGGAAATCTGTGTCATCATACGATCACATTTAGTCGTATATAATCTATTTTCTTACTAACTAAAATTTTTCTTAGTTACCCCCAATTTGTATTCCTATAGTCCAAAAAATTTGCAGGTCAGAGATTTAGGAGAAGGGTGTCTATTGGACACCAAAACATGACAAATAAAAGTCTCTCCTTTTCAGACTATTTGAGAAAGTACGACTGTAGGATCTACGAATTCCCCGACAGGAACTTCCCCTCACAGGACCCCTCACCCCATATACAAAAAATTTATCCTCAAACCTCGTCCCGTTACGATTCGTTCCTTATTAAAGACTTATACATACGTACCCGTAATCGTGTTCAGGACTGGTGATACCCTAAACTAGTGTACCCAATCACTCACTATATGAAAAACCGCACCTTCTAAAGTGACACAAGAGTTTATCTCAGTATATTACTTTGGTTTGTAAACATAACGTAAATATTTTCCAAAAGTGGATCCAACAAAATAAACTCCGGGTATTTCATCCTCAAAGGGACCACCGAGTCACCCATTTCTTTGACGGACGTTACATCCTCTACACACAAGTTAGGGACCCAACACTTTTAGGGGACCTCCTTCGGTGTCGTTGGGTGAGGTCATAAGAACGGACCTCTTAGGATACCTGTCTCCTCGGACCACCCGATGTCAGGTACCCCAACGTCTCTCAGCCTGTGCTGACTCGTTGATTCGTGTGTACGTATTCTAGTTCTATTAGCGAAAGTACATTTATAAGACACGGGAGGAGGGACGACGGGAATTTTTGGGGGAACCGTAACTTGATTACGACGTGTACCGGGTCGAGAAGGTCTTACAGAGGTGATTAGACGGGACCGGGGACTAGGAAAACAAAGGTTCCATTCGTTTCCGTTCCATTCTCGTAGTCGTTTCTTTCCAGTCCGTCCACTCCGACTCAGCTCTTCGTCAACCCCTCTTTATCCCGGGGTCACAGGAAAGACAAACTACCGACCTTAATATTTGTACCGTGGAGATATATGAGTTACGAGTAGAGTAGAGACAGAATCACTGGTTAGGTCTACCGATATCTAGTGTCTAATGGGGGAGATAGGTAGATCGTTTTTGTTACTCTACTTGTCTGTGAGTGTATGTCTAAGTGTCTGAAATCGGGAAAGGTCGTGGATCATGAGTCCGTCTTCTACCCGGACATCCCAGGATGCATGATTCTCTTTTTACATTTGTTTCCGTATTTACCACGGGAAACTAGTCGTTTGGAGGGTTTCACGTCCACATCGTCAGAAGTGTCTTTCAAATAGTCAGAAAGGTCATTCCTTGGTTTTGTTATACGTTCCAGACAGGGTAGTCCCTAAGAGACTAACGAGGTCGGTCTGTGGACCGTTCAACCTCCGGTAGGTCTCGCCACAGGGTTAGTCGTGGAGTTCGTTTGGACGGTCGGGATCAGTTGTCGGACCTTCCAAGGGGTGACACCCTTATAACCCTCCACGGTTCGGACCCTTCACTTTCTCTGTCCTACTTTTGAAACGAGGTGTCAAGAAGTTCCCCACCGGAGACCCTTACGGGAACGTAGGTGATCAACCAGGTCAAAACTTTTAGACTAAGCGAATAGACAACTGGGAGATCACCAACGTTTAGGAGTCCGACCGGAGGGATACTTCGATCCTACCTCCGACTACCACGGACTCGTCATTTCCACGGAGACGGTGTAAAGAAGGTAAAAGACTATCGAGGAAGAACAGACAGAATCACTGGTTAGGTCTACCTATATCCAGTGTCTAATGGGTGAGACAGGTAGATCGTTTATGTTACTCTACTTGTCTGTGTGTAAGTGTTTGTCCATAAACTCTAAAAGGGACCTACGAAACGTAAAATTGTCTCCTCTGTACTCTCTCTCGTTGAGAAATGTATCGTGAAGTCTGTAAGTTTTTGTGTACCTTCAAATCTCGATCGTCTTGAGGACCTTTAGTGGACAGGTGTGGGAGGGAAATGCCTTCCCCTTTGATTTCGGGTCTCTCTCCTTCCCTGAAGCAGTATCACGAATACCTCAATCACCGTCTATTGGGTTCAAGAAGATAAACACCAAGGTAGTAGGGAACTTTATAAAGGGAAGAGACTTATCATTTTGACAAAGTAGTGACGATACAGACACCAAAACGGGGACCCTTCCCTTCTTGTTTTTCCTTCACGTGTAATTCATTAATGGAAAAAAAAAGCAAGATCCTACCTAAAATAAATTAGTTTTAACTTTTTATCAACTAAGTGTTACAACACTTGGTAAAGTAAAATTCTTTTATTGAGTCTGTAACGTCCATAGTGAAGGGATGTGTATGAATCAGTATACTGGTGTGTATCGACGTTCCCTCTAACCTTTTACATCAGAAATAAGACTCCTCGGTCCAAGTAACGACTTAGAGTCTCTAAATACAATGATTTTCTTTATTTTGTTCTTTTACCTGTCACCATCTTTGTAGCGTCAGAGATCGTACACGACTAAACGAAGGGAACATATCCCTTTCCGTTAAAAAAAAATCTCCCTTTCACCAAACTACCATCCGATCCCTCCCAGACTCCGTTCTGGTTGGTTTCAATTATCACGAAGTTCCAACGATCGAACCTATTATCCTGTCTTTTTCATACGAATGTGTAAGACCTAACCGATGAGCGGTTTTAAATCGTCCTATTCTACTGGGTTAGGACTGGTCTTACAGGGGTCCTCTCAGTGACGATGGAAATTTAACGTAGTGAGTCGGAAGGAATGAATCAAAATGAAACGGACAATACTTTTACAGTCCAGTCAAAGGGACAGACAATCATAAGAGACTGTTCCCACATAAGAGGGTCACCTGTCTCTTCAGACTCTTCCCCCTAGACTTATAAAACCCAGACCAGACCTAGCGACTATAGTAAGAAAATCGAACCGTATACAGTTAACGACCCTCAGTCATTGTACCGTGACGACATCTGAGTACCGTTTTGTCTTCGTCTCTACGCCCGATCTAGTCAGGTGACTTTACTCTACATTTCGTCCCTGTCCGTGTATAAGTCCGTTCGTTAGTCGTGGTCCTCCAGACTCTACTTCCCCTTTACACCGGGTCGTCTCCTCAGGTACCTTATCTCATCAAGTTAATCACCTGACCACGGTACCTCACCTCCTCAGGTTCTTTGACTGTCGGTAGACAGGTACCCCTCGTTTCGGAGTCGGCGACTGATCCCGAGACTCTATCCCGAGACGGGGGTTCGTGACCCTGTCTACACTCGTGAAGCTCTAACGTCCTTTACTCAGTCTACATCTCATAATATTCGAGACTACAAGTCCATTCCTTCCTCCCTACCACTGAGTTCTTCGTTCATTAGGTCCCGAATTCAAGACAGTGTGTCACGTCCTCTCTTCCTCCAATACGAACGAAGACTCTTCCGTTGGGGGAGGGTCAGGTACAATACAGATAATAAGAGATACAAGTTTAATCTTTTGACCCATAGTAGAAACTGAGAAGGAGTAGTAGAATCGGATAGGATAAGTGCTAATCGTTTAGGATACATAAGATAGAAGACTACAAGAGAACTTCGTTAGGTTAATAAAGGTCGGGAGACGGTAATGAATCAAGTTGGATATTATTTTACAGAGAGGACTTAATTTCGTTGTCGAAAGAGGGACCGGAGGGACTGAGGGGAAAACGACGGGATGTTAGGTAGACAATACACGACTTAACACAGTGGGGTGGTTTTAAACATACATCTCCAGGATTGGGGGTCATTGAGTCTTACACTGATATAAACCTCTAACCTAGAAATTTCTCCATTAATTCATATTTATTTCCGATAATCCGACCCGGGATTAGGTTATACTGACCACAGGAATGTTCTTCTCTAGATTCTTTATCCATGTCTTCCTTCTGTTTCACTTCTGTGTCACTCTTCTACCACTGGATGTTTGAGTCCTCTCTCCTGTGTCCTCTTTCTAGTTCCACGGTTGTGGAACTAGAACCTGAAGATCGGAAGTCTTAACACTCTTTTAATTAAGACGATAAATTCGGTGAGTCAGTGACTAGGAAAGAACACCGTTGGGACTGGTTTGATCATGTGCTAGGAGGTATGACGGGGGTCTCACCGAAAATAATTTACGTTTCAGGTAGTACAACCAAGAGACAAATTTAGGGAGGACGAAAGTCAGAGGTCATTGATCTTTACTTCGATTTTAAATTTGCACACACGCATTTCCGTGACCTTTGTTAGTTGTGTCCCTCCCCGCCGCCACAGTTCTAAAGTTTCTCACAACACACACATATATGTGTATATATGTGTGTGTTCCTCTATAATAAAGTATGGACAATCTTACTGATAATAGTCTTTCTTTTCTCTATGGTTACAATTACTCCTACACCCCTTTAACCTTGGGAACATGTCGAAGATTCGACGGAATCTTCATCCCCGTTTTCATTTCATCTACCCCAAAAGGTTGCAACTTGGACCGAAACTAAGTCGAATCAGTACTTAGGTCGTTTCCATGAGACGGGAATGGACTGGATGAATTGTCTCTTTTCTCACGTAGAAGAGACTCACTTTATTGTAGTAGACCTCGGATCTACTAATGAATATGTGTTAACCAATTGTGAGTAAGTTTTGAAAGATCCTTAACATTCTCTGTTCCAGTATACTGACTTTTGGATCCTTCTTTTATGTCTGTCATCTGTGTTTGGGTACTCACTAGGTCTATAAATCCAAGTGTCTATTTCTTAAAGATTATTGATACACAAGTTTCTTATCTCCTTTTCCACCTCTTTAATATACTTTTTTTTTAAATTAGGTTAACAACTTGAGATATTTCTTAGTTTACCTTTAGACCGGACTCTGACCGTTATTGGTTATCTTACGTTGTCTTCACTTTACGGTCAAGATCCGTATAAGAAATTCTTCTAACCGTTAAAGGTCAAGGAGAGAGAATCTTGTGAGTGAAACCCCTCGGAACATCCTTCGGACCGAGGAGACGACTTCCATGGTACACCTCTCCTCTCCGGAACTCGAAAATACATATCTTTGTCTTCCGGTCTGTAGAGTCTCCATGTCGAATCGGAGACCTACTGAGGTCAACGGTAGACTGATGTTGTCGTCCAATCTAGGACTCATTATGACCGTCTTCTTGAGGGGTCACCTTGGGTCAGTTGGGTGTCTTGTCACCCTCTTTTATCTACCTACAAAATCGGTAATATAAAACCCCCATCAAACAGTCCACTATTATCCATTATCTATATGACAAAAAGTATTGACTATGTATGGGGTATGATACTCGATCCCATGACCTCTAGACTATAGGCTACGAAGGAGTCGTGTGTTCCGGTCAAAAGGACGTCTTTTGACAAGTCGAGAGGTACTTTTTCCGAAACGGAGATCTAGTAGGAGTGAAGGTAGACTCGGTTCGGAGTCATATTAAAGGAGGGTCTTCCATCTTCCATAATAAGGTTCAGAGGAGAACTCGACACGTTCTTTCTAAAGTCAGGGTCTGTAACCGTAAAGATCGTAGTCAGCCGTCCACTCCTTCGAGTGTCTTACTAAGGATTAGGTAGTGGGTTAGTAGAGAAGGGAGATGAACAAACGGACCAGTTTCCGACCATTACCGAGTTACCACGGAAGGGACCATCGAGTCCGTCATTTCTTAGACGGACGTTATGTCTTCTGGACCTAAGAAGACGTCCAGGGGCCCAAACCTTCCAGGGGACCTCTTCCTATACCGTTGAGTAAGGTCATAAGACCGAACCTCTTAGGGGTACCTGTCTCTTCAGACCACCCGATGTCAGGTACCTCAGTGTTTCTCAACCTGTGTTGACTTACTGATTCGTATGACGGAAAAATCCCGTGGCAAAGGTAGGTACTGGTGACGTATAGGAATGTTCATGACCAAAGTGAGTTTTTAAGAGGGCATACTTACGGACTACAGTAGGACTCACTCCAAACTTAGTCTTACTCAAGTCTCCGTATTAAGACGACGAATAAATCATTTCTGTATAGACTAAAAGTAAAGGGATCCTCAAGATGAAGTTGTCCAGGACACTTTTGTAATTAAACGATGACACTATTAAAGTCGCATAGAAGAACTTTCTCGACTATCCGCATATTAGGTTCTTCTGGTGAACATATTTCTTTAGAAGGAACGTAACAAAATAAATAATACATGTAGAAATAAAACAATTATATCGGTTGAGTTAATATATCCGATACTTTCCCGATTCACCACATTTATTAGGTATTGTGACCTCCTTTCCAGTAAATATAGACGGAATCCCTACATTATGTCAAGTGGGGGGGAGTCGTCGTCGTCCACACGGATTAACTAAAACGAATCTGATTATGATCTTAATTGAGTGTGTGAGACTCGTGTATATATGACTTTTGTATAACCATTGACTCGTCCCTCCCGACTAGGTTCTAAGAATACTTCGACAAACTACATGTCAAAGGGATGTTTTAGAACTTAGGAGAAACATTAACTTAGATAGTCTAAGGGGTATACTTGACTCTCGAACAGGAGTAAAACTGTCCGACGTATGGTCAGGGTTTCTACGGTAGTAAAGAGTATAAGAGTTTTAGAAAGAAGTACTAAATGAAGGTTTTGGACGGGAGGAAAGGGGGACAGTCAGTGCTCTATTAGGTCCGACGACATAAGTGAGTAGGTAACATTACAGACAGGGACTACCTGAAACCCCCGATCTACTCTCCAAACTACCCGTCCGTCCTTTCTTGTGTAGCCCTAGTCGGTATTCGGACATACCGAAGTCAGTGGGTGAAATAGGACTAATGACGATTTGAAGACATGGACCGAGTCTGGAGAGGGCTTTAGAAGACCACACACCTATACGTACAAATAGAGGGGACGTACAGGGTGTCCTGGCAGTGGACTTAAAGAAAAGGAGTGAGGGAAGGTTTAGATGAGGAGACATGAAAATATAGTTACCGACCGTGGTGACAGGTAGATCAGGAGTTTGACTCTTGAACCCTTAGAAGGAACAGAAGAGGAGAAGTAGAGACAGGAAGAGACGGACGGGGTCAAGAACCACTAAATGGGGAACTAATAATGAAGACAGATAGAGATGGGAGAAAAGGGGAGTTTGGTTCGGAGATAGTGGAGAACAGACAAGTTTTGTTTGTAAGGGTATTAACTGAATAAATGTAGTTTAGAACGAGGGTGGAGGTAGGTAGAAGGTGTGTCCTTTCTGTATGTTCGTGACAAGAAATAAAAGAAAAAAAATTACGTCAATTTTTTTTTTTGACTGGGAGGAATGAGAGGAAGTCGAAGAGTCCTTAAGACGGTCGATCACATGTGACTAGAATCATGAATTAAAAAATTTTAAAATAAATATATTATTAAAATATATATATATATATAAAAATTGTGGGTTTTGTAAAACATAACCACATATCGGCTAATCCTGAAGGGACCACCGAGTCTGTCATTTTATTTGACGGATGTTACGTCCTCTGGGTCCAATTAGAAACGCAGTCTTTCTAGGGGACAATCTCCCGTACCGTTGGGTGATTTCATAAGAACGGACCTCTTAATGTACCTGTCTCCTGGGACCACCCGATGTCAGGTATCCCAGTGTTTCTCAACCTGTGTTGATTCGCTGAGTGTGTGTGTGTGTGGCTCCACTTGTCGCTTCCCTGAGTCGGTATGTATGGGTACATGGGTGACCCTTAGTGACAAGATTATATGTTATAGGGTAGTCCAGTGAGCTACCGAAGGGTACCGGTAGTCCTGTTTCAAGTTTTAGGAACGAAGCGGATGTTTCAGAACGTTTTTCCACTGAGGATGGATCGAAATACAATAGAGAGAAGGGACACCAGAGAGGTGAAGTCGACACGAGATAAAAAAGAGTTAGAGTCCTGTACGGTCTGAGAGAGTAGAGACTCGGAAAGAACCCCAGAAACAGAGACAGACCCCATGGAAAAGTGAAAGGAGAAGTAGACCGAGAGAAGGAGGCAGTCTAGACCTAGGTTTACAGTGACTGAGTCCTGTTAAAAGAGACTATGAGATCTGAAAATTCAGAAGACCTACAAAGGAAACATCGAGAGGAGTAAGACACCCCCGGTGTTCCACTGTCCTGTACATACAGACATAAGGGACGAGGTCAACAATCGTGTCACCAACCCTGTCTTATCTTCGAGTCATTTATGTGAGACCTACCGACTGATTCGTTATCGGCGAATTGACTAGAGGGAAGGAGGTGTCAGAGGGAATGTCGGACAGAAAAGGTGACGGGGGTCCCACTAGAGGATTTGGACCTTAGAGGTGAGTTTAGCGTAAACTTCATTATTTTCTTAAGAGGGGAAGAGGAACTCTTACTTCAGGTTTACGAAAACATACTATACTGCAGTTCTAGAAGACATTAGACCAAGATTTGAATGCACAAATCTTATTGTTTATTGAAACAGAGTCAAAGACGAATCTGATCGGATGTGAGGTCAGTCTACCTGGACACGAGAAAAGGCCCGGGTACGGAATGAGAAAAATTGGAGACACGGTAACGAAGACCACTATATCGGTGGACTGTTCGGGAGTGGCACAGGACGGACAATTCAGGGTAGAGAGAAAGTACTCGGCTGAATTTTCAGACGAGACTTCGAAACCGTCAAGGGAGAGGGTCGACCTTTACTGGTGAAGAAGGAGGGTTGTAGGGGTCGGGAAAAGTGGAAGGGGACCCCGTGACTAGGGTAATGGACGTGTGTTTCGCTTAAGAAGTGATCCGGCATTCGATATCCTGTCTCCCGAGACCCAGAAAAGACACACCGACTGTTTTGAGTCCGTTGTCCTCTCCCCGTCCCGGATAAACGTCCGGATGGTGAACGAAGTCTTAGAGGGTTCACACCGGGTTTGTGTTCGACGAAGTCATAGTGGACCCCCGAGTAATAAGTAAGTGGTAAAAGCCAGAGGGTCTGAAGGGTTCAGTCTTAGACGTAAAATTGTTCTAGGAGTTCACTAGAGGTACACGTAATTACAAATTCATCACCTGACAAATAATCTGTTCTCTTACACGGAAGAGGTCTATCCTGTTTGTGGTGTAGAGTGTTAAGTAACGAGAGTCTGGACCCTGGCCAAATGTCAATTCGACGTGTCACGAGACAAAGTTCTCGATCAAAGTAGCCCGAAAATCAAACCCTAGGAGGGAAAGAGGTCACGGCACCCTCCTTCGGATAAAATCCGTTCCCTCTGGAAACGGAGACCATCTCCCGACACCTACGTGTCTCGACCGAGGTTAGTCGTCCCCTCGACCCTAAGAAGTGTCGAACGGAATTAGTCACGTCGGAGACCGGTTCGACACGCAGTCCGGACCACAGGAGACAATTAGTAGTCACTTTCCTTGCGGTGCCTTACTACAGTTCACTCGAGACCCCGATTGGTGAGGATCTTTGTAGACCTCGACCGTCGCCTAGCACTGATACTTATGTCTACTCCCCCTCGTTAACGCAAATTAGTATCAACAACCACAGAACATGTTTTACATAAACCCAAAACTAGATTTCTCCGTTTGATAATTCGTTAGAAACACGAAGAATCCATAATCTTCTCGCCAGTTCTGAGGTAGTTTTATTGAAAGAAAGGACTTGAAAGAGGGGTCTACCAAACTTGTTCTTGTGAGGACAGAAGAGTGAATTAATAGTCGTAGCGAGGTCACAGCACGAGGGCGTGGGTGCGACAGACGTCTACGACTACCCAGTACGCCTCGTTGTAACAGAGCGAAGAAACGTCAAAACCTTTCACCGTTTTGGACGACAAAAACGGAGTCCGCACATAACCGACTACTCAAGGACGGGTTTTTTTGGAGAGAGTAAACTCAACGAACCGAAGAGTAGTTTTGGCGTGGGTCCGACTCAGCCCTCACAGAAGTCTGATCGAAGACAGACAGTGACCCTTTCTTTCTGTTTTTACAGGAAGACGGTGTCTTTACTGTTTTTTTTTTTCGTTCCGAACGACCGTTGCCACGACAGTGTCCGGGGACTCACACACGTAAATTAGTCGTGACAGACAACAGTGTGTCCCAAAACGGTCCGTTTCTTTGTTGATCAAACTTATTCTTTGACCTTCTACTGGTTGTCTGGTGATTTCCTTCGACTAGAAAGGGACTCTTTCGACGGCGACCTGTTTTAGCCCTTTGTCTATGTGTTGTGAAAGAGAAGTGGATAAAGGGAAATGTTCCACTTAGTCAGTTTCAAACTCTCTTTGTCTTGGTTATCTTTATATAGGTATATAAGGAGAACCATACATATACATAGAAAAAACTCCCTCTTTCTCTCTCCCTTGTTTATCTTTAGAATTCCTCAACCGAGTGTACGAACACGCCCCGACCGTTCAAGTCTTAGGAATCCCGTCCGGTCGACCGACGTTTGAGTCCGTCCTAAAGACACAATGTCTGAACTCTGTCTAAAGGAGGAAGAGGTCATGTCATTCCGTCACGACCGTAAAGTTGAAGTACATCATCTCCGGTAAAAAACCAGGTCTAAAATCGATTCGTTCGATCTGACCCACTCATGGATGATGGGAAAGACCAATAAGTTCCAACAACCACACCAGGTGTCTCCTTTATACCATCCCAAGGGACATCTTGATCTTTCGGTCCTCCCCATCTGTCCCTGTAAAGAGACTACGAGGGTCGTACATAGTGTTCTTAGAGACCCCGACACAGTTCTCTCGGTATGAGTCCCCACCAGTGCAGAACGCCCTCTCCGGGTACCATCCGTCCCTGATTTCTCGATAAGATTCCGGTACGAAACGGAAATTCAGTGTTATCAAACTGGGAGGGACAAGGTAGGACGGGTCGAGGTGATTCGACCGGTTAAGAAAACTTGACTTTCTCATGAGTGGTCAGAGAAGGTCAAGAGTCACGAGGTTCTTCGGTCTCTCTTCTAGACTAACACGGACCGACGAGGGTCCTCCTTTAACAACACTGGAACCCAACCCATCTCAAGAGTTTATATTATGGGTTTCGTGGTGGATATTTCAATTTTTCACTATTTAACCGGAAGTAGTTTTATTTTTACAAATACGAAGTTCTTTCCTACGGTAGTTCTTACATTTTTTCTGTTGGGGGTCTCAGTC
Organism: Capra ibex; assembly: GCA_006410555.1. Classification (NCBI taxonomy): domain Eukaryota; kingdom Metazoa; phylum Chordata; class Mammalia; order Artiodactyla; family Bovidae; genus Capra; species Capra ibex. Next base: position 11,321,532 of record SJYO01029184.1, on the reverse strand, counting down.
TCCATTAAAAATCCTTAGTATATAGACTATTCCCAAACAGTCTTCTTTCTTGAGAGTGTTAAGTTATGATTTTTCTGATGGGTTACTTTTAAACCCGGTCCGAGACTTATCTTTTAAGAGGGGACTTTTCTATATTTTACCGATTATTTATGTACCTTCATACGAGTTGTAGTAATCAGTGCTCCCTTTACGTTTAGTTTTACTGTTCTATGGTGTAGTGTGAATGATCCTATCCATATTATTTTTTTTTCATCATATACAACCGTTCCTACACCTCTTTAATCCTGGAACATTTACCGATATACATTTTACCGATATAGTAAACATTTTGTCAGACCTTCGAGGAATTTCTCAATGGTGTATGGGTTTTCTCTACCTTTATTTATAGGTCGTCAACCACAGCGACGGGGACAGGATGTAGGTCCAGTAGTACTACTCGAGGGGCCTCCACTGGTCGTAGTTGGTCCTCCACGACCACGAGTGGCGGTTCCGGTGCCTTGAGAAACAATTTATACAGACTGAGAAACGTTGGGGTACCTGACATCGGATGGTCCGAGGAGACAGGTACCCTAAGAGGTCCGTTCTTACGACCTCACCCAACGGTAGGGGAAAAGGTCCCCTAGAGGGGTTGGATCCCTGGCTTGGGTCCAGAGGACATAACATCCGTCTAAGAAATGACGGACTCGGTCGTCCCTTCGGGGAACCAAGTTATACCGTGGTGGATAAGGAAGTCTGTGTCGTCACCTTTTCTTTTCCTCCGTGAGTGGAGGTCACTGAATAGTTTATGACGTCTCCTCAGTCTTCGAAAAGTCAAGTAACGTCTATATAATGGTTTCTTCTAAAATCGATCATGTATAGACTTTTACGAATTTCTTTTCTCCCTTCTTCTCCTCCTCCTCCTCTTACTGTTATTGCTACTCTCACTCCAGTTACTTCACCTTAAGATTGGGGGTTTTTAGTCGGACCACTCCTGGGAGGACCTAATCGTGGAACTGAGACTTCGTCCGGAATCAGACAGGTGGGGGGTCTCTGAAGTGTATGTAATACAAGAAAGGACCGACTCTGGTTCGTATTACATGGAGACGATATTTGTCGGTTGTCCTTTCCTTGGGTCTGTTGTCGGAGAGAAGGGGTCCGGATGTGGCGTCGACCTCACCCTACCCTGGTCTTACCCGACGGATGGCCCTCCCCGTCATACATCGAGATTCGACATCTCCGTTTCTGTTGAAACGAATTGAAAGATCAAATGTCTGTCTAAAACTTCTTGAAGGTTTATGGTGAACATATCTAAGTGTATACATCTCAATCTCTAATTAAGAACATTTCTCGATCTAGGACAAAAGATTTATACATCAGACACTCGTCACACAATGTAAACTTTGACACATAAAGTCTTGTTAGACCGAAACATAATCGGGGTTATGACGTAAAAAATTTTGACCTTTTATTTAACAAGAAAAAATAAGTTTGTTTGAACGTATTTTTCAAGTGTCGTTGTAATAAATCTTACTTTCTCACTTTTTCCCATTTGTTGGGTTTATAGGTAGGTGGTTACTCGCCTATTTCTTTTACACTACATGAGTATGTTATCTTACAATAAACCCGTGCTTTTCCTCACTTCATTTACATGTTCGATGTTATACCTACTTGGAACTTTTGTAATACGATTCACTTTCTTTGGTCAGTGTATTCTGGTGTATAATATACTAAGGTAAATATACTTTATAGGTCTTATCCGTTTGAATATCTACGTTTTTCGTCTAATTATCTTTCACCCTCCTTTCTTCTCACTGAGGAGTAATCAAAGAAACCACCCACTACTTTTGTAAGACCTTAATCACCACTAACAACGGGTTGAAACACTTATATGATTTTTGATGTTTAACATATGAATCTCCTATATTTACACTTACATACCGTGTTCTTAATATAAAGTTATTTCAATAACGGTTTCTTGATTTTCCAGGTATCGAGAGATGACGACAATCGTAATTCAGGTTCCAAGTAACGGACCTTGTCGTCTCGGAAGTGGTGACATATGTACAGATTAGGAACCGTTCGTGAGACGGCGTAGATTGGTACGATTTAGCGGAAAAGAGACAAGCGGGTTGTCTGACACGCACTGATGTGTTAACACGGAAACGCGGACAAATAGGGAGATTACAGAGGAGACGGAACGCACAAACCACTTACCGAAGAATAAAAAGTCTTTCGTAGAGTTCGGAGAAGAGAGAGGGACTAGAGGTGAGAGGGTCCGGTTCTTCCCAATAAGAGCGGAGAAGAGACGGTGTCGACAAGTGTCGTGTGTGGACAGAGTGACGAGAAGAATGTAACACACCGTCGACAGACACAAATGGACAAACGGGCAGACGACTTGGTCCACTATTCAAGTAACACCCGTCCTTGGTACAACCTAAATGGAGAGATATGGGTCGTGGAGTGTCTTCCGGACTATTGTGTCATCCGAAATCCATGTATAATTAACCAACTTCCTTACTTAGATTCATCTAATAGTCAATGAGTATCGAACAACAGTGAGGTTAAATAGTCTCCCTATAGTTCACTGAGCACTCGACCGTTACTCTAAACTTGAGTACCTTCTCCTCCCGTCTGTATAGACCCCTTGTACCTCTTCCGTTCGGACCGGTCATGTGACGTCACGTCTTGGGACTCGTTGGTCCTCCGGTTGTTTCCGTACACTGACCCCCTCATCCACACCTCCCCAGTGTCCACAACTTTATTCATCTATCTTTCCCCTCCCTTGTAATCATGAGCCCTGAGGAGAATTAGGGTGAACGGACTTTAGTAACTGAGTGACCCATCCCTAACACGGACTAAGGGAAGACTTTGGGATTTGGATCGTGTCACAATCAGAGAGTCAGTACAGACTGAGAAACACTGGGGTACTGGGCGTCCGAGGAGACAGGTACCCTAAGAAGGTCCGTTCTTATAACCTCACCCATCGGTAAGGGAAGAGGCCCCCTAGCAGGGTTGGGTCCCTGACTTGGACCCAGAGGACATAACGTCCGCCTAAGAAATGGTAGACTCGGTGGTCTCTTCGGGACCGTAGTTCATCGACAAACTACTTACTTTCTAGAAACCAACGGAGAGTTTCAGTATCGTTCAAAAGAAGATCTTCAAAATCTCAAAATCGAGTATACGAATCCAGACATTAGGTAAAAATCAATGATAACATATACTACTTGTGATTCTTAGACCTAAGGAGAAAAACGTACACGTGTAGGTCAATAGGCTCTGGTAAAAAACTTTTCTAATAGGAAAAGGTTACTGAACGTAACGGTACAAACAGTTTTTAATTGGTATTTACCTGAGAGTTAAAAGAGGGTGACTGAAAAAAAACGGGTAGGAACGGGGTCATAATTTGAATTAACTAAACAACGACGACACGACACGAGTCAGTACAGACTACAAAACACTGGGGTATCTGACAACGGGTGGTACGAGGAGACGGGTACCCTAAAGGATACGTTCTTACGACCTCGCCCAACGGTAAAGGATGAGGTCCCCTTGGAAGGACTGGGTCACTAGTTTAAGAGTAGAGAACACAAAGGACGTAACCGTCCACCTAAGAAATGATAAGACGGTGACCCTTCGGGAATTGACTAATAACACCGTAATATGATTCGAAACTTTGGTCCATCAAGAAGTGAAAGTTTTAAAAATTCGATAAGATCCAGTAAACATAAAGAGATGTTTACAACCCTGGTCGAACAGTTAAAGATGTGTTTCGGGTCGACACTGACACTATCTCAAACCTAACCGTGACATGTAGTTAAACCCCTCTTAACGGTAGGACCGTTATGGTTCTCAAAGTTTAGGGACTGGTACCTAAGACAGACGTAATAATTCTAGAAATAACAAGACAGTGATATTATTAAATATCAAAAGTCATGTAACTAGAAAAAGTGTAACAACCAATGTAAATAGGGATTCAAGTATAAAAACTACGAGAACATTTACTATAAAATTTGTAAATTGAAGACTTAAAAATAACGACTCTATATCTTTATGTTAACTTAAAACGTATTACCGGAAAATAAGACACGGAAAAGATTTGGAAGATAAGTCAAGTCAAGTCAGTGAGTCAGCACAGGCTGAGAAACGTTAGGGTACTTAGCGTCGTGCGGTCCGGAGGGACAGGTAGAGGTTGAGGGCCTCAAGTGGGTTTGAGTACAGGTAGCTCAGCCACTACGGTAGGTCGGTAGAGTAGGAGACAACAGAGGAAGAGGAGGACGGGGGTTAGGGAGGGTCGTAGTCTCAGAAAAGGTTACTCAGTTGAGAAGCGCACTCCACCGGTTTCATAATCTCAAAGTCTAAATCGTAGTCAAGAAGGTTACTTGTGGGTCCTGACTAGAGGAAATCTTACCTGACCAACCTAGAGGAACGTCAGGTTCCCTGAGAGTTCTCAGAAGAGGTTGTGGTGTCAAGTTTTCGTAGTTAAGAAGTCGTGAGTCGAAAGAAGTGTCAGGTTGAGAGTGTAGGTATGTACTGGTGACCTTTTTGGTATCGAAACTGATCTGCCTGGAATCAGCCGTTTCTTTACAGAGACGAAAAATTATACGATAGATCCAACCAGTATTGAAAGGAAGGTTCCTCATTCACAGAAAATTAAAGTACCGACGTCAGTGGTAGACGTCACTAAAACCTCGGGTTTTTTTATTTCAGACTGTGACAAAGGTGACAAAAGGGTAGATGAAGGGTACTTCACTACCGTGGTCTACGGTATTAGAATCAAAAGAATTACAACTCGAAATTCGGTTGAAAAAGTGAGAGGAGAAAGTGAAAGTAGTTCTCCGAAAAATCAAGGAGAAGTGAAATATTCCCACCACAGTAGACGTATAGACTCCAATAACTATAAAGAGGGCCGTTAGAACTAAGGTCGAACACGAAGAAGGTCGGGTCGCAAAGAGTACTACATGAGACGTATCTTCAATTTATTCGTCCCACTGTTATATGTCACAACTACATGAGGAAAAGGATAAACCTTGGTCAGACAACAAGGGACAGGTCAAGACTGACAACGAAGGACTGGACGTATGTCCAAAGAGTTTTCCGTCCAGTCCACCAGACCATAAGGGTAGAGAAAGTCTTAAAAGGTGTCAAACACCACTAGGTGTGTCAGTTTCCGAAACCGTATCAGTTATTTCGTCTTCGTCTATAAAAAAACCTTGAGAGAAGGAAAAAGGTACTAGGTCGCCTACAACCGTTAAACTAGAGACCAAGGAGACGGAAAAGATTTTGGTCGAACTTGTAGTCCTTCAACTGCCAAGTGCATAACGACTTCGGACCGAACCTCGTAAAACTCGTAATGAAATGATCGCACAGATCAGATATAAAAATACCTAAGGAACCTTAAGGTGTATGTCCTAGTTCAGTGGACGTTTATCTTTGTCAAAATGAAGAATTAAAAGTTAGACTTACGGAAACTAAAGTAAATAAACAAACAAACAAATGATGTTACAGATCTTGAAGACTAAGTTACAATTCATTTTCACTGTTTTCGTATCTGAAAGTCAAACGAGGGGGAGAATACCTCTTTGTAAGTTAGAAAGTTGTAGTTGACACTACGATTCTACACCAAAACAAAACAAAGACTTCTACTATGAATAAGTAAAACTGGTTTAGAAGATAAGAATCAAACATCTGTCGAAAATAGTAATGTCCCATAATCTAAAACCTTTTACGAAAAAAAAACGTAGATAACTCTACTAATATTCCGAAAGGGGGTAATAAGATAATTATAGTACATAGAGTACTTAATTATAAGTTTACAAATTAGTTGAATTACATCGACCTTATTAAAAGTGAACCAATACCCGACATTATGTAAAATATACAACGACTTAATCTCAACGATTATAAAATAATTTCTAACACAGAACTATTACCCACCACAACTAGGTATGAACACCCAACAAAACACATACTACACAAAGAGACCGAACCTTAGTCCCATTAAGATTGGGGTATCTAACTCAACCTTTCACAAAGGTGGTAATAAAGAACTCACTCTAACACTTATTATCCATAATGAAGATAAAATTTACAAATTATATTAAGTGATCACTTAGGTAGACTCAGACCCGAAAAGAAACACTCTTCTATAAGTCAACGATATAGACAAAGAAATGAACCATATACAAAGAAGTCTGAAAGATAAAGAAGAAACAGTCAAAACTATTAAGTGCAGAAAAATCTTTCGAAAGGTAAGGTCGAAACAACAGATTAAAAACCGTACTTCAAAAAGTATCTTAAAGTATTACAAAATTTGAAGACAGTACAACTTTCACTTTCGAGAAGTAATTAAGGATTGTGACCGTTAAGCACAGAAGAAAAAAGAACCAGTCAGATTGAATAATAAACAGTTAATACACCTAGAAAAACTTCTTGGTTCAAAACTAAATGAACAAGATTAAAAAAAAGGATAAAATGGTTAAGTTAAAGATGAGACTAAAATTAATAAAGGAAAGAAGTAAAACGAAACTCGAATCAAACGAGAAGAAAATAACCAAAAACATTTCACCTGTGAATACCTACTCTGTAAAGACTATCCGTGACTTTTGATCAAGAAACGATTCGAGACACAATTAACGTTAGGTATTTAAAAGTACACAATGTAAAAGTAAAAAGTCAATTTATAAAGAGTAAAAAGAGTAAATAAAGTACGAAATAAGAAACTGGATACTCGATGAATCTTCACATAATAAATTAAAAAAATCATAAACCTTAAAATGGTCTAAAGAGAGACAACAGTTGAAGAGTATTGTAAAACAATAATTTATATGAAACTAATTAAAGGTAGGAAATTTTAAATGACTTCGAAAGAAATAACAGATCTTATACGATATATGGCCTCTTCAAAGATACACAAGAAACCAACAACCTATCTTCAAGAACTCAAGGTTTCGTGATTTGAATAACAAAAACAGTCAGAATGAGTGAACATACCACTGAATACATCCTTCTAGACGGACAGAGGAGTAAGTCGGTATCCGTACACCTTCCCGACCTTTGTTTCTTCACTGCACATTACAAAACGTCCTATCTTACTGGACAGATTGGTTTTATACCTACTTCCGGAAACATCCTGGACAGACTTTCGTCTCTCTAGTGAAGTTTCCGACAACTTCTTTGGGTTCACTTTTTATTATCCTACGAGTCGCCTAACAAAGGTCATTCTACTTATTTCCATTTTCTGAACCTGCAACCATAATTTACGACTACGGTACCCAGTAAAATCACCAAGCCAACTCTCCGATATTCCGGTCTCGATCCTGTCACATTCATCTTTACCTTTCATTCTCTATGAAGAAACCTCCTCAACGTTTCTGGACTACGGACTACCCTCTTAATTTTACACATCTCTCCCTCTCTCCCCTCTCAAACCCTGACCTAATGGTCATCCTAATTTTGTAGTCTGTGACTTCCTTGTTTTTACCCCTGACCAACATCCCTCTTCCTTCTATTCAAAAATTTTTAATGAAAACTTTTCGGTACTCCTGTAGACTTGTCTTTACGGACCATCCGTATCCTCTAAATCAGACATCGAGTCCTCGTTCCACTCCGATGTTTACATTGTCGTGTCTTTAAAACTGTAAGTATAAACCCATCTTTACAGAGGTCTTTAGTTCTGTAGAAACCACAGGAACAAAAGTTTTTTAAACGGGGAGGCATGTCTTAGAGAGAGAAAAAAAAAATTTAAAATTCTATGTAAGATAATGTAGATCTTCTATCCATGAGTGAGAGAGGAAAAGTTTCTGTTCTGTCACTTCTCTCCATTTTTCTAAGAGGGTTTCAGTCTCGACTCATAGTCTCGTTCCTAAACTTGTAACCACAAGAGTAGGTAAAGATAATTGGGTCCAAAGGTGTGGAAATTTCACTCTCATTACTACTAGCGATGGAGTGGTCACATATTAAATAATATTTAAGAAAATTTCATAGGAGAAGTTACCTAAAAACAATCTCTTTTCCAACCTCGTCTAGTTTGTTTTTTGACAACTCTTTAAGATCGTCCCTCCGTCATCCGAAGTCACTACCTCCATGTGTTCAGTTCTAAGAATTAAAGTTTCCTAAGATTGACTGAGACCGGTTCACTTAGTTGTTCTTTAAACAACCGACCCGTGACCCACCGAGGGTCTGCATCGTCCTTCCGACCCCTCGGACCAAAACCGTTGCCCGTCCTCGTTCCCTTCGACTCACCGGTGTAAGTGTCGGTGTTAGAGGTATTAAAGAATTTGAATGGATGTTGGGGTTCTTCCCAAAAAAAACAACAAAACAAAAAACAAACAAACAAACAAAATTCCTTCAACCGATCTATCACCGGTATCGCTCCTCCTTGTATATTTCTAATCCACTTTCTCACTCTCTCCCTTCTTTTACTCCAGTATACTCTTTCTTTCCTGTATTCTGTATGATCTTTGAAGAAGACAGTAGTCACAGGATTCTAACACTACACTCTTGGTCCGGTTTCTCACTGACACAAGTAAGAGGTGTGGGAGTTAGGGGTCAAAAGTTACTTTCCAAGCGGATCAAAGTACTTGTAGACACAGATCCAGAGTGAACGAAACCGGAGTAGAAACAGAAAGAGCCAAAAACAGAAAGAATCAAAGAAACAGTCCGAAAAGGAGTCCCCTGAAAAAGTAATAAGTAGGCGAGTCATAAAGTAGGAACCCGACCGGGTACAAAGAGACTTTCCGACCTTCCAGGTAGACTTTTACATTCCCGGTTAACGGGGGTATATTGAGATTCGAGACTAAGAAACCGGCGGACTATGCTTTTCGGTTAAGTACTCTTTTCTGGGACTACGACCCTTCCTAACTCCCGTCCTCTTCCTCCATCGTCTCCTACTCTACCAATCTATCGTAGTGACTGAGTTACCTGAACTCAAACTCGTTTGAGATCCTCTATCACTTCTTGTTCTTTCAGACCGTAAGACGTCGAGTACTCCAGTGGTTCAGAGTTACTGGATTGTTGTTGTGGAGACTTAATGGTGATCTACCGTCGTAGACCCTTGAAACGATTGGACCGGATCTAGAAATGTTCATTCACGGACTGACGACTCACCACCCCTCAAAATGAACCAATAAGACGAAAATGTGAGGATGTTGGTCACCGATTGTTTTCCGTGGTATGGATCATCCTAAGGAAACAGGTGTGTCTTCTTTTAAGTACAAACATTCTGTGGGTCCCGACCTTTTAGGACAGGAAATTCGACCACAAAAGGGGGTGGAGGTAAGAGTGTGTCAAGGATCGACGTTTGGAAGAGATCTATAGGAAACAACAAAAAAAAGTTTAATAAATAAAAATTAACTAACTACTAACCGAATGTCATAAACTAAAAACAGTATGTAGTTATACTTAATTGATCCCTACTATGACTACTTAGACAAACGTCTCGTCGCTACCTCTACGTCAGTATCTTTTGTCTGAATACCTGTTCACAACCCCTCCTCTCTTTCCTCTTCCACTCTACTTACCTCTTTTATCGCACCTTCGTATGTGATGGTATACATTTTATCTGTCGGGTACCCTCAAACGACATACTGAGTCCCTTGAGTTTGTCCCGAGACATTATTGGATCTCCCCAACCTTACCCACCCTCCACCCTCCCTCTAAGTTCTCCCTCCTCTGTATACCTGTGGATCTATAGGAAAATAATGGAGAAATCGATAACAAACAACAAACCAAACCAAAACATCCGTCTGAATAAAGGGGAAGGGATGGGTCGGACACCTTTTAAGACTTTCTCTACCCTTATGGTCTGGTGGATTGGACGGAGAACTCTTTAGACATACGTCCAGTCCTTCGTTGTCAATCTTGACCTGTACCTTGTTGTCTGACCAAGGTTTATCCCTTTCCTCATGCAGTTCCGACATATAACAGTGGGACGAATAAATTGAAGATACGTCTCATGTAGTACTCTTTGCGACCCGACCTTCTTCGTGTTCGACCTTAGTTCTAACAGTCCTCTTTATAGTTAGTGGAGTCTATACGTCTACTGTGGTGGGAATACCGTCTTTCACTTCTCCTCGATTTTTCGGAGAACTACTTTCACTTTCTCCTCTCACTTTTTCAACCGAATTTCGAGTTGTAAGTCTTTT